>OY992772.1:31787359-32387359 GCA_963921325.1 Logfia minima
GTTTGTTCAAATTTAATATCCACTTTCATAAATGGACAGGTATAGTTAATTGAATATACTTGATTACTCTAGTGTGTGTTTCTGTCATAAAAAGGTACGCAAAAAGTAAGGGTAAAAAGAATAGATTGTATTGATTATGTTTTCTTATATTGCACGTCTTTTATGTATGGACAATTAGTTTGGGACGGTAAGAATATTTAGTTAAAGATTAAATAGATCTTTCCATCCAAAATATTGGACAAAAGAAATTAGTATATGTTTCTTTTTTTTGTTTTTTTGTTTTTTTAACGGCGAGTTAGTACAGACTATAGTTAGTAATTTGAAAGTGATTTGATTTCACAGTACTTACTCAGAAGGTAGTCCTTGCCAACCTCGAATTGACGCATCTATGAGGCAGAACCTCACAAATTCCCACCAAGAAGGAAAACCCCCATGGAGAGACTCGAACCTAAAACATCTCGCATGAGAAAACACCCTCCTCAAAGATACCCTTGGTGGCCAACTGAGCTAGCTCAGTTGGTTAATTAGTATATGCTCTACAAGTGAAAATTGCAAAAAGTGACTACCATTTTTCAATTTTTTCATTTTTATCTATAAATATTTAAATCCACATAGAATAATGCTGACAGAATTTGTTTTGATATGCAAAAATGTGTTGTGACTATAGTGGAAAGAGTACAACTTCTAATATAGGATGCTTCAACGTTTGGTAGGAAATTGAAAGCTCAAGGACTAGTTGACAAATTAATTTTATTTTTGGGTGATGATCACCTTGCTCACCGTGAATTTGTGAGGTTGTTATAGACAATTTGAGTTATCATGTACAATAAAACTACACAAATGACATGATCCAGAGTTTGTTTCAAGTTTCAAACGGATGTAGTTTTCAATTATGTACGTCATAGCGTCTCAATTTCTTAGGAGTTGATCGATTAGAATTAGAATGATAATGTGCTTGCCTTTTGAACTTCTATTGCAATGGTAATCTTACTTTTGAATCTCATTTAAGATCTGCAGCAATAGAGTTCATTTTCACCGGAGAAAACAATTGTAAATTATAGTCATTCCATATAAGTCGATAGATGTTAAAGAAAAAAAAAAACATGTGTCAAAATAACGCTGAAAGATCACTTTACACGAGCACAAAGAATACCATTAGAACAATCAATGTTTAGAAAGAATACTAGAGCCTCTGTTTTTCTATGTTTATGTTTAATCACATAAGCTTTGGGAATATCAACAATATAGATGCATGGGTGCTGCAACAGTCAAACGGTTAGATGCGGTGGTGAATTCAGGATTTTTAATCAATGGAGGCACAAATATAATAACTAAAATTTAAATATATTTTTTTTCAACTAGAAGAGTACAATCTTATTAAAATAAAAAACATACATTAAAATGACAATTTTCCTTTTCGATCTTTCATTCCTTGAAAACGATCAATTACGGTTTAATTTGTAATATTAACGAGGGCTTCTTTTTCTATAGAACTAGTTAGAAAAGAATTCATAAACTCATCACCCATTCGGTTGTGTAAAGCAGACTTTATAAGTTTCGTTGCAGAAAAATATCTTTCAGTTGTCGCGGTTGCAATAGGCAAAACCAAAGCCAACTTCAATAATTGATATACATAAAGATAAGAAAGATGTTTTTCAGTTTCTACCATCAATGTAGCAAGCTCATCAATCCCATTCAAGTTAGAAAAATCTTTCATCTTGATACATAATGTCATAGTAGATGTCAGGTTCACGCTTAAGACTCCCTGTGACAACCCTCGAAATCGGGTCTTTTTTCGTACACTCTTAAAGATGCATTTAGGTTAATTCCCTACTATATAATTGTGAATCTGTCTTATCAAAGATAAATCTAGCGCAAGCCCACGATGCATAAGTTATTTGCACACGATTTGATGCTCGATGCATTAAACTTACGTAAATTTTGCAAAAATTGCGCGAATTCGGAATGTCCGGTGAATACGAACGTTGGTGATAACCTTTCAGAAAATAACTCGAAACTATTTGATAAGAAATAGTAGCTATTAATTTTATATTATTATGCTAGGAATATAAGCATAACACTACGTACCATTTATTTAAGCGATTATATAATTTAAATACGTACAAAGACAATTAAGCATACATAATTTACTAAACGAGGTAACGATAAATATTTGAATATTATGTAATCAACTAATAATATTCTAATCACATTAATTTATCCTTAATTACCTCTAATTACCCTAAATCTCATGCTTAACATATAAATAACCTAAATATCTAACTTAACCATCCAAGACTTGAACTAGTTAGAACACAAAGGGTACCCCCTCCCTTCTTGCCAAAACCAGTCTCTAGGGCCCCCCTTTGACCTCCCTTGCACCACCTTATCCCCTCCCTCTCCTCTTACACCCTCCCCATACCTCCAATCAACCTCCCATACTAGAAATCATCAACACTTGGCTTAATAAGGGGGCAAGTATCACAAAAATGCAGCCACATTTCACTCTCTTTTGCTGGAAATTCTCATGAAATTATACACCAAGAACACACCCAAAAATCACCTACTAGTTGCCACCATAAGCCACCACACAACCACCCCTTCCAACCAAGTTTTAACACATTCTTTTAGCTCATAAACACACTCTTACTTTGCCGGAAATCTCACCCTCACAAGGAGCTAAGGTCACGAAGGAAAACTTGGAAGTTTACACGAGTCTAAACGAAGCTACAAACGCGGATCTTTCTTCTTCTTCTGCTTCTTCTTCTTCTTAAAATCTCAAAACCGAAAGCATTGTGAGGAAAATCTTTCTAATCTCATCATTTCATAAATTTTATTTACTTTTATGCTAGATATGTTCACTCACAACAGAACCCAACTAATACAAGTCACATTTATGTTTGGTATCACTTTAAAACGTTAAAACCTCGTAAAAAGTCAAATATAAATTGAAGAGCTTGCTAACAGATTTTTGGGGCTAACTTAGAACGTCATAACCTGAACATAACATAACCAAATTGAGTGATTCTTAAGCTAAAAATTAAGTTTAAGAAGTTAGGTTTCCAACCCATATGGTCTCATGCAATTTGGACAAGTTTTGATACCCCAAATTGAGTTTATAAAAACATGTATCCAATCCATCTCTAGGAGACAAAATTTTGTCTTACTTTTAGAGACCATAAATTTTCCCCCACATATCCAAAAAGCATGATTCTTTTTGCTAAAAGTCACATTTTGTCTAAGGTTTAAAATTTTGTATGAGCACATTTCGTGAAGAGAAGGCTAAGTCATTTAACAAACGTTTTTCCCAAAGACTATCATGAAAAATAGTTGATGAACCTTTAAGTACTAATAAATAGTTTTGAACCCTTTATACATGTCCAAAAATTATGAATTTTACATTTATTTATGTAAACAAATATTCAAGCAATCTTATGATGATTCTATGATAGTTGAGAGAATTTCCTTTAAATGTGTTTTTCTATTAAGTGTAATAATGATGGAAACATGGAAAACCTTTTAAATGCTTAGGCTTAACTACCTATTTATACTCTAAGTGCTATTCAAATGATAAAGCACTAAACAAGGTTTACAATCTATATATATATAAATTTTTTATTGTTGCTTGTTAGTTATAGCGACACATCACAAGTGTCGCAAGGGAGTGTCGCACATAGTGTCGCAACTACCTGACACGCGACACTACAGAAGTGTCGCAGAGGAGTGTCGCCTGTAACTGTCTTCTTCCTGTTCTGCAAACAGTGATGAACACAAAACTAGATTATGATCAAATGATGAAATTGATGACTGAAATCAATTTCAATTCGATCCTAAACACTTATGAAACAAATTGATCGGTTCAATTTTTCAAATTCCTTGTCAATCACTCTGATTTAAACAATCATAGTGGATAAACTTCAAATACCCATTTTGTTCAATTTCTCAAATTCGATGAATTATGAACTGTAATTGATCAAATTGGTACTTGAATCTTGTTCCTTGATCAATAAGCTTCAATTCTATCGGATTACTTTCACCAAAACACAATCAAATCTACGAATTTGATCTTGAAAATTACGAATTTGACTTTTTGTTTATGATTATTCTATGATAGTTGAGAAAGTTTCCTTTGAATGTGTTTTACTATTAAGTGTAATAATGAATAATGAACTTGAAAAACTTACAAATGCTTAGGCTTAACTACCTATTTATACTCTAAGTGTTAATTACATGATAAAATACTAAACAAGGTTTACAATATATGTTTTGATATCTAACAATCTCCCCTTGATTGTAAACTTTGTTTGGATTGTCTTCAATTCATTTCTAACTTTTATGCTTGAACTTCGAGAATCTTTTATAAGCTGAAAAACCACATCGAGCGCACTTTTTGATAATCATGTCTCAGCTTTTATCTTTGAAATTAATTCTCGAAGATAAATCGAAGACAAATCATTTTCTTGATCCTCAACGGCAACTTTTATTTCTAGTTTGACTTGTGGAATATTTCTCTTTTAAGCTCACTCTTTGAAAGCACTTTTTTCTTATCTTAATCCTGAAAGTATATTCCACCTGGTTGTTGCCGATGAATCCTCTTTGAACTATTTGATTTCAATGTATGAAAGATTTATGATTTGATCTTTGAAATTTTGATCTTTCGTGAATACTTTTGAAGCTTCTAGTCTCTTGTTCCCCCTCAATTGAATATTTATCTTCTGAAGCTTTTTCAACTTCTAATTAAAACATTTTCGTATCCTAACTTACTCCCCCTAAAATCAATCATTTCTTCAACTTTAGTAAAAACTCGGCTTTTTCAATGTTTCGTTCAAACTGAACTTCTTCTCTCAATATTTGCTTTGTTTGAACTTCTTGTCTCAATATTTTTCTCCGCTTTTCTTTTATTCAACTCTCGTTTCTTTCATCGCAAATTTTTTTCATTTTCTTCAAACACAAATATACTTTTCTCCCCTTTTTACTTAAACATAATATTTTCCCGCTTTATTCAAACACGATCTATCTTCAAAATACTAACTCGAGTACAATTTTAGTTAGCACTTTTAATATATATATATATATATATATTAGCATCGAATCCCGCGCACAACAGCGGGTAAAAATTTCACATGTTGATATTGAGAGACAAATGTTTAATGTGACCTTAATGCAATAGTAATTGATACTTCTTTAATGAAGTGATTTTTTATAATAGTTTACATTATTGTAATGTAAATTCAATATTGTGATATAAATAAAGAAAAACGATATTTAGATGTATTATGTGAAATATAATATTAATTGAATAATTTATATAATTAATAAGAGAATAGATAAGTAGAAGGATAAGATGGTAATTTCCGATATCTTTTTTTAAAGATTAAGAAAGAAATGTTAAATTCTTAATAAAAGTTATAGATATAGATAATATATATATAGATATATTTTCATATTTACGGGGTATTATATAATTGATTTTGTTAATTTGCACTCATATTAACTAAAAAACAAAACTATATTCGGAAGCAATTAACGCATGACAATTATGATAAAGCAAGATAAAAATTTTGAAACACTTCTACCGTATGCTTTAACAGTTATATGATTCGCATCTATAAATAAAGTTTTAAAGCTCGTTTTGCACATTCAGTATTTACAAAATACATCGTACACATGTGCACATTTTGGAAAGTAGAATTGGCTTTCGTGGGTTTTACCTTATAATGAAACAAGATTGTTATGAAGTAACATAACTATAAAATTTAGATCTAGAATATTCAAATTAGCTAAGATAGTATCATTTGTTCCGACATTATGAATTTTGAAGTTAAAATACTCAAATTAGTAAGAAAATGGTTTTCTTTTCTGATTATTCGTATATGCTAACCATTGTAATGCTTAAGATCCCACTTTTTAGTTACCACTTTTAATACATATTTTATTCATATTTACGATGAATGTATTCTATAATCGTTTTTCTTAACTTGCGCTTGATGACATATATGGTTAATACACATAAAGATCACTATAGCATGCGAAAATGTTCACTTAAAAGTACTCACATATTATGTTTTAACACAACCATTACATAACTTGGAAAAACGGTTAAAGAATTTGTCCTTTCCGATTCTACCACTTACACCACTTACTTAGTTCATGTGACTTTAATTTTCCTATATATACATATAAAAATTGAAAAATTGAAACAATAAATATATAATACTCAACTTTTGATTCTTTTTACTCCATTATTTCATTCATGTTTCTCTCTCTAACCCAACATTCTCCACCTTCTCTTACAAACTTACACCACCACCACCACTATCTTTCAAACCACCACTCCATCATCACCACAACTATCATATTAATCACCACCATTGGTCTTCGCCATTAACTAGCCTGAACGCCATCAACCAGCCTGTCCTCCATCGAAAGGCCTGACCTCTATCGACTGGCCTGACCACCGTCGACCGACATGACCACTGTCACCAAATACCCGGACAATTGCTTCATAAATCATAATAATATTTATAAACACACAAAAACCAAAACCATATATCTGCATACACTGATGCTACTGAAATCGCTAGAGGCCTAACCCTAAAGCCACTTAAATCCCCGGAGGCCAGACCCCCGTAGCCACCAAAATGGTCAGAAATTCTTCGCCTCTCCGAAGCCACCTATCACAGCCTCCTTCGTT
This sequence comes from Logfia minima, assembly GCA_963921325.1. Classification (NCBI taxonomy): domain Eukaryota; kingdom Viridiplantae; phylum Streptophyta; class Magnoliopsida; order Asterales; family Asteraceae; genus Logfia; species Logfia minima. Next base: position 31,794,054 of record OY992772.1, read on the forward strand.
TCCCTCCAACCAAAACCCTAAAAAATCTCATCTCGATTTCGGATCTGACTGATGGGTTTTGTTCACTGCCACCGAACTTGGTCAACGGCCATCGTCCACAATGGTGGTTGAGGAAGTCATTACAGTTCTTGTTTTGTGTTGCCATCCATCGATTGTCAACACAAACACCACCGACTCCAAAACTAGGATGGTGGTTATGCTAAAAGGAAGAGTGGTGTTGGTTGCCGCCGTTCTCGATTTGTTAAAGGTGTCTTCGGAGAAGCAGTTACCTCTGCCGCCTCCATCTCCTGGATCAATTACCCCCTGTTAACTTCTTATGTGATTTTTAACTAAATTGAGTGGATGATTCTTTCAGTTTGCATTATTCGTTTTAAATATATAAAATAAAATAACATGAGGAATATGGGCAATAGAAAAAGTTCTTTCTTTTCGATCGAAAGACTCTAGTTATTTCCCAAATTAAATTTATAATCAAGTGTACCAGGACTTTGTTTAATATTCGGTTTTAGTTGTTTCCTTTTACATGTCAATTTTTAAAATTTTTAGTTATATGACATGTTATAACATGAAATTTTAAATTAAACCATTTTATCTTTTAAATATTTGACTTTAACGTTATTTATTAACATAATGTCATTTACATTTATTAATATTAAAGTTTTTGGATTTGAAATCTTTAAAGTCATTTAATGCACCAAGAAAGTTATATTAATCATTGAATCTTTAAAAAGGACTAAATATTATTAACTATAGATTCTTAATAAAATAATTACATAATAGAGAGAGAGAGAGAGAGAGAGAGAGAGGAGGATTCTAATAAGAATGTCAAATAATGTGAGAAAGTAAAAATGAATTTTAAAACACTTTTTAATTATCAGAAATATATTTTTCTTCAAACAAATTTAAATATGTATATATATACATATATATATTGCCTACATATAACATTAAAAGTTATTAAATTTAAAAAAAATTTAAAGACTACAAAATATATTCTTGAAAAATTGAAGGTATTGATATTTGTTTTCATAATATTTTTTTAACTAAAGTTGTTTGTTGCATGTATAAATAAATAATAAGTTAATTGAGGTCATGTCATAATAACATTTAGTAACTTAGATAGTATAGATTAGAAGCCATATGTAAAATATGTAATGTAAGTAAACGTTGTAAGCTACTTTAATAATTCTGTAAATATAAAGATCATTAAAAAGATATATGATGTAAAATTTAAGTATATAATAACAAATAATGTTATGTGCGATATGTCAAAATAATAAAATTATAACATTTAATGATTACTAAGAATAATTAAAGTAATTGTAATTACTTATGAATTGTGAATCATACACAAGTCTTCATCACTATGCAATTAATTTAATTAATTATGGTAATGATCACACTTTTATTTAAACCGTCTAAATCCTTCCATTACTTCACAAAGTTGTATTATTATCCCTAAACACGTCTACCTCAAACAACCTTCAGGGATTTGTACGAGTTGATTGGAAGAAAACCTGACTTATTTTTTCGAGTAAGACTTTAATTTTTGGCAACTTTTATTTCTTTTGAATATTTATTTGTCTAAGAATATGCATATAGAAGCGATTGGGGGCTTGGGGTGTGTGTATAGAACCCTTGTTGAATTCAACGTTACAAAATCGAGTGGTGTAGGTGATTCGCGTTTAATCACGCTAGAAAAAATGGGTATTAGCTAAGCAAAAGTTGTTTGAGACATTGCTACTTCAATTTTAACATCTAATTGTTTATCTTATGTTTTCGATGATTTAGGTAAATTGTAACAAATTTAACATAATTTTAACTTTGATTATTTGTATCTTAATACATATCTTTTGACATTTTGAATTTTAAGGTTTAAATTCTCAAGTTAGTATGAAACTTGCTTCTTACCTAATTTTGGTATTTGATGGTCATTGTAATGCTTAAGATTACAATTTTTAGTCACTGCTATTAATTACTATTTTTTCATTTATGATGAGTATATTTTATAATGAATTTTGTTAATTTGCGATTGAGTAATAAGTATTAAGTAATTTAAAAAATTTACTTTTGTATTATTAGATGCAATTAACGCAAGAAATTATAATTATATTCAATTTTTCTTTTAATTCATGCTTGGCAAATCTTAGTGTGAGTGTATTCATTCAACCACCAAAATATAATCTTATAAGTTGTTGTTACTTATATTTATTTATAAATTTTGACAAACAAAAAGACTGTTTTCCTAAAAAAAAGGGTGTTAACGGTGGATAAAGTGATCAAGACATTATTACAAGTATAAAATAGTGTCTAAAATTAAATGTACATCATCTTTGCGTATTCAAAAGTAAAATTTTATAAATTTACAGTTAATTTATCTATACTATTATATAATACATTTGAATGTTTTTTTTTTAAGATAGATTTTACTATTTTACCTTTATAGTTACTAAGAGCATTTTTAAAAATATATAGAAATAACTAACATGCCCCTCCATTTGTTAAATTATCATTAATACAAGCATTATTAAACTATAAACTAATTAATATGTGACATTTAATTATCATTACACAAGCATTATTAAACTATAAACTAATTAATATGTGACATTTAATTATTATTACACAAGCATTAGTAAACTATAAACTAATTAATATGTGACATTTAATTATCATTACACAAGCATTATTAAACTATAAACTAATTAATATGTGACATTTAATTATCATTACACAAGCATTATTAAACTATAAACTAATTAATATGTGACATTTAATTATCATTAATATAAACATTATTAAATCATAAACTAATTAACATATCACAATTAATTTTAACTTAAACTTCTCTTCATAAACTATTATATAATGCATTTGAGATATACTTTTTAAGATATAAATGACTACAGATGAGAAATTTCGAAAAAGACATAACTTTTGAACCGTTAGTAGTTACTAGACATGCCAATTATGGACGGAATGGTTGGGATGAGATGAAAGCGTTTAATCAAGGTTGGGACGAGTAATTCAAATTTTTGATTAAGTTTTAGGATTACTCGAAACCGGCTATCGCAATTAGCAACTCAACCATCGTGTTTGTAATGACATCTTATGATTTAATTTTGAGTTATTTTATTACAAGGTTTTATGATAAATTGTTAAAAAATTGATTTTTTCCATTTACAAAATAGTATACTTTGTGTATTATCATATGGTTATGAATTTTTAAAATGTTTTAGAAAACACAATACTATACATCGAATGAATATGAAATTAATAAACTGTTCTCGCTGTATTGCGCGAGTATTCTGCTAGTATATATTTATGAATTTTGGTAAAGAAAAAATTCGTTGGACCTAAAAACACTAGTGACGTCATCAATGGAGAAACAATCCTCAAGACATTATTTTAATTATCAGATATAGTGTTTGAATTTAAATGTATTCATCAGATCGTGTTTAATTTCCCCCCTGGAGAATGCCTCGTGATCTATAAGACGGAAGATTCAACATGCATCTAGAAAATATCAAGACCAGAATACTCTAGAACATTCCTTTCTATTGCTTCCTTTCCTCCTACGTATAAATAGCAATCAAACCTCCTCTTCAAATCCAATCAAAAAATCTACACATATAAGCCTTTCGAATTCATCTCTTAACATTTTCAAAAGCAAAAAATAACTCACATAATGAACGGTCCGTTTTCTAGCAACTACTTTACACAACAACCGTCACGGTTTGCCCGAACCGTTCCGGTTCACACGCAACAACAAAAACCGTCAACACCAAAAGTCATTTCCGTACCGGTTCACTTCGTTTCATCCGATCAGCCAAAAACGACGTCCTCGATGCTGAAAGACTCATCGGCGCTTAGGATCCAAAAAACATTCAGAGGTTTTCTGGTGCGAAAGAGCGTGAAGAAGATCGTTTCAATTAGAAATGAGGTTGTTGAAATTGAACGAAAAATTAACAAGGATATTGAATTTTTTGATTTAGTTCGTAAGGATGCGAAAGAGAGATTGAGAGTTAATGAAACGTTAATGTCGTTGCTGTTTAAATTGGATTCAATTCACGGCGTTGATTTTGGCGTTAGGGTTTTGAGAAAATCAGTTACGAATAAAGCAATTGCGTTACAGGAGAAAGTGGATTCAATTGGTCAACAAACTATGAATTCTTCAAACAATATCAACGATACTTCAATTAGTGAAGTTGATCATGATTGTTACACAGGGCAGGTTATAGAAAACAATCACGATTCTTCTATTGGTGAAACTGATAATGTTTGTACTACAGAGCAGGGTACAGAAAACCTTGAATATGTTGGTGAAATTGTTAACAACGATGGCCATTTGCAAGCCATTGATGATGATGATGATGATTATGTGGGGATGGAAGTTGTGAAGAAAGTGGATGAGAATTGCATTAATACTGTTAAAGAAGGTGAAGGTTTAATCGGGAAAATGCAAAAGGATGAGGGAAAGAGAGAGCTACTGGAGCAGCTGATGGATGATAATGAGAAAATGATGAAATTAATGACGAAGATTTCAGAGACGAATGAGATGCAGACACGTATGATTAATTCGTTAAGTGGAAGGATTGGTCAGTTGGAGAAGGCATTCTTGATTGATAAGATGATGAGCAAGAAGAAGAAGAATAAAACACATGTATGTCATTTAAAAAAGTAGGGACGTATGAAAATATCAATTTATCTGTTTTTAAATAACTCATGTTGTTCACTTGTAATTTGGCCTTATTTAAAAAGTTTGACCATCTCGGTTCTTTTAAGAGCTCCAACAAGAACCGGGTTTTATTTTTTACAAGATAATTCTAGAACCGTAGCTAGTGATTTTGTTTGTTGGCGCCCCACAAGTCATGTGAGTATTACTGGTCAATTGAGTTCATAGCGAATCTTGTTAGTAAAGTCTTTTTTTTTTAAAACTCAAATAGAAAATTCTCGGTATGAGATTGGGATTTGAGGTCTCAACAAATGACTGAAAAACTAAACATTCTCAGCACTATGTTAGTATTTTTTAAAAAGAGTATATAAATATTTAACTTCTTTTGCAGTTGAAAAGCTTTAAGTATGGTTAAGTATTTAGACATCTTAGTGTAAACTCAATTCTCACATTCAAATATGTAAAGTTTTCGAAGCCTGCATGTAAACTTGATAGGCTACTAATTGGTAGTATTATGATTGAACATCACGTGGTCTTATATTTTGAGGGAAAGTCTCATTAAAGGAAATATAATATATTTAAAATGATCAATAATAAGAAATAAAATAATTTCACACAATAAAAATGTTAAATGTTCTATTTTACATAATAAAATAGTTGCATATTTTATTTTGTACAATAAAAAGATTAGATATACAACTTTGTGTTTTATTTATTCGTTAAAAGGCTACGTGAATGTTTACTTGGTAGAGGGTTCATTTTTCAAAACAAAAAGAAACATTTCAATGTGAAAAATCATTTTATGTTCAGTTTTTCAAGAATTTAGTATATCATGTTAAATTTTATAAAATTTGTCCTATTTTTTTGTCGTAGACAAGATAAGCTAACTAGGTTCACAACTGGGGGTCTTATCTCTAAAATAGTAAAATAATAATACATTGATTATGATCTTTATTGTAATTACATTGAATAATAGAGCATTACTTAGGGATTAAGCAATATCATTTTAATCCTAAAATCATATGGACTCTAACTCACAATTAAATTTGGCTAACTTACTTGGTCATCTAATATGCCCTTAACAGTTTGAACGGGAGGTTTTTGAAAAAACAGTTGTAGTGACTATTCATAACTTAGATAATCATTTTCTTTGAATATTGAAAGTCACCTCCCTTTTTCCCTCCTCTTCTTTGTTGTTTATTTGACGACTTTCTTATTTTTTGACGACTTTTTTTACGTCATAGTTTGCTTTGTCTTTAAGATAGAGCGACAATTTGGTGGTCAACTTTTGTCGACGCCGACAATGATCTCCAATGGCGAAGAAAAGAGTTTTGACGAGGACAAACTCATTTGATTGGTAGCTACTTAACATACTTTAGGAGTATTATGACGGTTAAGGTTTTGTGTGATCGGGTTTATAAGTTTGACAAAAAAACAAAAAATACTAACTAATGCAATAAATAAATTAGGTGTAACACCCATATTTTTTTTTTTAAACAACACTTCATTCAATAACATAATTAACACTTTTCATATATATATATATATATATATATAAACAACACATCGTTTACAAATATTACAAACGTGAGTTTTCTCTTTCGAAAGACTCCCTCAATATCCGAGCATGATTTAACGGGAGTAAACACTTACTATCAACAATAGTAAGCACACCACTATTCGCGTTGCGGCTCCTTCCCAGGACCATCTTTCCCTTTACTCGACCCACCTGTATTAAACAACAACAACAACATAATGGGTAAGCACACAAGCTTAATAAGTAACAGAATCACATCAACAGTTAAGATAGAAATTTCATAAAACACTGTAACCATTTATAATCGCTTTGTCCAATTAGGGCTCACAATCACACTGCTAGGCCATTTATGATCACTCGGCATAAAGAAGGCCAATAATAACACTGCTAAGCCATTTATGATCACTCAGCATAAAGAGGGTTAATATTCACACGGCTAAGCCATTTATGATCACTGAGCATAAAGAGGGCTAATATTCACACTTTAATCGCTGAATTAATACAGTCCACTCAAGTACTCCTGAAATCTGGATATTCTCATTCAATTTATATCCTTCTATTACTTACCTCGGAAATTATGTGGTTGAGTGTCCTCGATTATCACGTACGAAGCACCGGTCTGTACACCGTATATAAAAATAATTAACTCTTTTATAAATTTAGCAACACTTATAACACCCCTCATTCTATATAAGAATATTATATTAATAAACTCGGAAGCATGAATTTAAAATACATCACCTTAATATATATTGAAGTATTATACATAAACAGTTCACATTTTCAATATTTACACCCTGTTCAAACTGTTTAAAACTACAAAAGACGGGGTATTATAAAATTCACAAAACAAGGTTTATTACAAAAACCATATCAGAGTCCTTAAGCGCAGTCAAACGTTCATTGATCAACCATTCCCCTCCTACACCCACTATTAATCAAAACATATCCTGCAGGAAGTAAAATGAGGGGTTAGCACGAAGCTAAGTGAATAGATTCATCACACTCCATTCAACTTAGCATAACTAGATGTTTGCACCAAATAATCGTAAACACACATATTTCAATGAGGATCGGTGGCTCTTGGGATATCATAATACCCGGGGATTCCCAAAGAACACTTACCGTCAATCCGTATGGCCAATACAGAATAGACCGATAACTAATGGTTATTAAACTCATACACAGGTTTCAAACACAACAAATTAATCAAAACCTGTGTAAATCACATAATAACCAGAAGCCCAACTACACGTTGACCTCAATAACAAATTACACATAGGTTCACACATCACGTAGATCAATATTCAATAATCAAGACTAAACAGTCTAATACACATCTACGTTTACTTGTTGTAACCAAATAGTTACAACTAAATCAAATGATGAGTTCTGAATCCACTCACCTATACCTTTGACGTCTCCACACTCAGGATTCTTATATCACTGAGTCTTACGTTGATCTGAAACAGAAAATCAAATACAAGTCAGAAGTTCGTTCCATAAATATCATTATAGCCTATTTATCCAATCAGGTAATCCCTGAAGTCTAGGCAAACAAAAGTTCAATCAGAAATGAACTTAGAAAAATCCCGCAATGACGTTTAAAACTGAAAAATGCCATTTTCGGGTCCTAGATGACCCCGAATGGCTAAAAACAGTCTAGGCTAATAAGATATAGCCTTGATTACTAGGTCGTTTTCGAGTGACCATGCAAATTTCAACTAAATCCGAGTTATTGATATTTTCACAAAACCGCGTCTCAAAAACACTTACAGAACCCTGCGACACTAACATTGTGTCGCAGTACACAATATGGCCGCCTTAAGCGACATAACCAACTGTGTCGCAGAACATTCATGCGACACAACCTGCGACACAACCCTTGTGTCGAAATGAAGAACAGACCAGTTCCCAGATTCGAAATTCTCGAATTCAAACATGTAATACTCAAATTAACTCACTCCAATCCGTGTAATTCACTTATAAACAACTATAATTCATAATAATTGAAACCTTACCTCGAATTCACAGTTAATTAGCTCAAACTTGATCCAAAACTCAACTTCTCACTTCTTTCTCTCTTTTCTCTTTGTTTTTCACTTTAAAATTAGATTAGAACGTATAGAAACAATCTGGAAATGTTTGGGAGGCGTATTTATATATATAACTTCGAATTACACTTAAGCTCCTTAATTAATTTCAGTTCAGCCCGTTTTGCGACACAGTCCTGCGACACAACCCTCTGCGACACTACCCTTGTGTCGCAGAAAATCAAAACTTTCAAATTTTGAAACGACTAATATTTCACTAGTCACAATAAGTCAAAGGACTTATTTATCTACGTTTCACAATGAAACACATAATATTAAATAATTTATAAAACAATTAGAAAATCAATTAAAATAATAGAAATTACCAGACCACAGGATAGGATGTTACAACACTTCTTTAAGGTCGCCACAACACCTTATGCGACACTATCATTAGTGTCGCAGAACAGCTCTATGCGACTTTAGTGATAAAGTCGCATAACGAACATGTCAGACCCCAAAATCCGAAATTCTCGAATTCAGACTTCTTATACTCAAATTAATCCGTTCTAATCCGTTCAAAGCACTTAATAATGCTTATAACACATAATAATTGAAGTCTTACCTTAAATTCATGGTTCAATTGCTTCAGTTTTTGATTTAAAACTTGATTTCTCAGTTTTTCTCTTTATTCCTTCGTTTGCTCTCTCTAAACCGACTCAGAAGTTCGTTGGAATGTTTCTGGAATTGTTTAGAAGAATTTTGAATATATACACACCATAATTTACACTTTAGCTCCTCAATTAAATTCAATCAAATCTGTTCTGCGACTTTATCAATAAAGTTGCAGGACTCATAAAGTCGCTACCTGTGACTTTACCATTAAAGTCGCAAGCCACCATCAATGTAACGCCCCTCAAAGCCGAAAGCAATGAACTACTTGGGTATCCTTCAGGTTCAACTAAAAACCATGGTGGAAGGATACTAGTAGCCCACTACTTTAGGCTTATAAGGGACTCAAATTTCTTATCTCATGCTGATGTGGAACGGGTTGTTACAAACTCCCCCACTTAAACTCCTGACGTCCTCGTCAGGCTGAATCACAACCAATAACCAGGATCCATACCCCAGGAGATGCATGAGCCTCGTGCCCGTCACACCACGAGAGGCTATGGCTCTGATACCATATGTAACGCCCCTCAAAGATGAAAGCAATGAACTACTTGGGTATCCTTCAGGTTCAACTAAAAACCATGGTGGAAGGATACTAGTAGCCCACTACTTTAGGCTTATAAGGGACTCAAATTTCTTATCTCATACTGATGTGGAACGGGTTGTTACAAACTCCCCCACTTAAACTCCTGACGTCCTCGTCAGGCCGAATCACAACCAATAACCATGATCCATACCCCAGGAGATGCACGAGCCTCGTGCCCGTCACACCCCGAGAGGCTGTGGCTCTGATACCATATGTAACGCCCCTCAAAGCTGAAAGCAATGAACTACTTGGGTATCCTTCAGGTTCAACTAAAAACCATGGTGGAAGGATACTAGTAGCCCACTACTTTAGGCTTATAAGGGACTCAAATTTCTTATCTCATTCCGATGTGGGATGGGTTGTTACAATCAAAGCACTCAAACTTTAAATTTTTCAGCTATTTTAGGATGTTACATTGGGATCTCTCCAGATCACCAGCAAGTAGCCGATGACCGGAGGATGTAAGGAAAAAATGATTAAACCCAACTTATTAATCTGATGAGTCTACCAACTTTAAGTATAAAAAATATTCTAATTATTTATTTTTAGTCTGAAGTTATTCAGTCTGAAAGTTAAGTCTGAACTTTATTTCACGACTAAGTATGAGGATTTCAGACTAAAAGTTTTTGAGACTCAACCAACAACAAGACTTCAAACTAAGACATTTTCAGACTTTAAGTTTCATATTCATAATTCAAAGTTGAAGATTTTTGAGAAAAATGAGGATTATGTTTTCTATCTCAAATACTTGTATAAATAGGGATCGCTAGGTTTAGAAAAAGAAACTCATCAGTGTACCTCTACATCTCTATATACAACTTGTGTAAACCTCGTATATTACGATCTATACATTCATATTCAATAATATTCGAAGTTATTGAGTTGATGTGATTGTTATTTGTTTCGAAAAAACAACACAAATACTTAATAATGTGAAGTCATTTAGTATTAAATGTTCGACACTCTATTTGATAATTGAATACGAAGTTATGAGTTAATACTTCAAGACTTAATAGAGAATAGTAAACTTTGGTGGTTGTTTGTATCTAAAACTTTGACACCATATAAAATAATAATATATTGATTGTGATCCTCATTGTGATTACACTGAATTGAATAATATATTTAACATTCATTTTCTTAATGTTTAAAAAGGGAATATGCGAATTGTATGTTTTACCCTTTTGTCTATTCAAATAATATGATATGTTATTATGGAAAGTCAAACATTTACACTATAAAATATATTTACACAATCATGTTAGTATGATATGATTATCAACCTTTATCAGCCCATTTATCTAAAAAATATAATTCGTATCAACCTTTCAACGGTTAATCACTTCATTTTTAATCAATTTTTAAAAAATTCATGTCACAATTGCGTATGTGATTTACTAGTTTATAATAAAATATAACTTAAAAAATAAACAATATAATTTTAACCTTAAAACTTAATATGCATCTTAGATTTACGGTCAACTCCGTACCAACTAACCTAGTCATCTAATATTATCAAGTCTCAATGTAGCTCGATAATATTGTAAATGAAAAATTATTATTGGTCTGACATTGTGTTCCCGATGGAACGATTACGAGAGATGATGGGACTTGAGTCGTGCAAGCCTAGAAAGTTGGATCCCGTGGATTATTGTTTGAAGGGGTGCTTTCAATAGTAGCATTGTTATATGATTTAAATTCATGCTTAATGTATCTTGATATACAAACCCTCCTCATTCTCTTTCCAAATATTAGCATTAGACTTAGATTCAAGGAACCATGATATTGTTGAGTGTACATTCAAATCCCACGTATGGGTAGTCATGGTCCTAACATACGTCTGTTTTTCTTAAGCCTAGAATATTCGATTTCGATAGCATGTCGCATATTTTATTCATAATAGTATTAAAATTAAAATTAATTAATATTAATATTTTTCCTTATAATAAAGATAAAGTGAGATTTAAAATACGGAAGTTTCCACATTCATCTGGAATAAGCGCCCGCCACAAAAATATCAAACGGCTATTCATCACATAAGAATGCTCTAGAACATACTCTTCCTTCCTTCTATTGGATACCACTTTCTTTCCTCAAACGTATAAATAAACATCAAACCTCCTCTCAAATCTCCATCAAATACAGCAACAAAAATCTACAACTCAAATTCAGCAAAGTCCTACGTTCAAATTTCATCTCGTAACATTTTGAGAAGCAAATTATCAACAATGAACGGTCCGTTTTCTAGAAGCTACTATACACAACAACCGTCACGGTCTGCCCGAACCGTTCCGGTTCAACAAACACAACCACAAAATCTGGCACCACCAAAAGTCATTTCCGTACCGGTTCACTTCGTTTCATCCGATCATCCGAAAACGACGTCGTTGATGTTAAAGGAATCGTCGGCACTTAAGATCCAGAAAGCGTTTAGAGGTTTTCTGGTGAGAAAATGCGTGAAGAAGATCGTTTCAATTAGAAACCAGGTTATTGAAATCGAACGAAAAATTAACAACGATATCGGATTTTTTAATTTGATTCGTACGGATGCGAAAGAGAGATTGAGAGTGAATGAAACGTTGATGTCATTGCTGTTTAAATTGGATTCAATTAAGGGCGTCGATATTGGTGTTAGGGTTTTGAGAAAATCGGTTACGAATAAAGCAATTGCATTACAGGAAAAGGTGGATTCAATTGGTCGGCAAACCCTAGATACACCAAACAACACCTCAATTAGTGAAATTGATAATAATTGTAACACAGAGCAGGTTACAGAAAACAATCATGATTCTTCTATTGGAGAAATTGATAATGAAATTGTGAAGGAGGTGGATGAGAATTGCATAAACTGTGTTGGTTATGAGAAGGAAAAAGAAGAAGAAGGTATAATTGGGGAAATTGAGAACAGAGAAGTTGTGAAGAAACTGATGGATGATAATGAAAAGATGATGAAACTGATGACGAAAATTCTGGAGACGAATGAGATGCAGACACGTACAATTCATTCGTTAAGTAGAAGAGTTGAGCAGTTGGAGAAGGCGTTTATGATTGACAGGATGATGAGGTTGAAGAAGAAGAAGAGAAGAACACATGTATGTGATGTACAAAAATAGAGTTATGTTAAAAACGATATGGATCTGTTTTTTAAATAATGTAAGCTTGTGAGTTGTGATATTTGGGTTGTTTCTTGAAATTTTGACGTTTTGTAAAATCAATTTCATATTCATTTTGTTCGACTGTTTTAAGAACTTCTAGATAATCTTATTGATTCAGACAGTCTTATAAAGATCGTGACTTTGTTATAATATCATGTGTGAGTGTTAATGGTATCGATCTGGGTTTACATAACGTATTAAATGAATCAACGATGGCAAGAAAAAAACGTCAATTATAATTATGAGTGTCAATGATGGAATAATTATGAGTGTCAATTCTCCATCATTTCTTGATTAAATAATAAAAGTTAGTGAATATGGTTAAAAAATCATGCTTACTGTAATGTTGATTACTGCGTAATTATGGTTGATCTGATTATACTACTGAATCAAATGAGAACCATGTAGGCTAGCTGGCTAGGCTTTCTAAAATGAGTGCATTGAAAAGGTCAATCGTATGCATCGGGTACTTTCACTTAGTTGACTAACAAACTAATTTTAAAATTACTATTTGATTTTGATTTTCTAGCATAGTCCTGTGTACCGAAGCCCCGTACATTACATATAATAACCGCGAGCTAAATGGGAACACACCTATATACCACCATCCACCGCCACCGAAGCACACAACGGCCAACGTAACTTCCACCGCCCTCATATCCGGCTATAAAGTCGCCGTCAATGCCGATGAAGGCCCCGACGGAGAGAAGAAAATATGGTTGAGATAATATGGTTTTAATAAAGTTAGGGATTTTGAATCTGAATGATTTTTAATGAAGTTGGAATTTTTTAATGAATGATTTTTTTGTTGAAGAATTATTCATCATATTGTTTCAAGATGATATGGAGATGATGAGGTTGATGTACAGGTGGTAGTGAGGTAAATCAATTTCAATAAACGGTGTTTGGATAGTGTATGAGTTCAACATGTGTCTTTGAATGTTTGTAATTGAATGTGTGTAAAACTCGATCCGATGAAGACAGGATAAGAATTTTCGATTAGTCTAATAGTTTTCTGTTTAAAAAACCTGCTTAACTTCTTCCACTGTCGGGTTTAAAAACGATTAATATAAATTGGATGGTGTGTGTCTTTTGTATTAGTTAGCATACGTAAAATTAGTTGTTATTATATGTGATATTAATTGTTTATAAATATTATAGATACTTATACTTATAGATTTGAAATTTATATCTCATTACGCATACAATCACATATGGGTAGAATACCAAAAAATAAGTACATATAAATATGAACCAATCAATCATATATGCATATGCGATTATAATTATTAATATGTGTTATAACATGTACTAACACATATCTATATACACCAATTAAACACTCCTTAAATTTTCTGTAAGTAATTATAATGCATTTAAGTCATTGACTTAATTTTCACGAAAAATGACTATAAATCAATTATTATTATTATTATTATTATTATATATAAATCAATTACCATATATATAAATATATAAACACAAAAACATACACTAAACCTTCAAAACATATATATAATCTCAATCTCTCATCACTCCACCATTACCATCATCACCGCCACTTATCATCACCAAATAAACCGTCACATTGAGCCGTCACATTGCGCGGATATTTGCTAGTAATTGTCCACCACTTATATTATTGTAAAACATTCATATAACTACTGATATTACCCGTACAAACAAAAACACCCCACCGATCCTCAATTTTAAAACCTAGAGGCCTAATGAATTCATAGATCTCAAATCAACATATCTTTTTTCCATTAAAAATCACATGATTAAACAATCAAAATCGTCATCTATATTTAAACTATATTATAGCTGTTAGTAATTCATCATCAAAAGAAAAAAATCGCTGCCAACAAATCAAGTCTGAAACTTTCCGTGAGTTCTCCGATGTTTGTTACATGTATGGAGTTGCTTTAAGTTCTTTAGTGTCGTATTCGATCTTAACCTTTTGTACGTCTTTTTGTCACCAATTTCACATTTCTTACAACACGGCTCAATTTGCCATTGTTCAGCGTCGGGGTTCCATCTCGACAGCGACATAATTGATTGTTACGGTGGTCGTTGATGCATGCTTGCTTTCTACTGGAACCGGAGTTGCTGAAGAAAGATGATCTCGTCAGATGGATTGAATCTAAAGTTGAAATGGTAGAGACGAAAGTCATGAAATAGAACGTACAGATAGTATGGTGCAAGTTAGGTTTGGGTATAACATGACTTGAACCTGCGACCATTAGGTTAAAAGCCCAATGCTATACCAACTGAGCTATACACCTTAAAATAAATGTAGTAATAAATAAGGATTGATGTGAAAAATAAAAAAGGACGACCCATCTTCATCATATTAAAGGATATAAGTTGTTAGATAAGATTTATGTATTGCCATATATACCCTCACTTCTTTGAATTAAACTCGCCAGTTAAGTAATTTTCAAAAGAGCCTCAATTAATTTGGTGCATTGATTCTTTTGATTTAATGATGGAGATTTACTTTTTATTCTCACAATAATATAGCATACTCACATAAATTTTACTATATGTGTGCAATATTGAACTTTAAGTGGATATATAAATTTTTCCATAGTTTTTAAAGTTATATACCTAATGTTGTATAGCTGAGTCCTGAGAGCCACGTATCAATCAATTCAACCAGTTACTAAAGTTAGAGCATTAAGATACCGTTTTGAACATGTTAAAAAAAATGAATTTAAAACATCGACCCCTTTACAACAAATTGACCTCTATGATATAACAAAATAAACAAACTCTGTGCATATATAACCATTTTTTAGTGATAGAATTACGTGAAGAGAGTGACGACGTCTTTACGATAACCTCGAACAATTAGTATCCTAGGAACATTTTCCACCAATAAATCCATATACTCCATGTAGAAATACGACGGGTGGTTCACTGGTGGTGGTGGAAGGCTCACAAGCACCACTGCAGCCATTCTCGAGTTGTTCATAATCGTTGAGTTCAACTTAAGAGTTGTGTACAAAAACTTATCAACCTGTTGTTCATTTACAACCACTTTTTTCCCATCTGCAATCATCGGTTTTCCTTCATGTTCAGCCCTTTCCTGCATTTCTGTCAAGTAATTTTTTATTCGTCCTTGAGCTGCAGTAAACGCTTCCACTGATTCTTCCTGTGGGTTACATCCACCGCCACGATGGTCCCAGGATTTCATTGATATCACAATCACTTCAGCCTGCATTCGAAGATCGTAAAGAAACTTTTTTACGTCTGTTTTGAGTTCTTCTGCATCAGAATCCTCCTCAGCAGCACAAAACACACGAATTTTACAACTATCAAATATCTGTTTGGTTAATAAAAGCTGAGATAAAAGCAGCATTAATCCACCATCTCTAACAATCCAATACAAATCAATCGTCCCATACTGTCTTTGATACTCATTTGGCCATTCATCGAGTCCTTTCACTATCACAACCGCCTTATTAGCGACAATACAATCATTAATTATCGACACAAAAGTAGCCGGGATTTCTGTCAAGTTTTTCCTTCGCCATATCTCAGGATAACAAATTACCACTATATTGGGCTTTAAATTACCTAACCCCATTGTCTGAACGATTCCTCGAAATCCATCTGACATGGTGGGGGCCACTATTATCTCCGACACGCTTTCACACCGTCTGTAGTCTGTGTAAGCAGCAAGCTGCTTGCAGGCAGTTTTAGCATCTTCAGCACACTGATGATAGTCTCCATCTAATATAGACACAAAAATAGACATTCCCCTGCCTTTTTTCTTCATGCAGTTGGCGAAATCAGCAAGCTTTGGATGACAAGGTACATTATCGGGTAGCTTGCCCCACGGTCGACAGAAAATAAGCGGTATAGGGTACCAGTTCTTTGGATGAACATTGTTTGCTGTAACAATTAAAAAAAAAAGATATTAGAGAAATAAACCATTTTTTAAAAAAATTGAACACTAAAGTGGCCTAGTGGTAAGACGTCTTAATGTCCTCACAAGAGGTCTCAGGTTCAAGCCTCCCTAAGTAAATATCTTGGGTGGTCAAGGAAATGGTCAGAAACGTTCACGAGGATACCCCAGTTAGGCAGCATAGATTCGAGTCAAAAAAAGGCTCGCCCTCCCCGCGTAACGTGAACATGGAAAACTTCATCCGTTTACCAGTTTGAAGTTCCTTTGCAACTAGTATTGAACTCACCTCCTAAAGATCGAAGACTCCGAAGAGCTAGTTGAAAATATGCGCTCTTGAAACCATCTCCCCAGTCGCCAGCTTTTCCCTTAATGCTCACGTACCAGTATATTAGGCTAACAAGAGATAGGGACACCACGGTGAACAACCAAGAAATCAAAAACATGATAACTGCAACCAAATAAAACGTAAATTTTAACATCAATGTTCTTTATAGTTTATACTACTGGAAATAAGAAAAAATTTAAAAGTTGCATACCAATACAAAGACATGCTCCAAAAAGGGAGGCGCTCCAGTGATGAAATTTCCAACGAGGACGCCAGCTAGGCGCGTCTAAGAGATCGAGAAGAAAGCAGGATAAGTTGACACCAGCGTAACACAGAAGATAGAACATTGTTATGGTTGGGGAGATGAGATCTAGGTTCCCGATTATGACACACCCAATACACAGGAATGCAGTAAACAAGGTTGCAATGTGAGGTTCACTGTTATCTGGAACCTTGAAGTAGTTAAGAACAGGTAGAATGTTGTCATTGGCTATTGCTGCAAGCAGACGTGGGGCCCCTGTTAGGCTTTGTAAAGCCGCACCCAATGTCGATAGAATAATGCCTATGTATATAATTGTTGAAGATGGCCATGCAATAGTTGCTGTCAGTAATCTGTATTAAAACCAAAAAAAAATAATAATAATAAAAATAAAAAAATAAACTGTCGGTATCATATTTGGATCACTGTTAAAACAGAGAAAAAAACAACTGATTTGATGATAAAACAGTCACCTGTCAGTATAAAGTTTTTCTCTGGTAGCTACACTTCCAAAAAGGAATACGGACATGAAATACATGAAAGTTGTTGTTAGCGTTGCGGAGAGTGTCCCGATAGGAATAGACCGCTGGGTGTCTTTTAATGAAGCTGAGCGGTTAGAACCAGCCATAATGCCCGTTACAGCAGGGAAATAAAGTCCTACCAATGCACTTAATAATAAAAAATAAATGTTAGAAGCCATTTATCCTATCAAATGATAGGCATACCAAAATATAATGGTATCGAGGTAACCCGACAACCATAAGATTGTGGGTTCAAGTCCCACTTAGGACAAATGTATATATTTTTTTGTGATTTTGTGAGAATGTTTGCCTTTGTAAATATACTGAAACTTACTTGAAGTTCCAGTATCTATTTCCATCAGGCTCAGGTATCCCAGCAGAGTTTGTTTTTTGATAATTAGAACTCCAGTTATCACTAAGTGATTTTGAACTCAGCCCTGTGACTCCCTCGACTTCGACCATTGTGAAAAAAAATATGGTTAGTTATATTTCTCGGAGGAAAGGGATCAAAGATTTACAATGAAACCGCACCTGGTTTATCCCTTCTTGCCGAAAGTATCCCCATGAAGATGCAAAACAACGAGAATAAAACAGGTAAAAGAAAGGCTGGTGCCACCTTGTTAATTATTTTTACACCACCAAAAACTATAAAAACTAAGATAATGGTGACAACAATCCCATACATTTGCAGGTCGTGTAAACTTGGACTAGTAATCGGTTCTGCAACTCGAGTGCCATTTATTTCTGTGACAGTATCTGCATCAACAATGTCATGTTTAACAAAAATACTTATATAATGTGTTTAAACTAATCATCTACTGTAACTTGTTTATTTACCTCTAAAGATCCCAGCTTTTGGTACAGCACTTAGAAATGTTTCCACTGCTCCCAGCACATACCTAGAAAAAGTTTTAGTATATATATACATATATGTTAGTACAACAAACACGATGATAACTATAGTAAGCAACTCACAATTATATGCTCACATAGCACCCGCAACTGCATTCCCTAAAAAGAAACATAGTCCTATGCTCACTCCAACTTCAGGCCCCAGAGCGCGACCAATAAGATAGTAAGGGCCGCCACCCTGAACAAAATAAACCAAAAAGCCCAGATTAAGATAACAATGTTTTCAGAGTGCAAATGCAATGCAGATAGATATATACACACCTTCATTGCACCATTAGTTGCAATCGCGCTCAATGAAACAGCAGTCAAGAAAGTACACAAGCCACATAAGGCTACTAACAATAAGGATTGACTTATGCCAGCAACGCCAACAATCCTGCCAAGTTTGAAAATCACAGTACAGTCAAAATTCCTTCGAATCTGTTCATGCTCGGAACAGAACTTTACAAATTGATAATATTAATGATTGTTCTTTTTGAGGTTCAGATAAATATCTTTAACACTATATTACCGTATGAATGAATATATGGATTACATTACATTACATATTAAAATAAGGCACAAAGAGATATACCAAGAAAACCGGATGTAGTAAATGATTCCCAAAATGTTTTGCAAGCATGGAATAAATACACCCATCATCGTACCCAATTTGACACCGCCACTAGCCTGCGTCATGTAGTTATAAAATAAAGTGAACAACCACCAGATAACAAAATTATGATTGGCAACATATGGTGCGAGAACCTTCAAATGTCAAGTGGCAATTTCATGGCCATTAAAAGGTTAATGAAACAACATGGTCATTAACAGCAACCTTTAACATAACAAGGAAACCCATAAGAAAGATATTTCTAAGTAGAGTTTAGTACCTTTGGATTATGTGCAGCAGCAGATGCATCTTCACCATCTTTTTCAACACCGTTTTTAGGACTAGATGGGATCTGCTCTCCTGTCATTCTGAGATTAGAAGCTCAGACTATCAGTTTTGTAACTTGTGGTGACAAAGAACAACATACAAATGAACTAACATTACCTTTTAAGACCAAGAATATTTACAAGAGAATCGAATCCAAATAATTCCAGTTTAGATTCTCCACGAGCACCATTGGCTCCTTGATCATTACGCATTGAGTCTTCTCTTGCCAGCTGCTTACTTTTTACCTTCCTGGCATATATAAATCAATTTTATGAGCAACTTAAAGTGTTTTGTATCAACTATGTGACAAAATAAAAATATATTTCACAAAGCATGACAGATTGACAGAAGAAGCAATAGTAGCAACCAATTATGCATATTTCTGATGCCAAAACCGTACAAGTTCAATTTTCACATTTCATTATGCATAAATGTGTAGTGTAATGAACCAAACATTAAATATACAGGGGAAAAAAAGAAAAATACTAACTTTAAAAAATTGTTGGCCTTAGATGATGATGATCCAGGATCAAAGGAGGACATTTCGAGGACGACAGGATCATTATCGTGGGCCACGACTGGGCCGTAACGACGACCTCCTCCTCGTGGTGCTGACGATGAAATATCATCGTCCTCGGATGCTGAAATTTCTTCATTCCTCATCCGAAACAAGAATTAATCAACAGAAGCAGAACAGAAGCAGAAAGCAAGTACTTTTGTAAATATGAAAAGAATGAGACAGAAATGTGAATAATCAATGAATATCTAATGCCAGCGATGATTTCATGTGTATAAAAGCCTTTGAAGGAGAATTGATACAAAATCCTTTGAAGTGAGGGAAGGAGATTGTTGGTTTTGAATAGAGAGCAAAAAAATAGGAAAAAAATCTTATTGTTTCTCTATTTTGGTATTTATACAAATTTTTAGATTTTATTAATGGTGGACATGATCAGAAGATTCAAACCAATGATTTTGTATCTCATATATATGTGCATTGTAAGATTCATCATCCTCTAGACACAAAACTCGGTTACTTTGTCAATTAAATAAGGAACAAAAATTCATTTAGAGTAAATAATAAGCCCATTTGCTTCATCATTTACATTTAGCCACAAAATTCATTTTCAGTATAAATGAAGTATATGGTATTAAAAAGAAGCATAAGTAACACATAAGATATGAATATAAACTCAAGTAAAATAAATGGTGCAACTTCCTACATCAAAAGACTTGGAAAGACTAATATCAGTACAAATTTAGTGTGTCATCTACTTGACATAGTAAATCAATCCAAACAGTATTCCATGCCATAAACTATGTGAAACATATAGTTCAAATCGATATAGCTAATCACACTGTGATATGGTCGTTCTGTAATAGTTAAGTTTAGTTGGTTAAATAGAGCACATGTGGCAATCTCTTAGTGGTTAGAGCAGTAGTTAGTTAAGTCAGTTAGGTATGTGTCTATTAGTATATACTATTGCAATCAGAAGTTTATCTTTGATCATTTTATACAATCAAATACCAATTGAGAGTTGCTCTCATTGTTAAGGAGATACATATAGCTGTTCTTCTGTAATCTCATTGATCCTCAAGCTATTTTTGAGAGATCAAGGATTCAATTAATTGAATCCTTATCAGACTGATGATATGATAATATAAGATGACTAATACACAACAAGAACAAATATAATTAGTAACCTACAAATTTAAATTGGTTTAGAAACTATTTAAACTAAAAACAAAGCAACTATCAGAGAAATTGCATTCATTAGAGCTCTGAAAATGCAAAAAACAGTATACAACATTAAAAATACTACCTCAAAGAATCATTCTTCATATTTGTTGGCTTATTGCTACTTAGTACCTTACACCCCTAAGTACCTATAATAACAAAACCAACTTGAAGGCTGGAGGATCTCACTTCTCCCACAATGATAAGCTATCTCAAATTCTCGGTACATAAATTAAAAAAGAAAAAGAAACCAGTGGTGATATTCTTGCATTACTGCTCTGAACCAACATCGCCCCACCGAACCTTGTACCTAGCCGCAAGATAGTGGGACCCAACAGGACCCCGACTACCATACGGGTAGTACTCAGGTACAATCTTCTTATCTTCAAGCTCCTTCAATACAGGAGAAAATAATGACCAAGCTGCATCTAGTTCATCACTCCTTATGAAAAGTCGTCTTTCTCCTTCAATAGCATCAAGAAGAAGTCTTTCATATGCATCAGGAATCTCCTTCGAATACCTGTTTAAATATGTTAAATGAATTAGGTTCAAATATTTATTTCACCTTGACTCTGGGACCCACAAGGCCACAATCATACCTTTCGTTGTTTTCTAGTAACATTATTTTTGGATTTAAAAGTTTCATTGTTGGTATTCCCTTCTTATCAAGTATTGCCTGTTTCCTAGCATAATTCAGAAAAGGAAATGTTACCTTGCTGCATAAAGAAGATTAAGGTTGTTTCGGTCCAATCGCATCCCTAAACCAGGAACTTTGTTATTGATTTTGAGATATATGGCCTCATCAGGCTGCACACGTATAACAAGCTCATTTGTTGCTAGATCAAGATCCGTCCCAATATTCTTGTTATATATATTTCCAGGTACGTGTCTGAATTGCACTCTTATCTCAGCCCTGAATGAAAAGAAAAGGGCATTAAGTATTAAATAGTATAACATAACTGCACCATATCATTATATCTTTTTATTTACGAACCTACGATCATGCAAAGCTTTTCCAGCCTTCATTAAAAAGGGGACTCCATCCCATCTGGCATTGTCGATAAATAGAGCAGCAGCAGCAAAAGTTGGTGTAAGACTGTTGGTTGGTACAGTTTTGTCATCAGTGTAAGCCGGGTACTTAACACCCCCTCTCGTGTGACTCTTATATTGTCCTATTACGACATCATCAAGTTGTAAAGGCCTCATGGAACGTAAAACTTTCACCTGTAGACCAACAAAAAGAAAATTGTAACTTAAACTATTTTAAGATAAGACTGTAATGTGCTTCTTAGCTTTTCATTGCAAATTTATCATCATTCTTACTAAAATGCATAACAAAAATACGACCAATTTTGGGGGGGAAAGTAAAAGAAAATAATAGATCAAGTACGGTGTTTCTTTTTGCATTTACAACTCATAACTTGTCCAAAATCATTCATCCTATAAAGTATAAACTATAATGTTCCTAAAATTTTCTGAAAGACAACAGATTTGCAACTATAGACCAAGTACATTAATTTATCTTATAAGTTAAAACCTTTTCGTTTCTGATATCTTCTGCATCCAAGCTGACAGGGGTTTCCATGGCAAAAAGGGCCAATATCTGAAGCAGATGGTTCTGCATAATGTCTCTAATGATTCCATAATTGTCAAAGTATCTAAAAGGAAAGAAAATATACAACATAAATAAGTGTCTTCCAAGCATATACCCAAATTATTTCTATAATTCAGGAAGGGATGATTACCCTCCTCGTCCTTCAGTGCCGAAATCTTCAGCAAAGATGAATTGTACATTCTCTATATACTGTCTTGACCACAAGGGCTCAAAAATTAAGTTTGAAAACCGAAGAACCGAAAGGTTCTCCACTAACTCTTTACCAAGATAATGATCTATTCTGCAAAATAGTAACAACTTTTCATTAAATTAACGTCTTGCTTCACTTTCATCACAAAAAAATATTGATGAAGGTAACTAAACCTACCTAAAAATTTGATCTTCATCCAAGTATTGCTTAAGAGATCTTGTTAATGCAGAAGATGATTCAGAATCCCTACCAAATGGCTTTTCCACAATAACCCTCGTCCATCCATTTGCAGAGGATGCAGATGAGCTGGCACATTTAACAGCATCTATGAATATATTTGGTGGAATCGATAGATAGAAAAGACGGTTTGCCACCCTTCCATCCTACATCAAGATTAATACTTGTCAGACTAAGATCTTGCATAATAAAGTCAGTTGTTTAATCAACTACGGTAAACAAAATCAAGTAATCATGCTTGAATTCTTTTGTTGCGCTATTAATCAACTTGCTAAATTTGCAAAAAACACCAAACTTTGCAAGACTAAATAGTTCTAGACAAAAATTCTCAAACACTATGGTTTGCTTTGCTTTGCATTTACATTTACATTTTTTACATTACCCCAATTTGTCCAATATCGCTCTTTCCTGGAAACTATAGTGACATTTGTTAATTTTTAACAAAAAGATGGTTACTAGGTTAGTCTCCAATTCGAGTAAGATGGTTTACAAAGTGCATTAACTTGTTTGTAAAGATAACATCATGTGGCACCCATGGCTAAGAGGGTGAAGGTAATATTGAATAATCAGAGTCACATAAATGAATCAGTAGAGTTTTAAGCTGCTTAAATATATGTTACCTCATGTTCCTTGAGCTTTTTGTCGAGCTCCAAGAAGTTTTGTTGAGAGTCGTATTGACCCGGGTGGTAAAAACATCTTTCAAGAAACTGATCCATCTTTTCACCGCAGTTTTCCCTAAATTATTTCATTCAATCAATTCACAAAACCCACAATTAGTAATGCCTAAACTTTTTTAAGAAACCAATACGAGAATCAAAATAGCGAGAGAATAATAACACATCTGCATTTACCTCTGATCGATTCTGCATGTCAGTGTCTTGCTAACCATGGTTCTAAGTTCAGCATCACTCATCTTACTACGTGCGTATCCAAATATAGTAAAATGCTGTCAACAATTTCCAAATATAAAACCAGTAGGCATGCGATGTTTCTAAACGGATAATTTATGGTACAAAAAAGAGCACAAACCTCAGGGAGGCAACCTTCATAATAAAGTGCAAAAAGCGCAGGAAATATCTTCTTCTTAGCAAGATCGCCTGAAGCTCCAACCACGGTAATACTGACAGTAGACTTGTCTTTGTTATAATCAAAACTTGCAATATCTTTAAGTTCTTCTGGAGGTGTGACAGGTGGGACCGACAAAATTCCATCTTTCAATATCGTAATGGGACCATCACTTTCAACAGCAGCTGATTTCATCGTTGCAGCAGCACCTAGACACGATCAATATGCAGCACATAAGAGCTAAAAACATAGCATAAAATAATTACTTCTCCATTTTAATAATTAAATACTCAATGAGAGCCCCAAATCAGTAAAACAAATAAATGTTTAGCATTTTAAATAAGCCTAATTGCAGACTGTGGATTTCGACTCTACGTTTTAAAAGAAGACCAATAGCCTGCTTCAAATATCCAAAAAACTCAAACCCTTGTATATACATGGTCAACAATCGGGTGAGACGGTCAAAGCCGCTCCCCAAAAGAACCCTTAACAGGGTTCGCAAAGGGGTCGAAGCAATAATGCTTCTTTTTAGTTCTCTGACAGCTAACAAATTCTTGTGACATCTCTTGAACCCTAATCTTATAGAAAATAGTTTTGATGTTGTTGATGTTCCATGTTGACAAGATAAAAAGCATCCATTTTTATGTCCTGAACAAATTCATTTTCGATTTCAATTGTAAGTAACTCAAAATACTAAAGCTGAAAGCACAAAACAGCATCTCAAGTATGCATAAATTTATTATAATACTTAATTAAGAAAGCCTTAATATGTTTCAAATTCAGTATCTTGAACTTACAACAAAAGTCAACCTAGATATAAAGTATGATTATAATTCACAAAGCATTCATAAACATAAATTAGAAGTTAATTGCAATAATTAGGTAAGATAAATATATTAAAGTAGCTAGTATAACTAACCATCTTGCACATTAACAGCTTTGGAGAGTTTTAAGGACAAATTTCTGGAACGATATCGTTTCGAGGATAACGATATACGCTGATGAACCCGATTAGTACGTCCATTAATAAAAGACGAATTATTGGAATTATAAATCGATGAGGATGATGATGGACAATGTGTCGATGTAGAAAACGTCGCCATGAGAATCGTAAACACACGCAGTTCTTGAGAAGATAATGCGTGTATAGATACAGAAGAGTATATGTATGTATGGATCGATTGATTAATTTTGTTATTAAAAGAAGTTCGGTGAGGTCGAGATGAAGTCCCTTGATATCTCCGAAAGGCTGTTGTGTCTGTTCGCTTTGCAAGAAGCAACAATGTCAATCTACGTGTACGCAGTCATCTTGTTTCGACGATTATCATGTGGGCCTCAAACTTACTGTTTATCGTATTGGGCTTTGTTATGGGCTGAATATTGTTATTTGCTGTAATATTTTTCACAGAGGATATTAACAATTAACAATAACTGTATAATAATATTAATTTATGTTAACTTCAGAAATGTTGTTATTTTTTGTTTATCATATTATAAAATTAATATAAATATAAATATATATATATATAATATATTATTATCAGATAAATTTCATAAAACACAAAAAGGTAACTAAATAAAATAATCTGGTCTCTTTTATCGAAGAGGAAAGCAGACAACTTAAAATAAGTAAAAATCACAACAAACAAAAGACGAAACCAGTTAATTAAAGATAATAATGTTTTTAAGATTGGAAATTCAAAGATTACAACTTGAGCATGTAACTTGATAAAATCCAGCCTCGTAAGAGAGTTTGAAGCCCGGGAAAAATGCCATATGCTTTTGAACCTTCAACTTCATCAATCAAGACACTAAGAATGGGATTCAATCACCACCAAAATAACCAAATTAACATGTATAACACACAAGAAAGGCTTTGTGTTTATTGCTATGTTGTGATATAATAAAAGAACTTGGAAGAAACTGTATAATTCGTATTTGAAATCTTCCACCAACTACAATACTTCGGCTGTAAAAAAACACGTGATCAAGTAAGAAACGAACAAATGATGAATTTTTTTTGGGATTTGATAGGTTTAAATTCATTAATGTGGGAAACGTTCACTTTGAGCCCTTCAACACAAACGTTCATTTTCTTCGAGACGAAGTTAGCCAACAATGAGAATCGAATTCACAAATGTTCATTATCATCAATTAATTGTTTTAGTTTGCAAACATCAACATTTCATTAGGATCAAACTTCCACTGCCAACTATATATTACAACATTTGACAATGTAAAATCCCCAATAATACGATTACCTATACAAATTAACAACATTTATAAAGTGTTAACATGTTGTTAATACAATAATTGTGTTCCATGTCAAAAAGTGTACAAGTGCATGAATTGACTTTCAAACAAACGTCATCACCAATTATTAGTTAGCTTGGACGTTGACTTCAACACTGACTAAAAATGACCACAATTCAAGCTGACTATCGACCCTATAGAGTACGTTTTTGGAAAATTGCAACTTATTATAACCATCAATAACATAGTACATGTATCAAAGCACTTATTTTGTAATGCATTGTATTTTGTAGCAAAATATAGAATAATCTTTTAAATTATCAAATTAAATTTGGTGAAATCGAGAATTAAATTTTGTAATGCATTGTTATTTTTAAAATTCAAACATGATTCGAAAAGCAAAACTCATGTAAATTCCGTACCTTATTCACAAATCACTAAAATATAAAATGTAGTATGTTATCAACACTATTCAAATAAATTATTTCTTGTAAAAGTAATTAATCTGTTATACCTATTATAGACGGCAAAATAGGTGGGCGGGTCGATTTGGATAGCCGGGTCAAAATGAATTCGAGTAAAAATAAATCTTGAGTCAAAACGAGTTTGAGTCATGACATGCTTAGAAGTCAAAAACATTTGAAATAATGTAACTTATTTTTCAATTGCATGTTTGAGCTTCATTTCTTATCTACTTTACAATTAGTAAAATGATTACATAAACTAATAAATCATTACAAATAAACTTATATATTGTAACTGCAATGTTGAAAACTTGTACAAATTAGTGCATACAGATTATAAAAGCCGACCGGTAAAGAAATGATGAACATAGTAATAATAATGAAGTTGATAGTTCACACAAAAGTATAATAAAGTATTGAATGAAAGTTTCATATAAGTTAGTATTAAGATGTGTGTGTATGACTTTTGGAACAACTAAAAAGAACAGAAAAGAACACATGTTAGTAATGGGCATTAAATTGTAAAGAAAAGGTGTGTGTATTTGTTAGTGCTTTAAATAGAAGTAAAACCGTCCACAACACCCTTAATATCATGAAATTTCAAGTTTATTTCCTTTTACGATAAAATCATGCTAACATGATCAAAATATCATGATAAAATAACTATCCACTTTGTACATTGGCTTTGACCATAAGTAGTAAAATAAAATTATAATAATAATTTAATTTAAAATCAAAATATACAATTAAAAAGATTTCTAAAAGCACACATAATGACCAAGTATTATTTTGTTGTTTAAGACATTTACGAATTTACAGACTCTGAAGTTGGGGTTCATTTTCATTGAATTGAGGAAAATACTTGTATTCCCAGCATTCACGACTCCCAGTTGGTGTTTGCTTTTCAATGCCGCATGCTTCTTATCCTCATAGATGGGTTTGACGACAATAGTGTGAACGATGGTGACGGTGCTGACAGTGACACGTGGACAACAACGATGATGAGGGTGTGAATGACGGTGACGAAGTGAAGCATTGACGACTTGGTGTGAGAGCGATGAAATCAGGGTGGAAGAGGGTGTTTAATAAGTTCAAGGGGAGAATGGTAAAAAGGGGGTATATCCGTTAAGTGTAGGTCCATTTGGAAATGCCCTACTTTTTTCTATCTTTAAAAAACAGACATCCCTTCCAAATTAAGTGAAAAGGAGATAATAATTTATCTTTTTGTATTAAGAGTTATATGTAAATAGACCATTAAATAAAAAGTGAAGAGATTCATATGTCTTATGATGTAATATTTAAGAAAATTAGAACTTGCAAACATGTCTTGAACCATGGCGTATATGACCGATTCATATTTTTTCGTTTTAGTTATATGTTGGTTCTAAATCATCTTTACACACCGAATGTCTTCTTTCTTCGTGTTGAATTTGTACTTTACATTCTAAAAGTTAGTTACAAAAAGCGGTTGTCTCAACGTA
Source organism: Logfia minima (assembly GCA_963921325.1). NCBI lineage: Eukaryota > Viridiplantae > Streptophyta > Magnoliopsida > Asterales > Asteraceae > Logfia > Logfia minima. Next base: position 31,822,601 of record OY992772.1, read on the forward strand.
TTCATTTATTTGTTGTTAGTTGACCTAAAAAGATACCTAGGTAGGTTGAACGACCGGGTATGAAACGTTGACCAAATTATCTATTTTCTTTTTAAAAATCTTATAACAGAATCATCTAACGTTCAATCTCGGTTAAGCTTTCAGACAAACAGAAAAGTCGGAGTAGCCACCGTGGCATATAGCACTTCCAAGTCAAAATCGTACAATTGTCCACCGTGCAAAAGAATATTCCAGAAAAAGTAGTGAAAAACAAAATATTTTCATACACCTACCCGCCCATAACATTTCATACTCCATCCAACCACTAATACCTCTCCACGTGTCCCCAGTTGAAAAATACGTCCACTTGTTTACCCGGCGTACATTAGCAAATACCATCGAACGGTTACTTAACAAGATTTCGCCACGTGTCCAATCCCTCCCGCGTCGTCGATCTATCCGTTAACCCTAGTCTCTCTCATTGTTGTTTCTCTGCAGTTCCTCTGTTCAAGAAAGAAGTAGGCAACTTCACATTTCATAAAATTAAAAGATTTCCTTGATCTTTTGTTAAAATTCAATATTTTGATTTCAAAATGGGGAAACTAATTTGTGATTCAACGACGTCGTCTCCGGTAATTCCTTGGAAAGACCCGACAACCACCGTAGTAGCTCCATCATCAATCGATACAATCCCAGCCGTTGATTTAACCGACGAGGTCCTCACCGTCGATACCACCACCACCACCACCACGTGGGATGACGTGTCAGGTCTAGAAGACCAACAGAAAAGACATTTACAAAGACTCCACGCTAAAGGCGTTTTATGGAAACATCCAGGGAATAAAATTCAAATTCAAAATCAAGAACGTGATGATAATGATAATGACGATGATGATTTGGCGCCGGCGGCGGTTGTATTCAGGCTGAGTCACGGCGGAGATGTCGAGGCTGACGGAAATTGTTTATTCACGGCGTCGCAAAAGGCGATGGGATTGACGGAGATAACCGCGAAAGATCTACGGCGGCGGACGGTGCGACGGTTTTTGGCAGATCTTGGATCTGAAAGCAACATTGATGCATCGATTAAACATATGTATTCACCAGATCTTAGATCTGGTTGGGGTATTCATGTTGTTCAAGAACTCAAATTGCTTGCTAAGAAATCAGATCGTCAAAGTTTAGATTTAGCTATTCAAGAGCTCGTTAATCTCGGTATGCAAAGGTATAACAAAAAATAAATTTATCAGTTTGTTTTTATACGTATAGATCTATGCATGTATATTTATTTTTAAGTCCTAAATCGTTGTTTTTTGGTTGATTTGAATATTAAAAGCTCTAATTTTATCCATCTGAAAGATGATTGAAATGTTCCTTTTATTTTCTAAACGAAATTAGATCTAGGTTTTACCAAGGGCCATTGGTCTAGCGGTATTGAGGTAACCCTTCAACTATGAGGTTGTAGGTTCGAGTTGAGAGGTGGACATATGTATCTATTTGTGGAAAAATTGTGTATATTTGTTGTGGGGTGTGTGTAAGCTCGTAGTCTTTCTAAAAAAGAAAAATTAGATCAAGGTTTTATGTGCTAAAATAAAGGGGTTTTTACGTTATTATATAGATATAAAATCTGAAAGAGGGATTTTCTCCATTTTTCGTTTCCAAGTTTTTAGAGAATGTGAAGTATTTTACATCTCTTGAAATTTATTGAAAAATGAAAAGAAAATGTGTAGACAATATATCGGGTACTGTTTTATTTTCCATGATTGAAAATGTAGAAAACATAATCATAGTTTTCAGATTTGTAGTTATAAAAGGTAAGACAAGGTTTTTTGTTCCCACAGAAAAGTAGATTACTTTGTTGGAAAACACAAAGAGGAACATGTTTTGTAGTTTTTCAGTATTACTAATGCGGCTTAAGTCATAATCGATCAAGGTTTTGGATGTCATTTTATGGTAGTATGTTTATTTACATTTCCATTTATGTTTGTGTATTTTGTATAATTTTTGGGGCGTTGTTGTTGATTGTAGAGAGTTGGCTGCTGAATCTATTTATAAAGAGAGATGTATTGCAGTGGATAATGGTCAAAGCTGGGCCAAATACATGTCCATATCTGGGTCTCCAGATGATGAATATAACATCATTACGTTGCAATATACAGAGGAAGGTTTATTAACTGTTGACGAGAATCGAGAAGGCCATGCTGCAGCTTTTGGAGATGATATAGCAATTGAATGTCTTGCCACGGAGTTCAAAAGAGAAATCTATGTGGTATGCTCCCTTCCTTACTCCGAACTTCAATGTTCTTTGAATTTGTGAGCGATGGCTGGCTTATGATTCATGGTTTTGGTTTTTTTGTTTCTCATATTGGTTACCTGATTCTTATTGAATACGAAAAGTCATCACCTTTGATGGAATTCTTGTCATATGATAATATATCATGATATGTATTTTTCTTTACTTCATATGTTCAAATATAGAAACACCCGCCAAATGATGATCTTAAATTTGCCAAAACAAATAAAAAGGGTAGACATGTTTTTTATCCAAATGTTGTTATCAAATGATAAAAATTCATTGTGTGTGATCAAAGTGCATTCTGTGACGTTGAACTTTTGCCCTCATACTTTTGTCAACTGTACAAATTATCTGATGATGGTATCATTATATGATTTAGTTTTTGGGAGAGTGTATTTATGCTTATTACAAGCTTATATTTGAATACAGGTGCAAGCACATGGAGCAGATGCTATGGTTGATGAAGATAATTGTGTATTTTTCCTTCCACATCGTCCAAGAAGTGAAATTTGTGGACCACCTTTCTTTCTCTTCATGAAAGGAACAGGTAATGTAACATCTACTATCACAAATCATCTTCTTTCTTGATACTAAAAGACTACGTTTGCATGCACTTACACATCACATCACAAAATTAAGTACCTTTTCTTGCATATCCCCTAACAATGGATCTTTAACTTGTGACTAGGTTGGTGTGGAGCTGGGGCTGATCACTATGAGCCCCTAATCGCTCATTCTTCTTCTGTCGTATCCCAAGAGAAAGTTGCGTTGGTGCTTTGAGTAGAGCATTCATTATTTGTTTTTTGCAGTTTTGGGCTTTTAGAGATTTGAGTTAGAGCTAGTCGATTCTTTTTCCAAATTTTTGCCGTGGATGAACACTGTTCATCAAGTAATGGCGCAATCATTTCTTTCTGCTTAGGAAATTGAACCTTTGATAAAGTTTTGGTAAGTGTAGTGGTTTAATGGCCGGCTTTTTTTGGTTACTGTTGTTGTTGAGTCGTCTCAGGGGTATAGAATTGTTGGTTGAGAGTTGTCCCTAGGTTTAGCATTTAAATGGTCTCGGTACTATTCTTGTCTAAGCCAGGAATTCTACCGGTTTGTTGTAACTGAGCGCCAATTTGTGCTAATTAATGGCGAAATGGCTTCTGGTTCAACTATTATTGGAGACTCATTTTATTCAGATTGTGTCTTGGTGACACTCTTTTGTGCTTGGTCTTTTCAGTTGTCTCATAATTGGAAGGGAGTTCCATTTTTTATGCAGCGAGTATGTTGGATAATGGAAAGTAAAAGCAGTTAAGAATCTTTCCTATGTTTTGTTAGACATATGAAGCCGTAAAGTTTATTCTGAAGCAGTTAGTTCTTTTTATTGTCTATCATCTATATTCTCTAGAACGTTAAATATATTAATAACAAAAGAAATACTTCAACCATACATATATATTAAGCATGGAGATGAAGCTAGGCTAGAGGTAATGATAAGCACAAGAATGGAACAAAATCTTATTATTAATTCCACGTACGTGTCCCATGAATACACATGCCTTGTGTACACAAATGTACTATACAAACGCCACGTAGTTCGATACCTCCATTATTCTTTTCCATAACATCACCAACTCTACTTACTTAAAATATAAATGCCACACGTCTCACCTCTTATTTTTCTTCCCGATATATCCGATTTTGCTTTCTGAAGAACAAACAAGTAAGATCTCTTCATCATTGTTTCAACCAATTGTGTTTGCTTATGTGCTTGTTCATTTTTAAATATTTGTTTTGTGAATTCGTTGTGAACTGTGATAGTGGTATGTTTTCAAGTTCGATCAATTTATCCTTGCCTACATAGTAAGAACCCATGTTGGTCGATGAACTTCTCGCATACTGCTACATACTGCTAGGCCACAGGCCCTTTGGTTGTTGATTATATTGTACTATTTAGCACCCTAAGTCGATGCATCTAATTATCAAAAATTAATGTTGATAAAGGCGAAACTGACTGGTCCATCCAATCACTTTGGTAACTTTTAGCGATATGATCTATGTAAATTTTAAATGTAGCATAAATAAATACCAAAGAAGTTTGTGTTAGTTAAACCGGGGGTCTGAGGTCAATATGTCAGTGAATAATTCTCCCGTTTCAAATTAAATAATTATCTACAGGATAACAGTTTCTGTGTAGTCTCTGTTTTGCCCTTATGAGGTACATAACTTTTAAGTTTACGTTTTGATGAAAATGTGTGACTAAGGTGTATAGTGAGAAACTCAAACATTGTATGTTATTCTGGAAGTATGACATTGTTTTTCATACAAATTTAAATAGAAAGTCATATATCTATTTTACGAGGGATGGAGTAGCATTCTTTGGTTGGACTGGTAATGATTACTTTCTAGTAATCACACAGCTTATTTGCTGGCAAAGGTTGTTTTCTGGAAGGGCAAGTACTCACATAATTATCACACGAAGACTATATACATTTGCCCACAATTATGTACATTTGCAGCGTCCACCGTATGACTTTAGAATTCCTCTATGAAGAGGATTAAGACCTTTTAGTTATTTGATCTTTTATTTATTCATTTGCTACGACCTTTCTTGAATGAGAAATGCTCAACATGCTAGTACTCGTACCTCTCTATTGCTGACTCCAAGAAATTTATAGATTTGCTTATCAATTTTTACTTATTGTATACGAATTTTGGAGTGGGTAAGTTTGGTGTCAAAATTTCTTTGGCAGGGTATAGTTTATTGGTTTATCTGAACTATATAGTTAGAGTCACTAATAACTGTTATCAATCAACTTCACAGGTTAATAGTGAACATATAGCTGATATAAAAGGCACACCACATTGGTTTCAATAATCATTTGTAGTAAGTTACACCAACAAAGCAGTTAAGTGAAACACAAAAATGTCAGGTGTATCGCTTGCAGTAGCTCCCCGCTCTGAGCCTGATGAAACATCTTCCATATCCACCATGACCACTGAACAGAAAACCCAACAACACCGCCAACATGAACAGGCGGTGGTAGGTGGTGTTATGGGATCTCTACGTGTTATTGAACTCCAATTAGTAGCTTTCATCATGGTTTTCTCAGCTAGCGGTCTCGTCCCACTATTCGAACTTGTTTTTCCCGCCTTCACCACCGGCTACCTTCTCATTCTATCACGTCTAGTATTTCCTGGCCACGGCAGTACGACTACTTCTAAAGAAATATTCCAGGGAAACCGACTCTTTCGAGCTTACGTGGTCTTAGGGACCACAATCGGGTTGTTTCTACCGCTGGCCTATGTTTTAGGTGGTTTTGCAAGAGGAGACGAGCACTCGCTTCAGTCAGCAACACCACATTTGTTCTTGCTTTCATGTCAGATACTGACGGAAAACGTCATAAGTGGACTGTCTTTGTTTTCACCTCCTGTGAGAGCTTTAGTACCAATGTTGTATACGGTTAGAAGGATCTTTGTTATCTTGGATTGGGTTCAAGATGTTTGGGTCAACAAGAGCCTCTCTCCAGTTGCTGAAATCAAGGTAATTTCGATTTCATTTTGAACACAAATTTTTGTGTTTATTGTTTTAAACATCATTTACAGATTATTTATATACTATCCAATAAGACTTGAAAGTGCAACATTTTGATTGATGGGCTAATATGCTGCTAGGTTTAGGGCCTTTTGATGGTCTGTTCTGTTTTATTTGTAGATCTCTGGTTAATTTTGTAATATTTGTTGGGCAGGATGTTGCTTGGTTTTGGTTTGGAAGGGTCCTAGCTGTGGCGAATCTAGCATACTTTTCAATCAATCTGTTTGGCTTTTTGATACCGAGCTTTCTCCCAAAAGCTTTTGATCAATACTTCAAGGAGAAGGACGAGATCCAAAGAAAGATGGGTGAGGACAAGCAGTTTACCGGTGTACGTCGAACTCAATTACATGTAGAGAAGAAGTCCGATTAATTCCAATGTAGTAATAATTAACTTAAATTGTTTTCTTCTTGTCGTTTTAAATAGGAGTTTAAGTAGTTGGTATGTACTATGTCCATGGTAGCAGTATCAAGGGTAATTAATAAAACTGCAATGCAGAGATGATGTGTTAAACAGAGCATCTTTGTTGAGATTATCAACGATCTACGTAAACTTCTGATGCTAAATTTGAGATACATAAGACGTGTCTTAATCAATATAACTCTTTCAAAAAGTTATCTAAGAACATAACTGGTTTTATCTATTTACAATTACACTTCTCGAAAGTCCATATAAATAAAAACACTGACAGCCTATGTCAAGTCGCTGCCTTGCTATGGTCTACCTACTCTAAAGTGAAGTTGAAAAAACATAAATTCTTTTTCTTGGCTTTCAAGGAGTAATAAAAAGTGGAGTAAAAAATTCACCGTTTTTGACCAAATGTAATGGAGGGAACAAAAGTCCAATAGAAAATAGCATAAGGTCCAAAAATCTAACGAAATAACCAGAAGTCCAAAACTGAAAACTTACATTAGACCTATCATATCGGTTGAACCGGCATTTTAACTGCTTTAATTGAAATTGAACAGTCAACCTGCATTTTAACTGCTTTAATTGAAATTGAACAGTCAACCGGTTCAACTAAATAACTGGTTATTAAAACATTGAGTAATTAAATTATTTTTTATTTATCTTTAGAAAAATGATGGGGGGCCATAAAAGATTCATATTCTAATAGTCAAATTTGCTAAAACGTTCATGAATCCTTTGAGCAAAAGCTTCTTTTTAAGTTCTTGATAATGCCAAATTTTCAGTATTTTAATTTCATTATTCTCGCATTAAAACATTCAAACAACAATACAAAAATAGCATTTTTCGTTTTTCTTAAAAAAAAGAATAAGTTGTATTAATCACAGATAAACTATTGAATCCTTGACTTTTTGTAAACTATCCGACCTGTGTTGTTGAACTACTTTTCTTTTTCATCACTATTTCACCATTTTTTCATGATAATCGATATTTATGTATCAAGGATATTAATCAACAATCTCTGAAGCACAATCGGAGGTGCTTTACAATCGGAAGTGCTTAACACCTAAACTGGAAAGATTAAGATTTTTGGCCGGACAATAATCCCTAGAACCCTTCGGTTTCCGAATTTACCTTACTCCCGGTTTTACCTCGGTCCCGGTCATCATCCGTCCGATTTTGTGTATTGAACCATCGACCGAGCATCGCGATCTAAATGGAAGTTGGGTATTTGATTTTCTTGGGTTTTAAACCTTTCGTTTTTGGGTGAAGCTATGACCGAAAACTATCGTCATCTTTCAGTTTTTGCTTTTGATTTTCGAAATCGAACTTTGGTCTAAAATCACTAAACTCTTCGATTTACTCGTATCAATCTTTTGGGCTTTGGTCTTCGGCCGGATAATTTCATGCTTTGGCCGGACGGGCCATCTCCAAAATCTATCGGTTTTATGCTTGTGTGCCTGTGTGGTCACGAAAAGTTTCCAAGGTATTTGGTTATTGGGCTTATAAAGATTTGGCCCATCACCCGTTCGGTTTTATTAACCATCAGCAGGGTTTATCAATTTGTAAACACGCAACATTTATCTGGAGCACTTGAACCCTCCGGCCTTTGATCTTTGAATTCAGTTTTGTGTTTTACGATAAATGGTTATTCTTTCGGTTTTTTTTCCTAGTAGCAATCATTTTTTAGGTTGAAAACGTTGTCAAATTTTGGATAAAAATACAATTGGGTTTTTGGATGAACAAATCCCTTGGCCGGCTCACGAAACCCATCGGTTTCTTGGTTAAAACTATCATTCTTTGAATTAGAATCCGAAGGGTTTTCAGGTATAAATCCTCGACTTGTCGATTTTTTCAGTTTGTTTGTTTGGCTATCATGCGTTCAGCTTGGTTTATTAACGAAACCCATCGGCTGGAAGGTGGCCGGATGGATGTTGTTACTTGGTCAGTTTTCTGCCGATGTAAAACTCATCGGTTTTGGATTTTATGACCTGTATGTGTTTGTTTGAGAAACCCATCGGTGTTGGGTTAATAACCCACTGTTTTTGTATTATAACTCTTCGATCGAAGCTACAGTCCTTCGGGTTTAGGATGAAGGCCGATCGGTTTTCAGTTTTAAAATACAAGTTTTTGTGTAGAAACATAGTTTGGTTTTTGAAGTAAAAATTTCTTCAGCCGACGCTTGTAATTATAATGGCTAATTAATACCTCCTTACATACATCTACGAACAGTTATGATTGTTTATTGATTTCAATTGCTTCTTTTCGCAGAGTGCAGGTGGCAAAAATATATAGCATTCTAATTGATCAATCACTTAGTTTGCAGCAATATACCAGTTGTACAACAAGTCTTTATTATCCTGCTATCCTATTATGAAGTTTGTATGATTCTCTTTTCTTATTTCCTCTCTATGTATTTGTTTCTGTTTCTTTCGTGAGTGTGTGTGTGTGTGTGTGCTTGTATTAGCAAAATACCTGCACAATACAGCACAAAAAGTGATGAAATATTAAATAGTGTGAATTACACATTTTTGTCGAAATTTAAGAGCCTTAAAAAGCTTCTTAATATGAAAGGCCTAAATGCATTAGATTTTGGTATATATAGATATGTTGATGTTGATACCTGAGATGGGTATTTCTGTGTGTTCATATCTTTCTTATGCTTGCTTTTGTGTATGTGCAGACAAGTTTGAGCCAAAAAGGGGGTTACAATTTACCACCATCTCATATACTCAACTTATGCGGTTTCCACATATTGTTTGACTGTCCTCTTGACTTATCTGCTTTAACCATCTTCTCCCCGATTACTAGTAGTTTATATGATGATAAACCACTTGTGGGTGAACACGAACAAACCAAGAAGAAGCTGCTTGATAGGACTAATTTAATATCTGCAGAACCTTACTATAAGACCGTCGAGAGATTAAACTTGTGGAATGTTTCGCTGATTGATGTGGTACTGATATCAAGTCCCATGGGGATGTTGGGCTTGCCGTATCTTACTCGCACCGAAGGTTTTTCTGCTAAGGTTTTTAATTAATAATCATTTCTTTCTTTCTTCAGGGATGTAGCAATTTAAGTTTCAGTGAGGTTCACCGAACAAAATTCTTTTGTCCGAAGATGTAATATCTTTTCTAAAATACGAGCGTGCCAAATATGACTACCAAAGCTATATTATTCCTGTTATAATCCCAGTTTTGAATAAAATGATTTAGGAAGTTTTTGCATTAAAATTATACTTTAGGTGGCGTTCAAGCGATGTGAGCTGTTGGACCTAATTGACCTGTTTCAATTTTGTGTATCTATCGCTTCCCTGTTTGACCTGTTAGAGATAAATGTCACCCTCGTTGACCCATTCTTAAGTAAATGGGCCGAACTTTCCACCTATAGTACAATTTACTAGTAATGTCTTTGTCTTATGATCTTTTCATGTTAACTTAATGTGTTTTATTTTCTTCCTTTTTTTCTAAACTAGATATTTGCAACTGAGGTGATAACAAAGCTTGGTCAGTTTATGATGGAGGACCTTGTTACAATGCATACGGAATTGAAGCAATTTTATGGACCTGAGGAGCCTAGTTTCTTTCAATTCCTTAACTGGGATGAGCTTGAAGCTCTTCCTGTTGCACTGAAAGAGATAGTTATTGGTAAAGATGGGACGGGGCTTGGTAGTTGGATGCCATTATACAGGTTAATATGAAAAATTATGGATACATATTAATTTAATTTTCATGATCGTTAGTAACATGATCAGGTTTTCTAAATTGGAGACTATGGTTACATCAACAAAATTGTGTGCTTTATCTTAGCTGTCATAGAAGACATATGGTCACTTGTGCATGATAAGTTTTTGTGTTTAACTCAAACAATAATTTAGCTTTCCAACCACCTTTTATCATTACCGTTACTTAATCTCTAAACCCCTTAACCAAGCACCGTCTAATTTTTTAGTATGCATCAAACCAGGTTGGGTTAACCCTTTCATTTTATAATGCTTTAATTTTGATCACATAAACAAATTTATTGCAATAATAATACATTTCTTCATATAAAGGTTTTAAGATTTTTTTTTAAGCATACATACATATATATATATATATATGGCTGTTTTATGTAGTGTATTGGTACTATACATATGTGTACTAAGAGATAACTTAAGATTCCTTTCAGTGCAGCGGATGTGAAGGACTGTTTACGAAAAGTTCAGCCTCTTAAATATGCAGAAGAAGCTTGCTACAATGGGACTTTGATCATAAAGGCTTTGAGCTCTGGTTTAGATATAGGTTCATGTAATTGGAGTCTCAGAAGTCCAAAAAGGAATATTTCATATATTTCTAGCTCTGTATTTTCATCTGGAACTGCAATGGATTTTGATTTCCATGGTCTCCTAGGAAGTGATGTACTTATATATTCTGATTTTGCTTCATGGAATGGGGTCAGTTGTTTTGGCGATGAGAATGTGTGCCCCTCTGTTGTTGCAGGTAATTGCTCAACTAAAAGGTATGATTTTTTATATAAATACTTTAGTATCAAGTATCAACATCAATTTACTTTAACGTTTGACTGAAGAGGTTTCTTATTTAAGTGTCAAATTGACCCATTTATAAGTACATTGGTTAAAATGGCGACCTCTAAATTTTTTATATTGGTTTGTTCTACTTCATTTTCTTCACCCCTTTAAGCCTGGGAAACATTATTCTTAAATCTGGAATCAACTTTTGGCAGTGACAATGCATATATACAGGAATTGGATTCTTGCTCCTTTATGAGTTTTGACGAGAGTTCTGAAGAAATGGAGAAACTGAACTTCATATGCTCATGTTCTTTGAATTCTGTAAACGCTGGTGGTTCTGTTTTAATACCCATTGGAAGGCTTGGAATTGTATTGCAGCTTCTGGAATTATTTGCTTTGCATATGGACTCATCGGATGTGAAGGTATTTTGTTTCAGTTATTTATGATTGAGTACGCCAAATGGGCAGTTCGGGTAATTTGTTGAAATGGATTCAGGTCAAAACGGCTATTAACCTGATGGTCAGAACGGGAATTATTTGCTTTACGATTGGTTTTTATTCTTTCACGATTTTAATGTAGTTGGTTTTTACATCAAAAATTAACCATTTTCCTTGTACTACCGATTGGTTAGAGATATTTCATAGCCCTAGTCAACCAGTTTTTTTATAAAGGATCAAAACTGCCAGCTCTAGTTAATAGTAACGTAAAAGTAAGATCTTGTGTTTTTGTAGGTTCCGATATTTATCATTTCTAGTGTGGCAGAGGAATTACTGGCATACACCAATATTTTACCAGAATGGGTATGCAAAGAGCGACAAGAAAAGGTAACTCTCTTCTGATGAAGTTCATTGGTGTTACAAAATTATTTGATTTGTATTAATAATTACTTTTTTTGGTCCTGCAGATGTACTCTGGCAGGCCGGTTTTTGCTCATGAAGAGCTCATAAAAGAGAAAAAGATCCATGTATTTCCGACAGTTCACTCACACGAGTTGTTGTAAGTTTATGCCATTTTTATTACCTGGACCGTCCATCTTGCTAACTCTATCAAAAATCTTGTATTTATGGAGTAGTTGGCAAGTTTATGCCATTTTTATTCTGACTTCAGTTCTATGCACACAGAATGATGTGGCAGGAGCCATGCATAGTTTTCTGTCCTCATTGGAGCTTGCGGCTTGGACCTGCTGTACATTTACTTCACCGTTGGCATGGAGATCCAAACTCACTTCTAGTTCTTGAGGTTCTTTGTTTGATTTCCTTTCTTACTGTAACTGACGTTGATATTTGTGCAAGTTGACTGCTCTTCATATTGAATATGGAGAATGATTAATTTGTATAATAATATGAAAAGTATATGCTTTCAGGAAGGAGTTAACACTGATCTTGCACTCTCTCCTTTCAAGCCTATAACAATGAATGTTTTGGAATGTTCGTTTGTTTCTGGTATAAAGTAAGTTATACGTTAACTTTACATGATATTTTTACAGTTATTACTGTAGGGCTACTAAGAAAACGATCAATCCTTAACCATACCATGAACTGAACCAAACTGAAATAGAGGTTAACCGCACCATGTGGATCGGTTTCTGTTTGGGAAATTGGTGATCTACATTATGCTGTTCGTTTAGGTTCGGTTCTTGAAAAATGCGGTTCACGGTTCATACTATTCATTCGAAAATATAACAATGACAATGAGGTTACGTTTAGGTTTGGGTTTCTGGCGAAATTTGCCTTAAAGTTTCTGAAAATTTAAGTGTAACTTCAGTAGCTTTTTTGTAAGGAATTTCTACCATTTCCCGTCACATGGATCTTTATAATTCAACCTTTTATAAGTTACCACATCTTATTTTGTAGGTTGGAGAAGGTTCCCGAATTGCTTAAAATGCTTCAGCCAAATCTGATCTTGGTAGAAATATCCTACAAGCTCTTATTATTCTTGCCAACATGCATACATAATTTTCATTGAGTTTAGTTAGGGTTAGCATTTTTCATGCATTTACTTATGAATGGGTTGATTTGGATTTGTGTTTTTTCTCAATTGTATCAGACAAAAAAAAACCTAGCTAGGGGATCGGGTCAAATGGGGTGAAGAGCTCAAATAGGTTGAAGTCACTCAAACTCTATTTTTATGGATACAACCTCCTAAAGCGTTCTATTAAACCTTTACGTTCTTATTGTAATATATTTTTTATTTAAAATCTAATTAACGTATCAGGTATTTATGAATTAGTTAAAACATTGATAGCAGAGTGTTAGCTGGTCACTCAATCCAACCAAACTCGTTTGGACCCGTAGTAGAAAAATGCCCCGTCTCCGAGCCCTTTTTGACACTTTACCTGACCCACCACCCATGTTGCCACCTTGATAATTGGTTCACTTTCTAATACTTGCTTCGATTTTCTTATCAACAGCTCCCAGATAATGCAAAACCGTACTTTGCTTCCTGGAGTGAATCATTGTCATGTCTATATTACACTGAAAGTGAAACACTTCGTGTCCCAAGTTCTACAAATCTTTCAGGGTTACATATTGCAACAGACTTGCTTTCACAGTTGACTTTGTCAAAATTAAAAAATGAGGAGTTGACCATATCTCGATTAAAAGGAGAGCTCTTGGTGGAACACGGGAAACACTATTTACTTGCAGAAAAGCATGCAATGTCTTCAGAGATTAGGCCTTTGGTGCACTGGGGTAAAGTTGATTTAGAAAGTTTATTGTTGGCATTAGAGAAGATCGGGGTCAAAGGTTTAATCGAAAAAGTCAAACATGAAAATGGATGTGGCTCAAATAGATTGCATGTGTTTGAGCCTAACAGGGCTTCAATACAAGTGAAAGAAACAAACACTGTTATTAGTACTGGTGATGAGAGGTTAGCTTCCCTTATTTTTGATGTGGTCCATAGCCTTTTGAATGGTATTTAGGGGTTTTACATTAGGAAATTACAGTTTTTGTATAAGAGATCTTAAATATATAGATAATTAATTAATGTGGTTAGAGTTTATATCTTTTTCTGGTTGATAAAGTGCAAATCGTGCTAGGTTTTCTGTTATAAGCAAGGTTGTTAAATTCGCTAGGTAGGGAGTAATCGGCCGGAACCTTGTAGCGAGTAGTCCGCAACTCAGGGAGTAATTGGGGATTACTCGGATTGAACTTCTTTTATACTCAAGTAATAAATAAATTTCAAAATTATTTGTAAATACATGATGGAACCATAAACATAATTGTCATATTCCCTCGGTGTCAAAAAAAAAGTCCATGTTATTGTTTATCTATGTTTTAAAAAAATCATTCAGTTGCAAAAAGAACTATAAAACATCATTGAACTTTTAAATCTACCCTCATTTATCAGTCTCAATAACTCATTTCTTTAATATTTAAGGCAAACTTGCCTTGAATCTAAGGACAAATGTGTCATTTTATTACTTTATCATAAATTGAACTTTTTTGTTGATTGATATTCTTTTTGAGTCGGATGGAATATTAAAATGTTGACCAAGTTTGACTTTGACTGTTTTTGACCAATTTTGATCGATTTTTACCGATGAATCCCGACTTTGACCGAATTCAACTTTGACCCATGACAGAAGTTGACCACCATTGACCATCTTTTAAGCCCAATTAAGGCCTAGTTGCTTTAAAGTGGTCCTAAATCTGATTAATTGACGATTAATCTCAACCTTGTCAACCTGGTTATAGGTTGGATGAATTACCTGCGTTTATATTCATATGCGTAGTCTTTACTATTGGTAAATGGTACAATAAGGTGATGATGGATACATATACTGTTTTGATCTTTGATATTTTGAGTCTACCAAGCAGGTATCTTTAACGTATCTCTTAAAAACATATTTCAATAAAAGCTTTAGAATTAATCAGAATAGCTTTTGTCAAGTAAAAAAACTATTTACTTTGCAAAAAGATTATTCATTTTCTTGCATTCTAAGATGGGCCCGTGTTCAAATTTATGCATTGTTCACTTTTTTGGTATGCTTCAAAGTGCTCACCCTCAAAGACGGACATGTATGGAAGCAGAAAACTAAGATCATATATAGTGGTAGACAGTTATCATTCATAAATATATCAGAGAGAAAACTACCAACATGGCAATTAACGAGTATTGATATGTCATGAAAGAAAAACATAAAATGTATGAAGGAATTACGTCAAGAATATCCATGTCAACCTTTTGAGATTCAAGGCCCACATGATACATTTCTGCAATTTCATCAGGACTGTCTGCGTTTATTGTTGGTATTGAGAATAATAGAATCAAAAGTTATGGCTAAGAAGGTTGCAGATTTAGGTGCGAAATCAGTCAATACCAAACTGAAATTGCAGCTTGATTTGCTACCATGGAGAAACATATAGTCTCTGAATCCAGGGTGTTATGGGTGGAAGCGGATCGAAGACATGAGGAATTGAAGGACTTGATATACACTTCCCATCAACGACACAAGGAATTGAAGAAGTTGATTCTCAACTTAGCTCCAAAGCTAACTGTGAACTCAATGGAGGTGGAATATAAGGAAGTAGACAAGGATGATGCAGTTGACAAAGATGAAGAAATTGAATATGTCTTGCCTGATTTGAAACCATACAGGGTAGTTCCTAACCCACCTATTAGCATGGATGATTGGGTTTTGCAGGGAGACAGCAAGCGAAACAGCGGTGAGAGACCCAATATCACAGCTTTGGAAAATATCGTGTGGGAGTAATGATACGTACCAGATTATTATTAGGAACAAAAATAATATCATTATCATATTATCATATATTTTATTAGGAAAGTATTATGGTAATCTTATTTAATTAGGGTTATCTTAGGGAGCAAGTTAGGATTTATTTATAAATAGGGCTTTATGACTATAAGTGTATGATGCTGAATATTGATTAAGTGATTTTGATATCTTGGAGTTGGTTTACCTTTGGAAAGTAATCTCTAGGAGAGCTTATCGACCTCTCGAAAGTCGGTTATTCTATCTTTTTACTATTTTATTTATATTTTATCACGATATGAGAATTCGATTCGTATCAATTGGTATCATAGTGGTTTAATTATGAGATTGAAAAAAAGAAATATTGTTCACCGTTGGCTACTGTTCATCGAAAGAAAATTTTATTTTTCTGTCTTTGTCTATTGTTGCTATTAAGAAAGGAAAACACTATTCGCAACTACTGTTAACGAGTTACCGTTCATCGCCAAAAAACAATGTTCACATCGAGTTACTATTCACAAAAGTTACTGTTCATCTGGAATTTTTTTTTTTTTATTACTTGAATCAATGGTGTATAAGATTCGGTATGCAAACTTACTACGAGATCCTAAGGGAGATGGCGAGATATGAACTAAGAATGACAATAGCTCAACAGAGTATTGAGATGGATATATGGGAGATCAAGGAACAACTTGCTGAAAGCTGAGAATTGATGAAGTTGATGTCGGAGAATAAGAGTGACCAAGAAAATAATCTCGCAGAACTCAATTTCTCGAGGATCCTACCAAACCTATGACAATGGAAAAAAGTGACGAAGATGGTAGTAATATAGATGAGTTTATGGTTGCGCCTTGTGTCAAGGAGACGGCTCTTACGTCACCAATCATGGTGGCATCACAAGATTTAGGGCATAAATTTATTGAAAACTTAGGTGAGACTGATTTGGTGTTAGGAAGAGAGGGGAGGTCAAATGAAAAAAAGTCCCCTAATGAACCTGCTATTGAACAAAATTATGCTCAAGAAGAGAACATCTTTAGCGAAAGTACACTGGAAAATCATCGAGTTGTACGGTAAAACCATAACATGTTCAAACCTAATATGAAGTTGAAGTGGTGTCGTAATATATCTCATGAGCAGTCTGCAAAACACTTATTTAGACGTGTTGAACATGGGCTTATGATATGGTTGAAACACATATCTATGAGTGGGTTTATTTTAAAATTTCACTGTGATCAACAAGTTATGGAATTACAAGTCAAGATTTGGGATACCGGAATTACCCGATGCAACATTTCAAAGCAACACCAAGGACAAGGTGTTTGTAACATCCTCTCCTGTGCCCTGGTAATTTATAGTATTTTAATTGATTATTTAATCGTTTAGAAATTAATTGAAATTATGTATTTCATTGTGAAACTTAGATGAATAAGTTCTTTGACTTATTGTGACTAGTGAAATATTAATCGTTTTAGATTATTAAGGTTATCGGTAAAATAAAATAATATTTCTCGCAAACGGTTTTCAGGTTCCAGACAAAAGATTTGGGACGGGTATAAAATTATACCACTTTAAATCTAAAACCGACCTTGCAATCTATATGTTCTCATTTCTTCTTCTTCTTTCTATTTTTGGTAAGTTTTCAAAACCAAAACCACAGGAACTTGCAAATTGAATTAGGAAACCATAATCAAATTGAATTTAAGATAAGTGTTTCTGTGAATTCGAAATCAAAACAACAGAGCTATCATCATCCATAACTAAATCAGCAACTCTTTCAATTACTATTTAAGAAGAAAAGAAGGTAAGTTTGGGTTTTGAGTGAATAAATCAAATTGGAGCTTGATATGTTGTTATTAGATGTTATTTGATGCCTATTTGATGTCAGGAAGTTTGTGTGATTGAAAGGAAATCAGAATATTGAGTTTTGGGTTGAAAAAGTATGATTTTCGGCTGAACAGCGTCTCAATTCGCAACTTGTGTTCATCCTGCGAGTTAACTTTTGTGAAAATCTTAGGCAAAATTAGATTTTGATGAAATTCGCATGGTCACTTGGAAACGACCTAATACACAAGACTATTTATGTAATAGCCCCCCCCCAGTTTTGGCCATTCGGGGTCATTTAGGGCCCGAAAACGGCGTTTTTCAGTTTTAAACGTTATGACGGAATTTTCTGATTTCATTTCTGATTGAACTATTATTTGCCTAGACTTCAGGGATTACCTGATTTGATAAATAGGCTATAATGATATTTATGGAACGAACTTCTGACTTGTATTTGATTTCCTGTTTCAGATCAACGTAAGACTCAGTGATATAAGAATCCTGAGTGTGGAGACGTCAGAGGTATCGGTGAGTGGATTCAGAACTCATCATTTGATTTAGTTGTAACTATTTGGTTACAACAAGTAAACGTAGATGTTTATTAGACTGTTTAGTCTTGATTATTGATTATTGATCTACGTGATGTGCGAGCCAATGTGTTGTATGTGATTGAGGTCAACGTGTAGTTGGACTTCTGGTTATTATGTGTATTACACAGGTTTTGATTCATTTGTTGTGTTTGAGACCTGTGTATGGGTTTAATAACCATTAGTTATCGGTCTATTCTGTATTGGCCATACAGATTGTTGGTAAGTGTTCTTGGGGGAATCCCCGGGTATTATGATATCCCCAGAGCCACCGATCCTCATTGAATTATGTGTGTTTACGATTATTTGGTGTAAACAACTAGTTATGCTAAGTTGAATGTTGTGTGATGAATCCATTCACTTAGCTTCGTGCTAATCCCTCATGTTTACTTCCTGCAGGATTTATTTTGATTGAATGTGGGTGCAGGGAGTAATGATTTGATCGTGAATGTTTGACTGTGCCTGAAGCCTCTGATATGGTTTTGTAATAAACCTTGTTTTGTGAATTTTTATAATACCCCGCCTTTTGTAGTTTGAGAAGTTTGAAATTCGTGTATTTTTGGGAATTGTAAACTGTTTAATGTATTTTAAATTCATGCTTCCGTGTTTATTAATATAATATTCTTATATAGAAAGAGGGGTGTTATAGTGTTTTTGGGGGCAAAGTAATGATACGAACTAGAAAGTTAGGGGCTTAAGTGTCATTTTTATTAACTAGTTTATAGTGTATTTAGTTTCTTTTTAATTAGATTAATTATAATTACTTGTTCACTAAGTTAGGGTTTCTAAGTCTAATTAGGAATTCTTTTACATAAATAGGGCTTTAGGGTTTTATTTTCATTATGCGGAATATTATGAATGAATTGGTTTGAGTCATATACTTTTGGGAGATCCCTACTTCACGAATTGTAGGAATTATCTAGGTGTTTAGTTTGTGTTTTGTTTTAATCAAATACGACAAGATTCGTATCAGGTACTCTGAGATAGAAACAAGTCGGTTTTTCAAGGCACTTTTTGAAAGTCTATGTAGAGAAGACATGAGGCATGATGAAATTTTACAAGATACTGTTTAAGAGTCGAAGAATATTATACTCAGTTCGTAGTAGTGTAAATGTAACGAAAAACCTGACCACGTATGAAAAGCAAAATCAACAACTAAATGCATATGTAACGAAAAACCTGACCACGTATGAAAAGCAAAATCAACAACTAAATGCATGTTGACGTGACTTAACGTGTGAAAATGTAGTGAATTTATGAGTACAGATTACACGCTGCATGTTCTTAGGACATATATATGGACCCAGAGAAAAAACCTTTACCCTAGAGACCATTATAACACATGATATGTCGACATGACACCAATTACATGCAATAGCTTTTATGTCCAAATGCTATTGTGTAGATATTTCAACAAATATCTAGCTAGATCATCGCTAATTCCTCTTTACGTGGCTGTCTGTCTCCAAGAATTAGACCTTCAAAGCTTCTATAAAGAGCCAAAAAAAAAAGCTCATCAACTCACAAAATAAGCTTTTCATATCTTCCTTCTTTCACTGTATCAAATAAGTGATCACACACACTAAACTTTCTGCCCAAAACCATGAAGGTGTGCTTCTATTTATATAGACATGGAAGTACATCTACACGTGGTGGCAAGCTTCTAAAAGGGCTGCAATGAATCAAAATGAAGCAGTCATTAATCCACTTCAGCATTACGTATTTGGTTCAGAAGCTAGATTACCAAAAACAAGTATAGTGAAGGACCAGAGAACATCGCTTACGGAACTGTTCCAGAAAACCAAAATATCAGATAACAAATTTGAACCTAACACAGAAAAACAGAAGAAAACAAAAACTAAGAAACATTCTGTTCGTTTAATGAGAAAGATACTGAAAAAAAGAAGTATTCACCCATCCTTAATGCACTTTACATCAGCTTCTGTAAGGAACCATTGATTCTGCTTTAGTTAATGAAAAACTGCACAAAGTATGTCTATTCTATCTTCATATAAGTCATAGCATCGCTATATTCAAACATATGACTGCTTATATATGAAAGTGTAGGTTTCATTCTAAAAACCTAATATTTATTGTAACCCACGCAGATCCTAAGCAGGCTCCACAGGGTTTATCCTGAGTCATTGGCGATTACAAAGAAATCTCAAACTTTGTGTCAATATGTGATGGTCAGCAACTTCGGCGATGACAGGTATAGAAACAGAAATCAAATGCTATCAGAAGATATTATCGTATTCACTTATAGGGCTATTTCTGATATTAATGAAAACCACACAAGCAGCAAAGTGTCCCAACCCATATATGGTGAGGGTGATACCGACTGGAACAGAGAATGCTGGATCAAATCTGATGCAGAATGTAAGTATACTAAAAAGTCAAAGGTTAACCATCTATCAACCCCTGTTTAAGCGAATAGAAATTAGAATAGCATTTGGACCATTACTAAAGCATCTATGAGCACCAAATATGGTGTATGTTAATTGTCCATATTTTGGAGAATGTTTTGAGCCTTTTAAATCTCAAATATATCAATATCTGACTTATTACTGCTAATTTTGCGTAGACCTGATACTGGAACTGTAGAAGGCAAACAATGTGGTAAGGATGCTGCTCTTGGTTAAACTTGCTTTGGAAGCACATTTAGAAGCTGAGATGGAAGAAATTCACCTACTGGTAGATAGTAATACCAAAACCACCATTAGACTCACTATTTCCTTTGTTGAGCAGCAGTGTGATTAAGAAGTGAAAAAATGTGAATTACACTTGCATGTTTTTTATAAGGGTAAAATGGTGGAGGTGGCATTTGGTGGTTTATATATTGGTATGAATGTTTGAGTATCATGTGAAACCGAGCTTGTAAAGGAGTCAAAGATAAAGATGGCCTCTTATAGTTATGCAATGTATGTGCTATCCCTGACATGTAATTCGTATGGCTTTGAAAATTTCTTGTGGTGGTAACTTAATATTATAAATTAGCAATGCTTGATTATGAGGTCATGAAATCCATTACTTTCCATCAAGAATAACAATTTTAGAATGAGTTCAAAGAATATTATAAGAAAAGACTAACAAAAATATACGTCTAAACATTTGTACTAGGCTAGACATCTGTTTGTTGTGAAATTGTTATACAAATTACCACTGAGAATCAGATGAAGAAAAACTAGACGTCTTTCCACTATGAATAAGTATACACAAAAAGTATTACCAATATTTTCTTCACGCTCTCATATAATGTAACGCCCACAAACACCCTAAACTTTAAGGCAACTTACATTTGTGTTTTGACACCACCACCGGTTGTACAATAATACAATCGAGTAAAAGACTCTAAAATTACAATTAGTCAATTCTCAGTAAACTAGTTTTTTGGTGTGTCCAAAATGAGGAGAACGTCTAAGTTACTTACAACCGGAAATAGGCTTGAAGCCATTGGTTGAAACATAAAAAATCGCTAAATGATTTCAATCTCATCTTGTCCTATAAGAAACATCCAATTTTTACTCAAGTGATCACACAATATGACAGATTGACCTAAAATCAAGCGTACATAAAAGAGCCATAATTATAACCTTACAGTAATCAAACAAATCAAACACATAAGTACGCACGTAGATACACAATTGTGCATTGGATAATCATTGCAAACACTCGAAAAATATAAACATACATACATGGAGATATGTCTATAAATTGAATATAGATCGACTCACCTTTGCTCGGCGGCTATATGTCTATAAATCATCGATCAATACCCTAAACGAGTATTGATTCGCCAAATATTGACAAAAACGGACTGATTTTATGTATATATATCATCGATCAAAACCCTAAGTCATCTGATTTTTGTTCCGTTCGGCGATCGATCTAATTGAAAATTGGCGCTTCAATATTAGCTACCTCAGAAATATGTAAGGATCAGTGACGATATCGAGCAAATTTGCCGCGCTATATTTGACATGATATCTAGGGCCCAGCCCAAGGTGTAAACTTTTTCCAGCCCATATCTACGCTACAAGCCCTACTACTACTACAGCTACTGCTTAGTACCATTTTGGTTAGGCTAAATAAAAATGGTAGTTACATTTGAGTTTTAGAATACAATTTTGTAAGAGTAGTGTTTTGGATGGCTAACTTACAGAGTCAAACATTTACATTAAAAATAATTCACACTAAGAATTCTATGGTTAATGAGTACGTTTTCTGTATGAAGAAAGCTTAATCTTGATTAGTATAAAAATTGAATGCAATGTAAACCGGCAAAGTTTTTTCTACTCGAAGTTATTAAATTCTTTTTTACTCAGATATATACAGTTTAACTGGAATATTCCCGTGACCAATTTTGACACTTTTCCTCACCATCTCCAAGATGTTACGATTAATTAAGCGGACCGTGACACATATTATGAATACTATAATAAAAAAATTGCTTACGACTTTTAAAATAAAAGTAAAAAAGTTATACCATACATAATAATATATTTATGGTTTAGTCAAAACACCTTTAATAATAATTTGTTCTAGAAAACTTTTTACTAAAAAGGCCTTTGAATAATTGTTTTTTTTATCATTGTAGCATCAGACTTTTCGTGATGAATAAGCAGAAATTGCTCATATATTTTACGAGACTTTTCTCATATAATGTGTGTGTGTGTGGCTCTAAAGGTTTCTTCATTAAAATAAATAATTGTTTTATAAACAAAATTATTGAAATACGATATGCCAACTTGCCAAGTAAAAAGAAGCTATTAATAATTTGCTTTAAAACTCATGTAGAAGAACGTGGAATTAGAAGTTTAGAACACTTTCGGTCAGAAATTTCAGGATTCATGGAACCCAATAATGACAAAACCATAATGTCTTAGCCGATAACTACAGACCTCATATGCTTGTTTATCAAAGACGCACCACCAATACAAAAGATAAAGTATATAATTAATGCAAAATCTTTCTTGGATCTCGTTAAGTTGCAACTTTAGCAAAATGGTCATTGATTTGCAAATAAGTCTACCTCTTTAAGAACATTAAGCTCTAAAGGTTATCTATAAAAGTAATTAAATGTGTTAACGAGGTTAGTTCATTAATTTCAAGGACTCTGTGTGAAAAATAAAAATGAACCTTAAATTTTTTTGTTATATATAAGCAAAATTCTATAAAATTACGATAAGTCAATAATTGTTATAAAAATACCTATGATATGAGTAATGGGCATATAAATTATAGTTAGTTATTCTTAATGGACTACAATTATTAAATGGGCCATAATAATGGGTTAATAAAAAAAGATGGAAAAATCTTTCAAAAAAGGGTGTAATAGTGAAAGGGGGGGTGCATTGACAACTTATCTATTGTACATTTATGATTTGTTTTACATAAAATAATATATATTAACATATATAATATATATATCTTGGCTAAATTTCAAACTAAATTTTAAATCCTATTTTTTCTGTAGCCCTGTGCGATTACACACCTCACACCCCTTAGGCCCGGGCCTGTGTGTTAACTATACTTAAAGTTTTCTTATATGTATTTGATGTAATATATATTTTATAGAAGCATTATTATCGAGTGTATTAAATGCAAAATTTTAAGCTATTAATTAAAGGACCTGTGAATTTAAAAATATTTTTAACTTCAATTAATGAACCAAATTCTTTCTTACTGAAAGGTCAAGGCTTTTGTTAGCATAACCTTTAATAATATGTACCTTTTTCATAAATAAAAAATAAAAATAAACATTAGAACATTCTTGACGCGATTTCATATATTTATTTAATTAAATATTTTTCTTCGTATCAGAATACTGAACCTACAATCTATATCTTCTGTAGTTATATAACAGCACATATTATATACACACATTTATTAAGTGAGTCTTCGACACACAATTTTTACCATTAGTGATTCGATCGATCCAAAAGATACTGGTGATAAGATACAATCTAATTAGTGGATACATGCATCTAATTTTAACTGAATGGGATACAAAAAAATAATTTAATTATCATGCAACACACCAAGAATAGTCGTTTTTGAAAATTGGGTGTGACTAGTCTATGAGGGTAACACTAGCAATGGTCAACACAACTTAGTGCACGTGTCTTGACCAAATAAAGTCGTCATTCAATTTATTAATTTTTTGAATGGAAGCATACATCATTATATTCAAATTTCCATATACCAACCCGTTACATGGAAGCAAGTACCAATAGCTTGGTAGGGTATGGGGTTTGGTTGGAGAGTCTTAGTGCTGGAAAGGATTTGTTTACATAACCTTATTAACATTAGGGATCTTTTCAGCGAAAGTGTTGATTCGGAATAAGATATCTGATTTTAATTAGCTGTTCGTTTGGGTCAATGACTTTGTGCTTTAAATATCGTAGGCTCTTAGTGTTGGATTTTGACTCAAACTCTCTTATATGTCAGCGTATTTCTGCTTCCACATGTAACTTTGAGGCTTGAGTTGGTCTCGGTGGTTCATGTGTAATCTGGTGGATTTGGAAGGCAAGAAACGCAATAGTTTTTCAAGTAACTAAACACAATTATCTTAAGAGTTGTTGACGAAATTATCGCTACTTTGTTTTTATTGATCAATAATATATCTAAAAAGTTTAAGATTTCGCGGGTCGATTTGAGTTGTAACCCTTGATATTTATGTAATCAAGTGTAATGACTGTTTTGTGACCTCATAGCTAGTTGCGAGCTTAGTAAAATTTCGTTATACAAAAAAATATACAAACCCTATCATTCTAACTTAATTTTGATACATATATATATATATATATATATGACTGATCTACAGGAAAAGGGTAATTTTGGGAGAATGTGAAAGTAAATATGGACCGCCCGTTAACATTCACCACGGGTGAGTTACTCACCCGTGGTGAATGTTAACGGGCAACCCACATTTTGTTATCACTTCTCTTAAAATTACTCCTTACATGTAGATCAACTATATATATATATATATATAGGGTGGGGATCAAGAAGAAAGCAAAAAATTAGAGAATGAGGGAAGCAAATCTTAGCCCTTGATTTTTTTATAAATAGATGTTTTTAACATTCATTTGTGATGAATGTTAAATTTTGAAATTATTTGTGATTTTTAAAATTCATTTATGATGAAATCAAAGGTTGAGATTTGCTTCCCTCATTTCCTAATTTTTTTACTTCCCTCTTGATCTTCGCCCTATATATATACTTATATATCTTATTTTTAACTTACATCTTAAAAGAACATGAATTCCAAACACACTTTATATTTGTGACTTCAATTGGTTAACTATTTATAACTTCAACGATACTATTAGAACTGAAATAACCTAAAATACACATTTGTTCTTAACAGTTAAAGTCGGTCTATATTATGAAGAAATAATGTATTAGTATAATTTAGTTTTTCTTATATAATTAAAACATTTAAGATTATGCAAAGAAATATACGTTGGCCCCTTCCAAACCTAACCCTAAAGATATATGGCTATAACTTTATTCAAAGTTTTAATGCAGCCACCTTTATAATAAAATTAAGTACAAAACCACCTTCACTCTTCATTCTTACCCAATTTTCTCCCTAAAATGGATAGTAATCTAGATGCAATATTTTACAATTCATCCTCTTCAACTCCACCTACTGTTTCATCACACTTATCATTAAACATGTCTGATCATCATTATTCACATGAAGATCACATGAGTTACAATAAGAATCACTATGAACAATCCAATTCTGATCACAAGCTCCATTTAACCGGAGGAAATCACATAGGCGGCTCAAATAATGTCGTGATGATGGATCCTGTTGTTTCTCCAAGTACTAATAGCTTCGGTACTTGTGATGGTAATGAGTTGGATATTTCGATGGGATCGCCAGTTAAGGTGAACATTAAAAAGGGTGCTAAGAAGATTAGAAAACCTAAATATGCATTTCAAACGAGGAGTCGAGTTGATATACTTGACGATGGGTATAGATGGAGGAAGTATGGTCAAAAAGCAGTTAAGAACAACAAATTCCCCAGGTAAAATTATTAAATTAATCATGCATAATTTCGTTGATCAACCAATGGACTTTTGGCCTAGTGGTACGTGAGAAATTCACTAACCGGGAAGCTTTGGGTTCAAACTTCGGGGGAGGCAATATGTTCATAAGGTGTGTGATTGTATATATTTGTGTGATAGATTGTAAAATCGTCTGACCCAAAAAAATTGTTGATCAACTTCATTATATATATTTAGGATAACGATGATCGATCAGTAAAGTGATCATTTTTACCAATAAGTTGTGGTTAATTTATAACAAAATGTTCATTGATTATATGCTCTTTTGGGTGAAAAATAGCAACAAAGAAGAATTGTTTGAAACTTGGAATAAAAAGGGAAAGAAGATAAATAAACGATTCATCCCAAATTTAAGTATCTAATTTGAAAATAACATAGTTTTAGAAAAAGCAAAATCATTCCGGTTATTTACCAATAAAATTATATCTTTACTGTTAATGTATAAACTTTATTGAATGGCTGATATAGAATATCGGTTATTTACAAATAAAATTATATCTTTACCGTTAATACATAAACTTTATTGAATGGTTGATATAGAATATCGGATATTATTTTAAGACAAATTAAAATAGCAACGTTGATACTTAAAATGAGATTGACGAAGTAATAATATATGGACTCTAGTGATCAGGGAGGAGATTTTGAATTAGCTCGATCAATATTAATGTGATGGTGTATCATTCTTCATACAGGAGCTACTATCGTTGTACACAAAAAGGATGTAACGTGAAAAAGCAAGTTCAAAGGCTATCAAAAGATGAAGGAGTCGTGGTGACAACTTATGAAGGAATGCATACTCATCCAATCGAGAAATCTACCGATAACTTTGAGCATATTTTGGCTCAAATGCAAATCTATTCTCCACGTTAATTACTCTGTGAAGTTAGAGACGACATACATAAGGGCTATCTATCCATAAACATAATATTATGGTTTGTTAGCTTAGTATATATATACCTCTATGGTCATGTATAAGTTCTACTCACATGTATGGACTTAGTTTTTAATTACTCTACATTGTAAACGAAAGAAAGCCGAACTAGACCTTAACACGAACATATATTACGTGATTGAATTTCGAGTTTATTCACTACAACAAATATTGCATTTTCACGCATTATTTTCTACGCACATTGTAGAAAGTGTGTAGAGTTTATTAATTTGTATGCACTTATAATCTTATATAAATTTTCTACATTTGTAACCGCTTAAAATGACATTCACTTTCGTATTTAAAATTGTGGAAAAAATATCCACACTTATAAGTATATACACATTATATTTTGTATGCACTTATAAATGTAGACACCAATTCTACAAGTTGAAATCAATTCTCTCAATTATATTTTAGTTTTTTTTTAAATAAAAGTTGATATATCAACCATTCAATAAAATTCATAGGTTAATGGTAAAGATATAACTCTATCGGTGAATTTCCGTGTCCTGGCATTACTTTCAGCTTTATGAAGAAGTTTTGGGACACGGTAAAACTCGACTTTTTCAATTGCATTAAATATTTTCAAGCTACCGGTTCTTTTGCGAAGGGTTGCATTTCATCTTTTATCACCCTCGTCCCAAAAAAAAGCGATCCCATCGAGTTATCGGACTACATGCTAATTAGTTTAATTGGTTGTGTATAAAAAATTATATCCAAAATTTTATCTTCAAGGCTTGCTTCTGTGTTGCCTAAAATTATCAGCTATAAGCAATCCGCTTTTATTTCTGGGGGGCATATTCTAGATGGCATTCTTATTGCAAATGAGATTGTGACTTATGCTAAAAAAACTGATTTAGATCTCTTATTTAAAGTAGATTTTGAAAAGCTTTTGATAGTATTAATTGGTCATTTTTGATGGTGTTATGACCCAAATGGGTTTGGTGTGAAATGGAGAACGTGGATTGAAGGATGTTTAACATCTGCTTCTATTTCGATTTTGGTAAATGGTTCTCCTATCAATGAGTTTCATATGGAAAAGGCTCTTCGTCAAGGCGACTCTTTATTGCCTTTTTTTGTTCCTTATAGTTGCAGAGGTCTTGCAAGTAATATTGTTAGAAGCTTGTGAAAAAGACCATTATAATGGTATATTTTTAGAATATGGGTCTAATACTTCCTTGCTTCAATACGCGAACAATGCTTTGTTCTTTGGCAAATGGTCAGTCTCAAACGCTAAGAACTTAATCAAGATTTTGAGATGCTTTCAAGAGGCATCGGTCTTCGTGTACATCTCTCAAAAAGTCAACTTTATGGGATCGGGGTCTAGAATGGAGAAGTTGAATGAGTAGCTGGTATCCTTAATTGCAGACACGGGTCACTTCCTTTAATGTACCTTGGGCTTCCGGTTGTTGATGAAAAAGTTGGATAGTTGGAAGGATGTAAGTGATAGATTCCTTCTTAAACTCTCTTCTTGGAAGTCTAAGATCCTTTCGATCGGTGGTAGTTAACTCTTGCAAAGGCTGTTCTTGGAAGTCTTCCCCTTTACTATTTATCTCTCTTTCGTGCTCCGCTTGAGGTTGTAGACATGCTGGAAAGAATTCATTGTCGATTTTTCTGGGGTTGCAAAGAAAATGAAAAAGAAGATTGTGTGGATAAAATGGAAAACAGTTTTGTTCAGGCTTGATAAAGGAGGCTTGGATTTTGGGTGCATCCGAGATAAAAATCTCGCTCTCCTTGGAAAATGGTGGTGGCGTTCAAATGTGAGCCTACTGCTCTTTGGTGTAGGGTTGTTAAAGCTCTTCATGGAATAGATGGTGGGTTCCAAGAGAGGTGTTTGGGAGGGAATCAAGACCTGTGGTTCGTTAAATTATTCAATGGGTGTGGACTGGTCAAATTCTTTTTCTAGAAAAATTAGTGATGGTAAGGAGATTAAATTCTGGACAGATTCTTGGTTACCTTCGGGTCAGCGATTAAAGGATCTATTTCCTTGTTTGTACGCGTGGAATTATTTAAAGATTGCTCACTTTGTGATCGGTGGGTGGCAGTAAACGGTGTTTGGAGAGGAAGTTGGAGTTGGCGGTCCCAACCTCGTGGGCGTTCTAATGACGAAATAATCAATTTAATTGGTTCTATCTCCAGTTATCTCTCTCTTCATGCGTAAATAATGATGGTGTGTGAATAATGATGGTTGGTTATGGTCTCTTGATAATTATGGATGTTTCTCTATTAGGAGGTTATCTCGGATCATCGAGGGTTGTTATCTAAGTTCAACTGGTGACTCCCTCATTACTCATTGATACTCTAGCGTCCCCAAAAAGGTTAATATAATTTGTTGGAAAGCTTGTCTTGATAGATTACCGACTCTTGTCGACCTTGACAGAAAAGGGATTCCGGTTGATTCTGTCATGGGTAAATTCTGTTTAAATGTCCCGAATCCTTGGATCATGTTCTTCTTGGCGGCCAACAAGATTTTTAATGTTGTTTGTATGATCACTCTTTGGAGCATTTGGAAGTGGAGGAATAATGTGTTGCATTCTTCATCATCTTCTAATTATGATCGCATTCTTCACGATGATATTTTCCTTTCTATTCAACAAGTTTCCAAATTGTGGATCTCGAACCGAACTAAGAAGGTTTGGTAGTTGGGCTAATTGGTTTTAAATCCTTTTGGTGTAGCTTTTTAGCTATTTTTCTTTGGAGATTTCTGGTTTTGGTATTTTGTTATTGGGGTCTTTGTATTCTTAATTGTTTTTCTTGTAGTTTGGAGTTATAATCTCCTTGGAGATCTCTACTCATAAGTTTTTTTACCCAAAAATAATTTTTCTTGTTTTCTTAAATATTAACTTTAGTCAACTTTTCAACTAAAATTTTTTATTTGCAGTCAAACACTGTTTAATGTAGTTAAAATGTCACACTCTTTTCCCAACTAAAATTTTAAAATTATCACTATTTATTGGAAAAAAATATATAAATCTTATATAATATGAAATCTTTTTTTCCTAACATAACAATACTTCTTCAAACAATAGAAAAGAAAAAAAAAATTTATACAAAAGATTATTGGTTCGTGTGACAGATTATTGAAGTATAATGTACACTACTGACTAGCTTTAAGTACTGGTACGATAACTTTCCATTTGAGTATAGTATAATATGGTCCATGCATTTTTCTTTAAGTACTGGTATGATTACTTTTCTTTTATTTGTCTAAATATACCCATGTTTTTTAATTAATTTACCGGTCAACTACAATTATTACATAATCATTTTATCTTTTTCAGTTTTTAATGTCTTATTTATGGTCAACTATTATCATTATATAATGATTATATTGACTAATTATTATATTCTAGTTTTAAGGTGTAATTAAGTATATGATAATTATTATGTTTATTCTTTTTTTCTTTTTTATATTTAGGCTTCATCTCAATATTATTATTATTATTATTATTGTTATTGTTGTTGTTGTTGTTGTTGTTGTTGTTGTTATATTAGTGTTATTATTGGAAAACATATACAAAAATAAACGAAAAACATAAAATAAAATAAAAAGACAAAAACTATAAAGGTTAAAACATAGTTTTCATCAACAACTAATCATTCAAATCTACAAATTTTTTTTTGAGAATTACAAGACTTGAGTTGAGTATATAATTCTAGACGCGGCTTATACATGATTTCCCATCCAGCTCCATTCGGGGACTTATAAAAAGTCCAAAATTGAGTAACGTGAGGCATTGGGTAGTCTCCTTATAATTGTACCATAACATAATAATTATCATTTACTAGTCCAACATGTTTTATGTGTATTTTTGGTCGCTAAAAATCGCTAGTTAAATTGTCGACATTTTGGTCGACATTTTTTTAACAATAAATTCAAGCATTTAGGTTGTGTTCATCAACTCTTCTTATCTTTTATGGTTATATAATGATAATTTTTTTTCATTAATTTTGAAGCTATACACTTATAATGTAATGAAATATTAATCATTCAAAAGTTATCTATACTACTGTATAAGTCAGTTAGTCGTATTCCTTAACAACTTAAAAACTTGAAGATAATATAACCCTCCTCAAATTGATGTAAATTGACTAAATTCACCATATTTCAAATGTAAAGGGAGTAGTATTTATGCCAGTTATACAACAGACAAAGTTAAACTTTGAACGTTTATAAACTCCTTAATTAAAATAATCAATTAGAACAATGACAACTGCCATTCAATCCGATTCACAGATGATGGTGATGCTTTTAAATTATGGGTTCGTTATATTACGGTAAAACTTTACGTATGTATAACTATGTATAAACTTGACGCTTTATTTAATTTTCCGCCACATAGAGCAGGTCTACACTAATATTAATAAAATCAATCTAAATACGGCCAACTGTCTCAGAAAGTAGATATTGAGCCTACAATGATTATTGAGCCATTTTTGGTTTTACGAAGATATTGGAAAGTGATTTGTATATCATATTTTTTCTTCGTGCATCACTATATATGTTTTTCTTGAGTAATATTCTAAAATACAACCTCATAAAATATATTTATTTAATACGTATGAATGAAAGAAAATAAAACAATATTAGACAAATCATCCTATTAATCAAGTCCCGAAATATAACAATGTCTCTACTCTCATGAAGTAAAGGAAGGGGGGCCTTGTTGAAAGCAAAGATAGGTAACTCTGACTTAATCCAATAGTAGGCTGGTGTGTCACATATAAGTTTCGTAAATAATGTATATGTTTTAAATTCATAATTTTAATAGTTCAGAATTACTAAACTAGAAGTATATAAAACAAAATATATTGGCTCCCGTTTGTCTAATTTATTTAGAAGGTTATGATTTACTGCCTTAAACGTTTGCACAAGTTTTATAGTGCAACTGATTTAAATGTGTCAAAAACAGAATCAAGAAAAGAAAACGACATGCATAGCTAGCTTGTGAACGGTGAACCCCAGGCGAGATGGGCCTTTGGGATGGTGGGCTACGCGAGGCTGCAATTATTGACCTCAAAAGTGAGGT
Source organism: Logfia minima (assembly GCA_963921325.1). Taxonomy (NCBI): domain Eukaryota; kingdom Viridiplantae; phylum Streptophyta; class Magnoliopsida; order Asterales; family Asteraceae; genus Logfia; species Logfia minima. The sequence goes on from OY992772.1 coordinate 31,854,541, forward strand.
AAATGTCACGCACGTTTGCTTCTAATATCACTTCTAATTGCATAATCGCTCGTAATTAAAACTGGTAATGCCAAGGTTTTAATAAGGGGTAAAGTCGATATATAGTATAATTTAAAAAATTTATGTTTTGTTTTTACATTTGCCGAAAGTTTGTTCAAGAGAATCGAGATCGATTTTATCGAGCAATCTGTTATTGACGGTTGATATCATATATTGAAGAAAATGATAAAGAACTCAAGAACATATGATTTAGGTGAATAACTAATTAGTGTACAATGAACTATATAAACCCTTCCAAAAGAAGTAAACCTGAAGTGTTGCGAAAGATTAGCATGGGAAACAAAACGGAATGTACCGAATTTTTAGCACGTAAGCAGAATCAATGACCCAAGGTTTGGGAGTCAAGCATTCCATCCAGTGTAAGCATCTGGATAATCAGGACTTCTCCCTTCTTCATTGATCTGGGGGAAAAGTAACCATCAAACCAGAGACCAAAGCAAGGCGACACCCGATCGTAGAACAAATTTGCTTGCTTGGTCGGCTTCCCCGAAAACAAACTTTCCATAACTTAACCTAAAAGCGCTGCTATAATTGCTGCACAGATTTTCTCCATAGCTGTGAATTTCTTTTATGCATTATTATCATTGAACAACTTGGATAAATTAAATTAGTCTAAAGCTCTCTTCTTCTTATCATCATCATATTGTACAACAAATCTAAACACATTCAATCATTATTGAATGATTTACAAAATCTGGGCACAAACCCTAAAGATTAAAGAGAATAGAAACCGAGAGAGCTATAATAATCGAACTTTAGACTTACGAAAGACTTCCTGCTAGTTTGATTGATTTTAGCAAAACCATACCTAAAATGAATAGCACTTGCATTGTTCGATATGTACACTTCATGAAACACTGCACTTGTGGTTGTTAATTTAATGTTTTTAATTTTATTTTTAAAAAATAAAAGAGAGATATTGATTTTAGTTTAAAAAAAATCTAGCATGACCGTTGGAATGAGAAACGGTCAAAAAAAGAGAGATATTTTTTTTATTTCTAAAACCATTTCACTATTTTATTAGTTTATTATTTTTAATTTTATTAATGTAATATTTTTTAATATTTAAATTGATATTAAAATAATAAGTTAATAGCTAATATTAGGTTGGTTTAATTTTTAGTGTGAAAATAATATGATAAATATAAATAAAAATGAGTATCAGTGTGATTTCAGTATGAAAATGATATGACATTGAACAAATATCTTTTTCAGTATGATAAAGTGATCATTCCCTTTACTTTAAAAAATAACATCGTAAACGTACGAACTAACTGCATGACATATTATTTGTTCACTTAGTGAGCAAACTCTTGTAAGCGGACCATGAAATTTGTTGTGGAAAATATGGTATATGATATTTATAGTTAATTCAAAACATGGATATTATGAATTTTAGAAGCGTTGAAATTTTAGATTTTTAAACGACGGACATATGAAAAGTAGTAATTTACACATATTAATTCCATTTTCTGTAACTCGCAGTATATAAAAATGTATTGCAAATTTAGTTCGGGTTTATTTCTTTTACAGTTAGTCAATTTTATTTTAATCGTCATCAATAATAATTGTGGTTAGGCCTGTAAGCGAACCAAACGTTCAGCGAAAAATTCGCGAACCGTGCGGCGGGAAATTCGTTTATGTTCGTTCGTTTCGTTATATGAACGAACATGAACACAAAATTGCGTTTGTTTAATTATATGAACGAACATGAACATATGTCTCGTTCGTTCATTTACGTTCGTGAACGTTCGAAAATATGTTATTTACGTTCGTTTGTTTATGTTTGTTTACTATTTGTATATCTTATTTCAATCTCATCTAAATTCTAAATATAATAATATTAAAAACTAAATATTTTCAAGTATGCATTACGGAGAAAAGTTTTTGAATGATGACACCTAGACATTATTTTTTGATCTACTTTGATGTCTTATTAAACTTGTTAATTTGTTAGAAATTAAGCATCACAATTTGGTCGTTTTGTAATGTTGAATATGTATCGGAATGCTACAAGTTATATTATATATGTGTGTATCTATATGTTCATTTGTGTTTGTGTAGGTTCGTCATTTATTTTCGTTTAACATATTAATGAACGAATACATTAAATTATATATTCGTTCGTGTGCGTTCGTTTAAGTTCGTGAACTAACAAATTTTCTTAGTGAACGAACATGAACAACAAAATGTGTTCGCTTATCCGTTGGTGTTCGTTCATTTGTTCGATAAAACCTTAAAAAACGAACATGAACATAGTTTCGTTCGGTTCGTTTACAGACCTAATTGTAGTTATTATTCCTATTATTGATATTGGTAAATAGATGTTTGTAGCTTTTATTACTACAATTATTTGTAGTATCCAACAAATTTTATTGGGCCCATGCAGTATTAAAATGGATCTCACCAAGCCACCAAGCCCAGCCTGACCATTGGATAAAATCTAGCGCTATATCTCGCCATGGGCCCATGGCGCCAATGCTACTTTGATGTAGGAATTTCTTTCAAGGGGGGCCATGTTTGAGATAGTTTTTAGGTACTCTTTTTTTATGAATTTTGTATTAGTGGACAAACTTTTTGAAAGAACTGTAGTCCCATATAGAGGTGGGCAAAACCGGTTTGGGCCCAAACCGAAACCGGTTTTCAAACTGAACCGGTTTGGGTCAACGCCGGTCAAAACCGGTTTGACAAAAACCGGATCGGATTGAAACCGGTTTCAATCCTAAAAAACCCAAACCGCCCAAACCGGTTTAGGAATCGGTTTCAAACCGGTTTCAAACCGGATCGAGATCGGTTTCCCAAAAACCGGTTTGGGAGAAACCGGTTTGGCCCAAACTTGCAGGCTATCCGCCGGATAGGTCAAGGCTATCCGCCGGATAGCCCTTTTCTGTTGAAAAAAAAAACCCTTCCACTGGGCTATCCGCCGGATAGGTAAGGGTATCCGCCGGATAGCGGCACCCTGGTGCGTATTAACAGCCCAAAACCCCCCATTTTCTTAAAAAAAAAAACACACACACCTCTTTTTTTCTCTCTAGTCGACTTCAATCTTGTTTTTGGCGATTTTTCCCCTGATTCCATCCACATTTGCTTGGGTTTTTCATCTTCAAATCATAGGTATGATTACTACTACGATACGTTTAATAGATTTCTTAATTTTGAAACTTTTATTGATGATGAATTGTGATGAATTAGGCTTTTAATCATTAGGGTTATGTTGTATTATGTTTTTAATAGTTAATTGATACTTGATTATCAAGTTTCACGGTTTAATTTGTTCTAATTAGGGTTTATAACCGTTTTGTGATAATTAGGGTTTATAACACAATTTGGGGGTTTTGTTCAAAACTTGTTTGTGATGGTTAATTTGAGTTGTAGTTGTATATAATTGGTTGAATTGCTTGATTTTGAAATTACACGGTTGAATTTGTTGTAATTACATTGTTTAATTGTATATATAATGTTTAATTGGATTTGTAATTGTATAATTGGTTTATGGTAATTGGTAATTGTATATATGAGAACGTATGGATTTGTAATTGTATAAATTGGTTTATGGTAATTGAATTGTAATTGTATAATTGTATAATTGAATTGAACGTATGGATCTTAATATGTGCTATTGGTAATTTGAATGTATAGATACGTGCTCGGTTTGTATTTTTGTTTTAATGAGTTTAGGTTTGATAAATGTTATATTTTTGCAGACATGGCGCCAAAGAAGTCACGAAAACGTGGGGAACCATCTACAAGCCAGAATGAGGAGGCAACGGAAGTGTATGACCTTCCGGTGCCAGCAATAATAAGGAATCACCAATTTTTAAAGTTTAATAATCGGCATTATAGTTCAAGAGAAAAAGCTGAGTTTAAGTCGATGTTGGACATCAACATCAACAAAACAATTCAATGTGCTGATGTTGTGGATTGGGCTGTTCTTGATCAAATAAGTGCAAGACAGTCTAATACTACCGGTTCCGAAGAAATTAGAAACATTTTGCGGATGGAGTATCGGTTAGCTGATGGTAGGTTATGTTTTACCTCGAGAGCTTGGTCGAGGTTATTTAGTATTCGGGAGTATATATATCGGGAGGCAACTCTCGAGTTTTTCAGCACTTACTTGTTTGATGATGTCAATACGGATGTCGAGGCACGTACCATTCGGTTCCAATTGTGTGGGGTGCCTCGAGAGATGAGTGTGTCCGAATTTGGTTTGGCTTTAGGTTTGTATACTCCGGAGGAGGTACGTATGGATTATTATATAGATCACTTGTTTAATGGGATTCGGCAACCACAAGATTGTGATCTACCGGCTCTTTGGAATCAGATTTCGTCGTATCCGTGGACATCTAAGCCTAAGTCTTCTACACAGCTTTATGATCCAGTGATGAGAGTTATTCACCGGATGATTTCTACATCTCTCACCTGTCGGAAAGAAAGCCCAGAGAAAGTCACCCAAACAGATTTGTATTATCTTGGGTGTATCGTGAATAGAGGGTTGGTGAATGTTCCGGGTTGTCTTGCCCGGTCTTTGTGGAATATGGCTCGCGCGTCACGCCGAACTAGTAGCATCACTGGCGGGCAGTATGTGACCCGTTTGGCCCGCTACTTTGGTAACCAAACAGGATTGGCAACGTGCATGATTGTGCAACCAGAAATGCGGTTATTGGGTGTGAATTGGTTTAGGCATTGTCGGTTGGTAGATGGAACTATAAACCTACAATGGGCTCCGTGGGTATATAATCATGATCAAGAGGAACAAGATGATGATGATCAAGAGGAGGAGGAGGCACCTGCCCAACATGCCGGCCCTGCCCAACAGGCCGGCCCGGCACCATCTTTATCTCTTGACCAACGTTTTGATTATTTTGAGAATAAATTCGATAATTTTCAAAGTACTGTTGAAAACCAGTTTAATTGGCAACGAGACATGATGGAATCGCTTTTCGGGCATATGGGTATTGATTACTCGGCTACTAATGCTCGTTATGGATATGGACCAGGATCATCTTCTCAACATCCGGACGAACGGCAGTGATTAACTTATTTTTATTATTGTTTGTTTTTGGTAGTTTGTTGTCTTTGTTTGACTTTCATTGACTCTCATTGACTTTCATTGACTCTCATTGACTTTGGTTGACTCTCATTGACTTTGGTTGACTCTCATTGACTTTGTTTGACTATGGTTGACTCTCATTGACTTTGGTTGACTATGTTGACTTTGGTTGACTCTCATTGACTTTGTTTGACTATGGTTGACTCTCATTGACTATGGTTGACTCTCATTGACTATCATTGACTTTGGTTGACTTTCATTGACTTTGGTTGACTATGTTGACTATGTTGACTTTGGTTGACTCTCATTGACTTTGGTTGACTCTCATTGACTTTGTTTGACTATGGTTGACTCTCATTGACTATGGTTGACTCTCATTGACTATCATTGACTTTGGTTGACTTTCATTGACTATGGTTGACTTTCATTGACTATGGTTGACTTAGAAGTATAATTGACAAATTACTAAGAAATGTTAAGCACTAAATTTGCAAAAATATAAGATTTCTCAAAGTGACTTTACATAATACAATAATAAAATTTTAAATATGTTACAAAGTATCCTTGACTAATCGTCGGTATGAAAGTTGTGTAACTCTTCTTGATAAGTAAGCTCTTGTGCGGTAAGTGGTACCGACATGCCCATTGCTATCTCTTCCTCATGTATCTCTTGTTCAACCTTTTCCAATTCTCCTTCGAGCGGTGAAATGTTTTGTATCCGTTCAATCCCATCTAGATAGTCTTTTAAACAAATGCATACTTCCACCGACAAAGGGGTGAGTTTTGTTCTTCTTGGTGAAATTACCCGACCACTAACCGAAAAAGCGGACTCCGAAGCAACCGTAGAAGCTTGAACGGTTAATAGGTCACGTGCCATAGCCGCTAATATTGGAAATTGGGATTCATGATCTCTCCACCAACCCAACACATCCAACTTCCCAAACTCTTGAACCGACATAAACATTATAAAGTTGGATTTTGTATATCTTGAAAGTTCGCTACTAGGAACGGTTCCTCGGGCTCTTTTCGAAGCATCATTTATCAATGTATTGTATAATATTATGTCATCATTGTTGGTGTGCGAACTTGAACCACTTGCGCCTTCATTCCTTATAAACTCTTGAACGGGTGTGGAACCCCCATACTTCGTAGCATAAACATCAAACAAACTTGCAAAAAAATCGTTAAATGCATTTATTTCATTGTCCGCCCAAGCCGGCTTGATAGCCGTCAAACCCAAATCATTTGCAATGTTGGTTAGTAAAGTTTCAACTCCATTAACGTTTAAAACGGGGTTTAAAGCGGCGGCACAACTTATAACCGGAGGCATATTTTTAAAATATTTTACTAATTTTTCCTTCATCGGTTGTACCATATTTTCAAATATTTCGCCTTTCATTTCAAAAGCGCTTAATTTTTGACACATTAACCATATTTGTCTTAATACTAAAGGACTAGTCGGATAATAAACACCCGACAATAAAGTGGTTGCTTCTTTAAAAACTACAAGCATATCGGTTAGAACTTGGATAGTATACCAACTTGATTCGGGAAAAGGTGTAACAAATCTATTACGGTCCGCAAGCAAGTCATGGAACAACCTTAAGGTGTCCTTTTGTCTTATGGCACTTTCAAACATGTTACAAGTCGAATTCCATCTAGTAGGTACGTCCCAATTGGGACCTAACCAAAGTGCATTCGAATCAACACAAAATTTCATGTATCTATGGTATCTAGCGTTTGAAGAACTAAAAATATCACGTAGCATTTGTTTAAAAGCTTTTTTTATTTGTGCAATAAAACTAAGTCCATCTTGCACAACCAAGTTAATGATATGTGCAACACATCGACTATGAAAAAATGCACCTTCGCAAGCCGGTTTGTATTTTAGTTTTAGTTGATTAACGGCGGCGGTGTTATTGGATGCATTATCAAAAGATATTGAAAATACTTTTCCTTCCAATTTAAAACTCTTAATCACGTAATCTAAAATTTGATATAAATTTTCGCCGGTATGCGGATATCCAAATAATTCAAACGCAATCGTACGCTTCATCATTTGCCACGTTTTGGGATTAACCCAATGAGAGGTAACGCAAAGGTACGAATCCGGTGAACCATGTGGAGCCGTCCAAACATCACAAGTTAAATTTACACCGGTTTCTAAAGATTGAAAACCTAAAATCATTTCATCTTTAGCGATTTTCCACATTTTAATTACATCTCGTCTAAGAGTCGAACGACTTACATTGTTATAACGAGGTTGGAGAGTTTCTTGGATGAGTCGAGTCAACCGAGGATTGTCAAAGTGGTCAAATGGCAAGCTTTCTTGAATCACGAACTTCGCCATTCTATCCCGCACCTTAGAGGCTTCGTATTGCCACGTTGTACCATCATTCGCCATTGTTGATTGACTACGCCCCACTCCATATTTCACCGCTTTACAATACGTGTTTGCATGATTTTTCAAAGTAGTATTGCCGGTTTCTTTGAAAAATGCCCCACATTTCTTGCACCGAGCTTTTCTAATACCGTTCGACATTTCACACAAGTCGTAATTGCACCAAACCGCCGGGTTTCTTTTTGTTTCTATTATAGAAACAACCGTAGCATTGCTAGATGACTCTCCAACACCGACGGAAGATTGTGATTGCCCACATGATGATGCCATTGTGTTAATAAGTATAAATTTGAGAATTAAAAACTAAAAGTGGAGTGTTGAGACTTGAGTTTGAGTGTATACAATTATAGATTGCAATTTGAGAATTGAGAGTATATGCTTATATTGAGAGTGTTGTAAGTTGTGAGTAAACATCAATATCACATTTACATATATAGTGATTTTTCTGGAGGTTTGGCTCCACAAAGAGTCCAAAAAAACGGCCAAAAATGGGGATAGCCGTTTGAGAAAACGGCTAGTTTTCTGTGCAGAGATTTCTGCAGAAAGCAACTATCCGGCGGATAGGGTAGGCTATCCGGCGGATAGCTTCAATTACAACGGCTACTTGGCAACAGAAAAGGCCTATCCGCCGGATAGCCTTAACCTATCCGGCGGATAGGTCAATCCGGTTTCAATCCTGTTTCATCCGGTTTGAGACCGGTTTCAAACCAAACCGGTTTCAAACCGGTTTTTGAACCTAAAAACTCAAACCGGTCCAATCCGGTCGGACCGGATTCAAACCGATCCGGTTTGGTCAAAACCGGTTTTGACCAAACCGGTTTCCGGTTTGAAAACCGGTTTCGGATCAGAATCCGGTTTTTTTGCCCACGTCTAGTCCCATATATGCCTTTTTCACGTATTTTTTAGCATATTCAAGATAAACATGAATAAGACCAACAAAATCTCATATGGTGGCACTGCAATAGTTTAACTTTTTGAAATTGGATTCTAGGACTTAAGATTTGTCATTATTTTGTGAAAAATATTTGAAATGTGACCAAAGTTCCTATTCTTTGGTACTGGAGAATATATGAAATGTAACCAAATATGAAGGTACTAAAGTTAATTATCCCTATTTATTAAATAAACTAATTTTATCTTATGACTAAACAAACTCAAAAACTAATTCTGATGTAAAAATTTTACAAATTCTAAACTGACTCAAAGTAGAAAATATACCAAAACTAATATCTATCTAAAATCAAATATATTAAACAACCCTTAGAGTTTAAATCAGTTATCTAATAGTTGCTATTGTCAATCGCGAGCCTACACAATTCAATCCACATGAAAAAGAGGAGAAACACAATACTTACGTGGTTCGATAAAATGATTAGAGCACACGGAGTGAGCGGGTTCCTGTATGCGTTCTTCGTCGGGGACGACATCTCGCCTGGGATGTTGTTTGGCATACCTTTTTAATTTTTTTCAACGGTTATATTACCTTTTGAAAAAACAAAAAAAAACAGCTCGTTTGATCATTTTTTTAAAATTATTTTCAATTTATAAATACTACACTTCAAACACAATTCTAAACACATCAAAACTCTCATTCTCATTTTCAAACACACTTCAAAAACTTAAAAACTCTATAATTCACAATGATGTCTTTCAATTTTTCTCATGCTAGCTCATAATTATCGTAATGGAGTTTTAATTCCTCAACAATAAGCTGGAAGTTCTACCCGGTCACGTCGGTATATATATCGTCATCGGGTTGGTGCACACGAAATTTTAATGAACGATTACTTTGGCGAAAACTTGAAATACCCCAAGGAGTATTATAATAGCCGATTCCGCATGAGAGAACGAATATTCCTTCAAATTGTTGAAGGTATTACTATTTATTCTATCGAACCTATACCCGATTATTTTGTATATTTTCAACAACGACCCGATGCACATGGTGTTTCGAGTTTTAGCACTATTTAAAAAGTGATATCCGCCCTACGTCAATTGTCATATGGCACATCACCGAATGCATATGATGAATATTTTCAAATGTCGAAAAGAACGTCACGGAAGGCATTCTATATACCAATCCTTATATCTCCTTACATCTCCAACATATTTTCCTTGAGAACCCGTAAATACTTGTACCATGGAAAAAAGGTTGTGAAAAGAAATGCTCAATTTTTCGCACTCGTGCTATTAAATGATCTTCTTCGGATCTTGTGGAGGCGTTGCGTTATGCACCACACTTGGACCTGGCGGATACGCATAAGTTGGGTTCAAGAAACCAATCGGTGGTGGAGTATACGTTGGGAGTTGGAACTGACTTTCCTGTGTGTTACTAGGTGAGATGAACTGTGCCTGAGGTGGAATAGACCCGAGATTTACCTTTTTCCGTCTAAAGAGGCGGTGGTACATAATACATGGGAGTGCTCTCCCAAGGGAGTCCAGAACACAATCCCTGACCGGCACCAAAATCCAATCTAAGTGAATCAACCCTTGCGTTGAACGGTGCTACAACCATTGCAGTAGGAGTTGGGTTAATGACAAATATTTATAGTATCTTTGGTTGTACCTTTGGTCCAACATGGATTACCTGTTTGGACCATCAGTGAATTGCACATTCTGCCGTCAGATTACCGGGGATGTGATCACTGACAACCTTGTTAATTTAACTCACACGAGATTGATTTTGCGAGATCTTATTTTTCAGGTTTTGTCAAGACATGTGTGGAGTGGTATGATTTGACATCTTTGTTAGGTTTAAATCATAGGTTTTCTATAGCACGATCCGATGTGTCAGATCTTGTTAAAGAACATGCAGAACGTCTAAATTACCGAGCTCAGGGAAAGTGACATCCGAACTGAGTTGTCGCTAAATGGATTTCACCTTTTAAAGATGGACTGTGATGCTTATAGAAGTTCGTTCTGGAAAGTGGTATTCGAAATCTGAGTCTAGCCATAATAGAGTGACCAGCTCGACTCGACTAAGATATTGTTACTTAAATTGGCTTTATGTGAATAGAAAATTATGCACATCATTACGTTCGTTCGTAAATTTTGTGGGACGTAATGAAAATTTTGTATCTAAAATTCTTGAACGGATAAGTGGTACCATTTCCTTTTTATAACCTTTGACACCTTTTAATGGATCTCTAAATTACGATATGATACACACTTGTTGCACGAAATTCTATCAACGCACTCAACTTTGAGTGTGCGATTATTTAATTATTGTAATGTACTACTTTCATCGAAAAACTAATACCATGTTTGACTTGGAGTACAATCAATAAGACGTATGACGTGGACAAAACTCAAAATGCTACTATTAAACTTATTGTTATGAATCGAACTTTTGTTATAACATGAGATATTACGAGCCTTAATTATAGTATGCTTATGATATTGATGAAATTTATATGCAAATGAACATTTACTTTAGAGAAATCACCACCCTTAAGAGTTTTAATATGCTAATGTATAAATGATAATAATATAACGTAGAACAAAGAAAAATCAGGTTATTTGATGCGTTCAGTCTGCTAGGCCCATGTGTATCCTAATTCTTGCAGTCGATCATTGGTTTTATTTATGGGTCCTACTATTTGTTTAAGTTTTATTGCATTTTGATATTTGTTTATTGATTTTAATAATGTATTTTTTATATATTGCATATTTATTGTTTTGTATTTATAAATTATATTTTTGTTTACTCCATTTGGTGTTTTACCTTTGTATATTTTGTGTAATGGATTTTGATGTTTTACCTTTGCATATTTTATATACTCCATATGTGGTGTTCTTTGTGCAATATATATATTTTCGTGTATTACATAAAATATCTTGTAACAAAAAGGGTTTAAAGAAGAAAACATTTTAAATAAAAGGTTAAAGATTTGAAGAAAGAATTTGAAAAAAAATAGTTGCCAGATCCGACAGCGGCGAACGACAGTGGTCCGCGGCTAGCGAGGGTGGGTGGTGGCAGGAGGTGGGTAGTGGTGTGGGTGGGAGAGTGTGAATGAAAAAGAAACGAAAGAAAAGATAATATAGTGTAAATAAAGTACAAGGGATCAAAATAAAAATTATTAGGTGACAAGTGACATTTTCTGATTAGACCTGAACCACACTGTGAACCGCCCTCCCTTCCTTCCAGTAACTATGTGCTCTCCTGAACCTCACTCTTATTTGATATGTTATTTCAAAATAGTTATAGTAATCATACTTAAAATAGAAAGATCGTAAACAAGACTTTTCATTTATAAAACTACAAATTTTATTTATAGAAACCCAAAAAAGTCGCTAAATTCGCACACAAGTCGTTAAATTTTATATTGCATGATTAAATATATTGACTATTTAGAAGAAATTTTGTTTACAGAAACATGTTTCTTACTGATCTAAAGAAAATTGAATTAATTAAAAGTTCTAAATGTTATGAAACAGACATTTCTGTGAACGCTTAATTGATGCAATAACACAATCTAAAGAAAATTGAATTCACCAAAAGTTCATAAATTTTGTTTGACATTAAGAGGAGCGTAGGCGGTGCATATTTAATTTGATAGCACTGACTAAAGTTTAGTGCTAAGAATATGGATAATCCTTTCAAAGAATAACATATGAATTTTACTTATATTTTTATCTTGTATTTAACTATGAAGAAGGATGTGTATTAATTTGACATATTTATTATTTTTAAACTTTTAAAATGTTAAATTATTGTAAAATATACATAATTACTTAAATATTAGTATATACAACTTCTTAACACATTTGAATACATAATTGGGCTTCCCTTTAGTATACGGAATGAGAGCGAATTTTTCACCGTTTTTTTTCGGGAACACTATCGATCGATGATTTAGAACGACATTCGACAGTAAAAGTTGCTTCGTCCTATTTTTCTACAATGATTATAATACCGTTTGAAAAATAATAATAATAACGGCTACAAATAAACATCTATTTTTTTATTATTATTTTTTTAGACCTTATTTTCAATCTATAAATACCAAAGTTTAAATACAATTTTAAACACATCAAAACACTCATTCTCATTTTCAAACACACTTCAAAAACTTAAAACTCAAAAACTCTACTATTCATTATAATTCACAATGTCGAACAACCCGTACAACCTACACTCAAAATGGAACCCATTTCCAAAACAATCAAAATCTTCAAACCCATCAACTGACATTCCCGATTTTAGTTCTCCATACCATCCTCAAACATAATACCAACAAACGTCATATTATCAAACGCAATACCAACAAGCACCAAACTTATCCCCCGATCAATATAATGTTTTCCTAATGTGGCAACCAACACAAAACACCCAACAACCTGACATACACTTGGTCGAAGACAAGATAAACCTCCCGTAGAAATAAGTCAAAAAAGAAGAAAATATCCCAAGGTTGGACCATGACAACCAACCTAACCCAAAAAAGGTTTATGCCAGCCGTAACCTTTGGAACCGCATGACGACTCCGATTGGGCCGAATATTCCAGCCGAGGAAATGCGCAACCTAACGACTCTTTTGGTATCTTGTCATGCAAGAGTACCATGCCCGCAACTCACCATTTGAATGGACCAAAGACATGTTGTCTTCAAAATGGTCAAAACTCAACCTAACATGCCAAAAGTGGGGAGACATTTGGAAGCGGCTTCAATTACAAAAAAGAGGTAGGGAATGTGCCAATGATTTTCGGACTCGGGTGGAGGATCAATATAGGTTGGAATGCCTAAAGCCTTTCCATGGTTTTCTAGTGTGGACATTCTTGAAGAACCAGAAGCTAACGAAGAGAACCTGAATGTTGCGTTATTCGTGATGATCAGTTCAAACGTCCACGAGAAAAATCAATGAAACAAAAATCCCAGAAAATGCCTCATGGTTCTGCCGCTTCATCTCGAGCTTCGTTTGATGGCTCAATTACAAATACTTTTCAAGGCATCCGTTCCGACAAGCAAAGCAAGCTACTATCAGTCAAAGGATCTTGAAATACAGCTGTGAAGTTTGACTATGTTGATGGAACCTTTGTTAGGACGAGATAAATTCATCATAGAAAGAGAAAAAGAGAAGATTCGTGAGAAGATGAGATTTAGATTAAATTCGAATTCGGAGGTACTTAATTGTATTTTTTTATGAATTTATTTTTTTAAGATTTGTAATATTTATTTTTATATTTAATAAATTTATTTCCTTTATTTAATTTGTATTGTTATTTATTCCAATTTAGTAAATTATTTGAATTAAGAGAAAAATATTTTAAAACACTATTCAAAACACTCTTCTTACTCCTTCACTTTTTCATTAATATCTCCAAAACACTAAAAAATAGTTTTACCACACTCAATGCTTGCTCTTAGGTACGCTCATAAGTTGCATTTGTTTGTTATACAAATGTTACTGAAAGAGGGCTGTCACCTGTGGCCTGTGTTAACTTGGAAGTTTTGATTTTAATGTTTACTTCACATGCGTACCACTAACTTTAATTGTACTTTCACAATTGTTCATTGAGCTACTTAACTGCATGCTTTACTATGGTACTTACTATGGTATATTCAATCGTCATCCTTTGATATTAGCTGGGCCTAAACGCACCAATAATTGTTGAACCACGTTTTGTCTCCATCATTTAAGTTCATCTCCATTTTGTGATATTTCATAGTTTGCAATTTCATTATACACGTGTAAAATAGAAAGGGTGTGTTTGGAAAATAATAATTCTTATATGCTACCAAAAGTATTGCTTAGCAAATAGTCGAAGATAACTGAAAACATAAGCTCTTATAATTCATTATAATTTATTAATATAATATGGAAAATAATCCGTAGGAAAGTTTCAAAATTTGAGAAAAGAGGGAAGCAAATCTTAGCCCTTAACTTTTTTTTTATAAAAAAATGTTTTTAATATTCATTGGTGATGAATGTTAAATTTTGAAATTATTTATAATTTTTAAAATTCATTTTTGATGAAATCAAAGGTTGAGATTTACTTCCCTTCTTCTCTAATTTTTTTTGTTTCCCTCTTAATCCCCACCCAATATAATATAACGTAAAAGTTCTTTAAAGTAGTTTTTACGATCATTTTATATAAACTCAAGCTCCAAAGCTTTTTTTTGTCAAATAAATAATTTTTAACGATTTTTTTTGCACCTATTATTAATAAATCAATAATTTTATTTAATGTTATTTTAAAGAAAAATAGCCGATTAAAATCAAATAAGTCAGTTTTATTTTAACTTTTATTACAAAAGCGTAATGGCCTTAGTCTTTTATTTATAGTAGATTAAGTATTATGTTATGTGATTCTTTAGGAGCTTGTAATTGTAACAATTATCATTAAAAATATATATATTGAGTTGAATTCTTTTATAAAAAAGATAAAAAATAAAATATGCGTCCTAGCTCCAAAGTGGGAGAAAGGCATCTCACTTACAAAAGCATCTCAATTAAAGCAAGCTCCAAGAGGATGTACTTTGATGACAATTGTCATCGTCGGATTGTAAAGAAAATAAAGATCCATCAAAACGTCAATGATGTGTATTGCATCTATAGTTTTTGACATAATGGAGAGTGTACTCCCTTGACATTATTTGGTGCCCTTTGTCACCATCGGATGTCTACTGCAACAAACCCTACTATACGTCCTCTTCTTTTTTTCTTCTTTTTTCCATTTAAAAAAAATCAAAATATATCAAATACCTTGATTAAAATGATTAAGGCATCTCCAATTGAGATGAAAAGACTTATAAAATGATTTGGAAAAATAAAGATCATATTTTAATTTAATCATTTTAATTTTGTAAAGAACTAAAGACAAAAAAAAAAAAAAAAAAAAAAAAAAAAAAAAAAAAAAAAAGACATCATACTATCAGTGTTTCTTCATCCAAACAAAAGATCATATATTTATTTAATCAAATAAGAAATTAGGCTTCAACAAAAAGTAATAACACTTCATTTATTTTTCGTAGTCTAAAAGAGCGTCTGTAATGATACTTTACATAAAAGTTTAAATGATAATGAAAACTTTTATAAGAATAAAAAAGTCAATTTTAATTATTTATTTTTATCAAGATAACAAAATTTTAGTTCTCCTTCACATTTTAAAAAAATAAATATTTTTTAAATGGCTAGTAAAAAATTATAAAAAATTGCACCACAAAAATTTGTCTTTTTCTCTTTTCGATTAGACATCTCACGAGGTATACTTAGCCGTTATCACGTGTAATAGTTGCATATATCACATGTAATAGTCGTTTTCAAAACCCATACAAATTTGAAAAGAAAACAGTTTGTCGAAAGTATATCATATGGTGTCTAATCGAAGAGAAAAAATGCTAATTTTTTTATGGTGTAATTTTTATAATTATTCGACTAGCCGTTTAATAAACATTTAATTTTAAAGAACGTGAGGGGAAATTGGGTTTTCCCAAATGGATTTTTTTTTATTGATTCTCCTATTTTCACCAAAACCCATGTACTCATTTAAATTCAACCCGAAACTTTATACATAATGCAAGAGTTGGAGAAAAGAATAAATGGTATGGCATTTGTTCATGTTAGGTGGGAGGGTGAGTCTTTTTGACTCTCAGATGTATGTAGTCTAATTTAGATATTTTATGATCGTTTTTGAGCTTTTTTGGACCTATAAAATTTGTAGTTAGTAAAGTTTGAACATAAGATCTTTTATAAGGAAATCAGAATCCCTTATCATTTTGCCAACTTCTGGATGGTTTGAAAATCAATGTTGTATTGTAACTTAATATATATAAAACATAGTAATTGCATAAAGGTAAGATTAGCGTTCAAGCAACATTTTTTTTCATGTAATTATCTATTATTGTACAATACATTTAAAACCATTATTAAAGTGTTCTAGTGGTAAAGCATTCTAATATTTTTTTACAATATGTTTAAAGTTTGAACATTTCAAAAAAACATTTTAAGATTGATCAGGTAAAGGGTAAAAAATAATCACGTAACTACCATATTTTGACCATGTATATCTTAATCAAGATAGACTCACCCTCGTTGAAAAATCTGAATAACAAAAAGCCTAATTTGTTTACCATTACCATACTACTGTATGTTAGGAAGTTAAATTAGATAAATTATAAAGTAGGATGTATTTTTGGATTTAAAATGGAAAAGGTGGTAGCTAGTGAGGGAGGAAGTGCTTTTATGTGTATGGAATTGAATAAAAGTTTATCTGTTTGCTTGTGTGTCAGATTAGTCTTTGACCACCATCTCCATAATGTAAACGCAGTCTCTCTGTCAGAGAATGAATGGTTGAGAACCCCATTTTCTTCTCCTACCCTCGACCCTTCTTTCCTACTCTTCTTTTGTCTTTTACCTTTCTCCATGGTATTCTATGATTGTAATGTATATATAGATTTGGAATAAAAATTCTTTTGGGAAACATAAAATAATTTTATGAAGATGACAATAGTCGATAAAAGATATGTAAGATCCATTCATGGATGTCGAGTTCCGTTTAGGCAAAGGGGGCAAGGGGCAAGCCATCTTGAAGCCACATCTAGTCCGATCTATGGGTCGATTCGATCAGCACATGAGGTACGGGTCCAATAAAATTGGGATCCTGTTTTAATTTATGAATAGGGAGCTCATATTTATGTCAATTAATTAAAGAAGAGTAAGAGATTGAAATTCTCTCATGTTGAAACTCAGCATGATAGGTTGTATTATCTCAGAAACAACAGTTTAATAAGCTAACAAAATTCATTTTATGTCATTACATGTGATCCATTGCAGCTATTTGTGAGGAAACATTACCACCTATATTGATTACAATATAAGAGGATTTCAATTCAAAATTTATATTTAGTAAATCAATATATGAATAATGTAGATGATAACCTTTTTAATGTGTGCATAGTTTATTAATGATTTTAGGCTTGAATCCAGATGGTAATTACTATGCAAATAATGTATATTGTATCTATTTTTTGTTATGACTTTTTATATGCTATGTATTGTCCTATTGTACTTTTGTACAGTATGTGGCAAATTTTTCAACAAAGCAATAAGGGACAATGGTATGTACCAACAATAAAAAGTTGTCTATTACAAGTTTTGATTTTTTTACCCTTACTTGTATCGCTATTTGATCATTTAACTACAAATGTCTATATAAACCTAGTTACCTAGGTAGTATGTTCAATACAACCATATGCATATAGTATTACATTACATCATTTATTAGATTAGAGTAGTAAAATAAAACATAAGCTTCACATTCATTATCACTTCAAAGTTAGTGTGGAAATAATTTTTATTAATCCTTTTCTATGGAGTTAGTCTTCTTAAAATATAACTTCATAGCTAGTTTAATAAGAAACAAGGTGGATTAGTAGAAGACAAATAACCTTTCTAATGTGTGCATAGTTTATTAATAATAATCTGTTACTTATAATTTATAGTTAATGTCAATGATAATTCTATAACGGTTTAATACTAACCAACATTTCGAGGATATATTCATGTTATAAACAAAAAAATTTAGACATCGTGAGACATTATCACTACAAGAAAAAGAGAAAATAAGATAGAGACTTTTAACAACAACAAAAATTATCGCTAAAACACACTAAACGACAAAAATATGCATGTCTTGACCAAGGAGGAGTCAAACTTTTGACCAAACCCTTTAGTGACGATAAAATCGTCGCTAAAGCCCTAAAAATCATCATTGTTTCCATTGGTATAGTAACATCCCCAACCATATCTTCTCTTTACTCACCATACACTCCCATCCTTTTTCTCTCTAGATCTGCCGCACCAAGCTTCCTTTCCTACCAAAATCCACCTTATTTCACCCTAGAAACTCCATCTTCACTATTTACATTTACAACCACTTTCAACACCACACCTTCACCACCTAACCAACACTCCACCGCCGACAATCTCCCTCCCCCTTGCTGCCCTCCGGCCGACCACCACCGTTTACCACCACTCAAGGTGATTTTGTTAAATTGGGTGTATGTTTGAATGATTCTTTGAATTTGTTAGTTTGATTTTGTGAATGAGTTAAATCGATGCAATGTATGTATTTGTTAAGTATATTGTTAATTTGTTTAGTGTATGTTTTTTGTTAAAGTTTATGTATTTGTTAAGTCTATAGTTTTTGTGAAAAGTGTATAGAGTTTATGTATTCGTTAAGTATATAGATTTTGTGAAAAGTGTATAGACTTTTAAAGTGTTTTTATTTGTTAAATGAGTCAAATGGGTTATAGGTCAAATGGGTCTCTAAGGGGTAATATGAACAAAGTGGGTCAGTTGGGTCAAATGGGTATCTTGAGTAAAAAAAACTAAACGCTACTAATTATTGTTGTTTTATAACTTATAGGGGTCCATATATGGTAAAGTTGCGAGATACCCAACCGAGGACTTTGAATGATGATGAAATATTATTACAAGTGTTGGGGGAGCATAAGGGGAATGATCCCAGATGCGATAGAAAATTACCGGGTCATACATCTCCATCCACAAGCGGCCAATCATAAGAAAGGATGTATAAACAAGGTCAAGTTGACAAAAAAAGTGGGTAAAGTTGTGAATTACGCTAATAACCATTTAGATGCAATATATGGTGCCTTAACATCCGCAAACGTTAGTATTCCCTCATTTAATAAGTTAAATGTCCAAGACTTTAATGAAGAAAAATAAGACGAGGATGATGATGAGTAAGTTGATTGGTTAGTCATTTATCAAGTTCTGTAGAGACAATATTTTATTAAACAATTATTACATTTACTCATTAAAGTTGCTGAACATTCGGATGGTTTTTATGTTTTTTAATTATGGATAATTAGTATATTTGTGTAGTTATGTTTTAATTGAAAAAATTGTGAAAATTTGATTATACAGTTGCTGGAAATCTGCAGTTTTAAATAGGAAAAAACCTGAGCATTTCGAAAAAACAGGAGAATGCTTCCCAAATTCAAAGCGGGCTTTGGCGACGATTTCATCGTTCTTAAAGGTATTTATCAAAAATGATAAACGAAATTTAAAACCCTTTAGCTACAATAAAGTCATCGATAAAGCTGCCTTGACCAGTAAAACTTAATTGTCGCTAAAAAAATTTAATCGTCGCTAAAGCTTAACAAAGATGATTTTTGGTATTATGTGACGATTTTTATTGTTGCTATTTAGGTCAATTCTCATGGTTGATGTTAGAACAGATGAAATATGAAATTTGTATATTAGAAAAAAAAATGTATTAAAAAGTAAACTAATGATACTTTAAGCAAGCCGTATATATAAAGTATAACTTAAGAAAACATATCTCCATATTTTTATAGATAGATATAGATAGATGAATGATATACGTACAAGGTAGTGGTTTTTAGAGAACTTTAAGATGTAGTGATTTTTGCATGTACTTCTATTGATAATTTAAAAAAAAATATATATATATATTTTACTGGATATTAGGTAGTATCATTTACACAGTAGATATTGTGAGTTATAATAGTTGTTTTTCAGTTTATTTTGAAAAGTGAGATCGAAATACTTTTGGTTGTTTCAATATGATGACTATTTTCACAATAACTAAATCAAATGATCTTGATGCATTCCTTTCTCGTCTCGTATGATATACCCCGTAAGATCTTTCTCTATGTAATTGAAATTTACAATTTCCTTTTACGGCCTTTTTGAAGGTCAAACATTTTGTTTCATAAATTTTATATATTGACAATTGACATCATCGATCGATCTTTATTCACTATATTAACAACATTTATTTATGAAAACAAAACAAAATAACTTCAACTTAAGTTGTTATACTAATAGAATTTAGAAAACTAATTACTTAGAGCATGTGAAATCGTCACATAATTGCCGATGTTATTAGGCAATAATGTCGGGACCCCGACGTTATTCACCCACCGCCAAAGTTATTGGTCTATGTAATTGACTGAAGATAAACCCTTAACGTTGAATTAAACGAATTTTTGTATTTCTTTTTGTTTTGATTTTATTGGTCTAAATAATTAGTGGGTCCTTTTTAATACTAAGTTCACCAACGCCTTCACTTTCACCTCTAATATTAAACCGGTATTAAACTTTAACATTGGTAGTATGTTAACGACTTTCTATCCTCTTAAGTGTTATCTAGTTAACGTAGTGTCATTCCTTCTTAAGAAAACACCTTTTTTCTTTTTATATGTCAAATTTAACGATTATAAATAAAAGCTTACAAAAATTAAATTTAACCGTTGAAAGTCATATATCTTTTTTTTCTTTTATCTTTTTGAACTTTTACATAATAACACACCAATTTCACATTTTTCCAAATATAATAAAATATGTTTTTATATGAAAATTAAAATTTAAAACTATATGGGTCTCAAATTTCCGTGTTACCACTACAAACTGCAAAGTACTTTGAAGAGTGTGATACTGACGTTACAGATGTGATCAATGCGACGAGTGCTATGGATGCATGTGCCCTAGAGTCTAATATATATGTTTGTGGGAAGCAATACATACATGTATACACCCTTTCTCTTTCACCCTTTCTGTATCTCTGTTGAACTAGTTTTCCTTGGCAAACATCTCACTCTCAAGCATCACCATTCATATCAGGTATATTCATTTCACTCTTTACTTTGTTTGTTCCCTTTTGCCCAACTCTAACCCTAAAAGCAAAAACTGTAAAAGAAATTATTAACCATAATTAGACACACATGATAGTGGTAATAATTTGCACAGTCATTTTTTATATTTTTACTTATTTGTGTGGACACCAATATAACTTAATTTCTTATTCAAAAGATAATAAGTTTCTCGGTATTTGTCTTGATCTAATAACTTTAAATTAATTAAATATATATGGTAATTAATTAACTTATTTGGTGAACATAAACTAGGCCAAAGGTGTTGAGGTTGGCTTGAGTTAATATATCTTGTACTCCGTACTAATTAACTATCTTTTAATTAAATGATTCATCATGATACATATATCGTATCGTAGAAGTAATTAAATAAAAGTTTAAAATCAAGCATTCTATCCATGACTTAATAAAAAAATTACTACTCATTTTTCAAGGGTGGTAAACAGTTAATTTCATTATTGTAGGGTTGTATTAATGAGTACACAAAGTTTGCATTTATATAATTGGATTAATCATAAATAAGTGCGTTATTATATATGAACAATTGTCAACCAAAGTGAATTTTTTGTTATTTGAAGCTAAATTAATTTAGTAATTAAGATCAGTCACATTAAAAATGATACGTAAATAATATGTGTGATTGTACATATAACGTCTGATAGTTGTAGGTTTGTCCTTGTATACTTTTTATTCTATAGTACATTGAGTGTTAAATGGTTATTTTGTGAATTAGTAAAGGTAAGGTGTGAAGGTTGCAACAAATGATGGAGTTTTCATCATTGTCAAAAAGGGCCAAAACTCCGGCTAGCGGGGATAATATAACTGTATCGTGTTTAGTTGATGGGTGCAACGCTGACCTCGGTCAATGCCGAGAGTATCACCGTCGTCACAAAGTATGTGAACTCCACTCAAAGACACCTACGGTCACTATTGCTGGCCGAGAGCAACGTTTCTGTCAACAATGCAGCAGGTACTACTCGTTTTCGAGCCCTCGATATTTTTATTTTTAATTTCAGAACAACAAACTTACAACATGTTTTTAAAAGGAAAGTTAAGGACGATATCTCACTATTCTTTTTGAAAACATGTTTCTGCAACGTTTTTTTTGTGTGTGTTTTGTTTTATGTTTTTTCAGTTACTCTTGGACACGTGTATGTTATATGTCTACTTTTCATTGTTTGTTATTGCATCTAACTAAATAAGGAAAAAATGGTCAGGTTTCACTCATTACCGGAATTTGATGAAGGAAAACGAAGCTGTCGAAAACGTTTAGATGGTCACAATCGTCGACGTAGGAAGCCTCAATCAGACCCCCTGTCTAGAACAACGGCAACTTTCCTTTCAAACCAACAAGGTTTTCTTCTTGTCTAACACATTACATATATAAATTAATATTTGATAACCATATACATAACTTCCATTAATCAATTAATCATGCGTCATCAACCAATCGTACGTTATATAATTGTCATTTTTATAGCACTAGATGCGTGCATAACTCGAAACACGAATAGTTGATCTAAAAAAGATGGAAACAAATACTGTGATAAGAAACAATACGGTACATGCGTATATATCATTAAATTGTGCAATTATCTGATTTTGTTTCTACTTTGTAGCATACAAAATAGTTATATGGGCTGAAAGTAATGGGCTAGTAAATTGAGCTATTCTAGTAGCCCATCAAAACAAGCTTTTACTGGACCAGTACAACTAGAGGACATAATTAAAACCCGTTCATCTTAAATTGGGCTAACTTTAATTATATAACAGTAATGACAAAATCCATGAATCTAACTTTTTCGGAATAGATAATTTTGAGTTCCGTAGCCTTAGAGTTACGGTTAAACTCATAAAAGTATTATACATTTTATGTAGTTATCATTTTTAGGGGCGGTTACATTATTGGACAATATTTTTCAGCATGTTAACCATCACCCAAAAGGCTACGTTAGAAAAATTCAGATAATAATACGTCAAACGTTTTGTAAGATAAACGAAGTATACTCCAACTATTAAAAAACATAGATCATTTTTAACACTAAAGGGCAAAATGTTAATAAGCCTGACCCGACTAGATTTTATCTCCTCTTAAAGATGTTACACATATGTGAAAAAAGGAACATCAAATAAAAACTACTAAAACAATAAGTTTAACTTTTTAGCAAGAAAATGTGATTTAATAAAAAAAAACTACCACCATACGCAACCCGTAAATTGGTTAATTGTGTGTTCGGACTCGTGGCTAGGAAAATAGACAGGCCGTAAAGGGTGAATGGTTATGGGTTGCCGATAGTGGTTTGTTTTGTATAAATTGCCTTATTATTTATCCTTTCACGGTAAGATTTTTCGGATAAGATTTTTTTGGATTTTCTGCATTTTTCAAATTTTTCGGATAAAAATGTCTTATCTCAAAATAACAGTTTGGATAGATTTTATTAGATTTTCTGGATTTTATTGGATATAAATATTCATCTTAAAACAATTTCACTTAATCAATTATTTTTCACACAAAAAAAAACTCAAAAACACTCTCACTTACGCTTTATCGAAATTCATATTACTGTTCAAATTCATATAACATTGAATCGGAATTTTGTTGAAAATCTTCAACGTATGAAAGTTCAAAAAATTTGCAGTAATATTTATTTGATTTTTTAAGCAAAATAAGTCAAATAAGTGGAGATCATTTTGAATATATTAATAGCATGCTGATGTATATGACATTAGATTGTACAAGAGTTATTTTAAAACTTCCCATTGCACTAGAAAATCCAATTTCATACAAAGGTTTGTTAAAAATAGTTCTAAGAAAATCAGGATTAACACTTGATAGTGATATTCATATGGATTATAAGGTGGGTCAGCTTGTTATAGATATAATCGATGATGTTGATGATAGTGAGGAATTTTTTACTCATGCGATTAATAATGCTCTGGTAGAATTATAGTTTTTGATCATTTTCTAATAACAGTGGTGATATATTCCAGAATTTATCTTCTCTCTTTTTTGGTAATGGTAGTGGGTTGTCATATTCATCCTCATCTGTCTCCTTCTCGTCTTTAGAAACAATATAATTTTCAAACGGATAGTCAAATGCCTTTTGTGGATTGACATTTTCTTCCCCATAATGTTCAACATGTGGCTCTTCATGATAAGTCACATAATCATGATCATCAAGTGTATCTTGTGGAAATGTTAAGTCGCAAGCCACATCCTGGGTTATTTGATCTACCATAAATTGTGTGTTTTGGTTGTTTTGATCTGCGGTAGATGGTGGATATTGTTGAGTGGCATGGTAATGATGTTGTAGAAATGATGGATAATATGGTGGTGGATAAGGAAACGAAAATTGATATTGAGGATTCATTTGGTATTGTTGATTTTGAGGTGGTTGGTTGTATTAAGGTGTTTATAGTTGTTGAAATTGGTGCTGAGAACCACTACCACTACTGTTATGTTGATTGCTACCAATACCTGAAGCATTTCTTATACTATCATCGATGTCATCAGTTATAATAAACTGATCTACTTTATATTTCATCGAATGTCCCTATCAAGTGCAAATTTCGATTTTCTTAAAACTATTCTCTACAAAGCTTTGTATAAAATTGGCTTTTCTTGTGCAACATAAAGTTTTAAAATAACTATTGTATAATCTATTGGCATATACATCAGCATGCTGTTAATATATTCAAAATGACTTCGGTAACAAATATAAACCTTAAAATTATGAATTCCTTGACTTATAATATTACAACAAAATTTTTGAACTTTCGTACCTTGAAGGTGTTCAACAAAATCTTGATTTAATGTTATTCGAATTTGAACAATAATATTAATTTCGGTAAAGAGTAAGTAAAAGTGTTTTTGGAGTAAGTGATATTTTTGTGTGAAAAACAGATGATCAAATGAAATCGTTTTTATAGGAATAATTCTATTTGATATAATCCAGAATATCAAATAAAATCATATTGAAAATGGATTAAAAAATAAAACAATTTATATATAAAAAATCATCACCGATTTGTGGCATGTTTGTTCTTCCGGTCACAAGCTCGGTTACGCAACTCACAACCGTAGCCATGCAACTCGTAAATTTGCGGCTTGCGTGTGGTTGATAGTTTTCTTTTTAATATGTTTTTAGATAAAAAGTTATATTAGGTCTTTAAAGTACATTTAGTAAATTTCTCAAGTTAGTTTCGTTATAACGTCTTTCTTTTTATTCTATCGTCTTATTGCAGGCATTGCTAGGATATTGTCATTCAATAGCCCACAAGTACACTTGGTGGGCTCTTCTAAGGCCACTGGATTCAAACCAGAGAGCCCAATTGGTCCATTTAATAACCAACCACTTTTAAACTACCTCACTACTAGACACCACTTGAACATAGACTCATCATCACCAACTCAAGTAGAACAAAATGGCAGTGACAACCACTTCAACTTCCTCCAACAACGATCACAGCCGCTAACGGTTTCTTCAAATCAAGTTAATCGAGATAGTAACTCTCGTGCTCTCTCTCTTCTGTCATCATCGCCGCCAACTTATCAAACTCCAACAATTATGCCACCAATGCCTAGTGGTAATATCGGTCGATATGGTTTTGCACAAGATATGCTTTCTGAATCAAGTGGTACGACTCTTCAGTTTCAAGGAATGTTTAATGATGATCATGGAGGTTCATCTTCAAGTGGAATTAAACGACAAACGTTGTCATTTAGGTGGGATTAGTTGGTGGTTTGTGGTATGTTAAGAAAATGTATGTAATGTTTGTGGTAGAATCTCTTGTGTAATATTAACTCACTAGACCTCTTCGGCTCTCTAAGAAATAATGGTTCATTCTGAATGTATGTGATCCTTGTAATTTTCTGACTTCGCCGCTTATCGAGCATTTAGTTAATTTATAGTTTGGATTCTATAAGGTAAGGAGAAAATACCGTTCTCAAATCGTTAGGCCTCTTCCATGTTTAACAAATGTATTATGTGATTTGCTAATCTCTTATTTCGTAAGTATTTTGAGCTTGAATTTTTTTATGCATCGGGTTGTTTAGGAAATTACTAGAGGCATAATATGGATGCATGATGAAAGATTAAAAAAAGTAAAAAGTTTTGAGTTTTGTGTTAACTTTGTGGATTAGAACTTTGAGGAACATTGATTTTTGATAGTCACGTAATCGTAAATTGCAACTAAAGAAAGTAACGTTTATATGGTTTGAAAAATTACTTACACCAATTATGATGATTTTATGTTAAAGAAGTGTGTTCGAGAACAACATATAGATTCGAGTGGCCTAGATGTACTTTTGAATCGTGTAAAGAAATTACTTTCTAAAAATAATATTTCAAACCTACCGAGTATAATTTTAAGTCTTACAAACTTCATATTAGAAGAGAAATATATCAAGAGATTAAAAAAAATTTCAGGCACCAAAATGAGAAGATGCTAAGACTTTAGAGAATTAACTCGTATTTATGTATTTCTCACGATATTATACAAATGTATTCATTATGTCGTAGATGTGTACCCATTTTCTGTAGAAGTAAAGAAACATGACAATTATGTTAAACCTAAGTAATAGTGAACACATTGAGGAAAAAGAGAAAAGATTCGTGATTCTAATAACCTCTTTAGAATATTACTTTTACGATCCCTTAAACCAAAAAGAAAAAAAGAGCATAGAATTTTATGATCGTGTATGATTTGATACCACAAGGTTTGATTGATATAATAATTGGGTGTTAGGCATTAATTTTTACTTTCGTGGAGCATTTCTTCATCATTTGTATATATATGAATGGCCTTTCGATGTTGGACACATGTTGCGCATTGGTAGGTTCCACGAAAACAATAATTTGAAGAAAAAGTTGAGTTGAAATATGTTCGTCGTAATCCATATCTTAGAGTAAAGTGAATTATTGATATTTAAGTAATGACAAATACTTATGCCATTCATTACTTTTTTATTGGCATTGATAGACCCAAATAACGGACTAAACCGTCCATCCACTCATTATTGGGTTCTTTTATGCGATGAGTTTTATTATAACATAAAGATCGATTTTGTGAGATCTACTATTTAGGTTTGTTTAGATAAGCTTCACATACATAAACAATAAACAATAAAGTACTATACAAATACAAATATAAAATTAATAAAAGGAAACATCATATAAGTAGTAAGTTGCATATGATCTTATGTGTTGTAAGTTTATTTTGAGGAACTAAATATATATGGGATGATTAACGGGAAAGGGGTAATATTAGGGAAAGGGAGAAGTAAATTTGGGTTGTCCGTTAATGAAGAATTAACATTTATGAATGTCAATTCTTTAGTGGGAATTAACATTCATGCATGTTAACTCCCCGTAAAAAATGTTAACGGGCGATTTAGATTTACTTCCACTTCCCTCAAGATTGAAGCTTCTCTCTAAATCATCCCTATATATATATATATATAGTTAGAGGTTTAAAAGTGAAATATTAAATTCTCTTTTTGTGTTTAATGTACATAATATATATACGTCGTTAACGACATAGTTGTGGAGCTTTTCATAAGCCTTTTATAAATTAAGGATAAACTTCATGAATGGTCCTTATGATTCAAACGGATTTACATAAACTATTCCTCAACCCTTTTTTTCGCTAACAATTAAGGATAAACTTTATGAATGGTCCTTATGATTCAAACGGATTTACAGAAACTACTCCTCAACCCTTTTTTTCGCTAACAATTTAAAAAGTTCATTTTTGTCTCGTGAATAGTCCATTTGCAATTTAAAATGATTAAAATACCTCTAATCTCTTCATTGTTGTTGTTTTTTTATTTAAATAATGTGTTATATTTAAAAATAATATTTTAATTATTTTAAGTGATCGAAAAATTATTTGCCAAATGAAATTAAAATTTTTATAAATTCATGCAAATGACGTAAAGCACTTATAAAATGTACTATAAAATAATAATAAAAAATCATGACATATCAAGTCCCAAACGGATCCTATCAATGGAGTTCTTATGCACTACATACTTCAACGTAAGAATATAATGTGCAAGATACAAGGGTATTGTAGAACATCAAGTTGCAATGTTGTGATAAATAAACCCAATTTTTAATTTTTAACCATCCTTTAACTTTTATTTCCTCTTATTATGTCTCCTTTTTGCTTATTTATATTTACTTATAGTTTTATTATTTTTATCGTTATATTATCTATGCGATTTATTTCATATTTATTTGTCTTGTTGTTGAATTTAACAATAAATTAATGTAAATGTTATTGAAATGACGAAAAGTATCATTTTAATTATCTCGAGTTTCATTTAAACTTTTTTTATCGGTAGAATCTCTTAGTTACGTTATACATCTATTCGGGTAACAAAGTTTCATTATCATTTTATCTTATGTTTTTAGTTACGTTATACATCTATTTGGGTAAATAAAATTATTAAATAATTTAAATTTTATGTTCATACCAACTTTTTATAAACATTTTTTTGTATGTATTAGCTTTACTCTATTTTGAGTTTATTGAAGTATATATATAGCTTTATAGTATATTTAGTTACGTTATAGATATATCTGGTGTTGTTATATTTATAATTAAACTTTAGTGGTGACGATTAAAAATTAGTTGAAAAGACAAAATTACCCTTTAAAATCTCATAAATCCTTAAAATCTCACAATCTGGTGATATAATAATGATTTTTTGTCGATTAGTGATAAAAGGTAAAACTTATGTAGGTTAATGTTTCTATTTATTTATAACAGTTGAGTATAAAAAATGTAATAAAGATATTATGAAAAATGATTTATCTTCCTAACAAACTAAAAAGTTATTTCTACTAACCAATGAATTTTATAAGCATCAAATTTGTTGTTTCTCACTACTCATTAACACTCTTAATTATGACACGTGTTCTAATCTTATAGTTAGAAGGATTAATAGGATGATCGAGTAAAGAGATGTATCACTACTCGGTAGATATTTTTTTATTACTCATGAAATATTTTTAAGATATAATATTATATAAAAGTAGAAGGTAAACGAGCAACAAGCTGCACCGTTAACCCTTTCTGAATTGCAAAATTAATTTTTTTGAAATAGTTTAAGTCAGATTGAACTTTAAAATGTACAAAGAATATTTATCAGAAGAAGAACATTTTGAGGTGTTTAAATTTGAATATAAATTTCTTATAATAATTTTCTTTCAAGATTGTGTTATAGTTGACCATGTCCTTTCACAATAAGTTGAGAAAAATACTTTGATTCGGTATATAGGATTACAAAGCACAAAAGAATCAGGGTGGTAGGCTGTTAATTCACAACCCATGCATTTGTTCACCATCTTCAGTTTTACACTTTTTAAAATGAATATGCAAAACCGAATTCGATGGATGTTACACATTCATAAAACCAAATACTCAATTTACAAAACTACGCAAGCTTGGTTAATTAATTTTGATGTATTTACGCGACTACGCGAGTGCTATCGGGTTTGGGCCTCTTTATGTAGTTTTGTTGTACCAATTATTGTGCTCAGGCCTTGGGCCTATCTGTAGAAACTTTAAGACTTTAGAATATATGCCTATCTTAAGTATTAATATTGTTAACTAGCATACATATATAAGAACGTACACATGACATAATAAAAGTATGTTATCCTAAGAGAATCTAACTAAAAGTTAGACCATTGGGAGACCAAGGAACATAGCTAAAAGGTTTACAGTCAACACTACTTGAACTCCTATAAATCATTGGTTAAACTTCAAATATCAATATCAACCTCAATAACCCAAAACATGGATACAAACTCTACACAAAGAGCCGCAGGGTTCGTGAAGAACACTATATTTAATACCTTCTACAAAACCACCAAGTCACCACCACTATCAACCACCGTCCTCAACAAGCCAAACCACCCACCATCGTCCATGAAAAAAGTTCCATCGTTAACAAAGTTAACAAATTTCTTTGTTGGCTCATCTGACGGTTATGTTCACGGACCCAGTGGTGGCAGTGGTGATGCTAAGGTTGACATAAGGGCTTCAAATTATATCTCATCTTTCAAAGAACGACTTATACTTGAAGAGCGAAACGTCACTAATGAAAGAGTCGAGATGTATAGAAGAAATTAAGCGAAAGTCGCTTTCACTACTATTTAAATAAAGTGCCTTGACGGTTTTTGTGTGTTGGAGTGCTTACTTCTTGTTATGTTTCAAGTAACGAAAAAGTACTTGATATGAAGTTCGAAAAATCGGGCTTTAGTATAATGTGATATCATACTTTGTGTCTTGATGATGCAGATTATTGTATATGTAAATTCTATGTAAAGTTTGGAATGATTGTGCGCTTAAAAACAAGCAATGCAAAATAGATCAAATATATGCTTTTTCTTATGATAATCCAGTTTTCATATTTTCATTTTGATGTTATAAGAACAAATACGTATATATTTATTTGCAAATTCAAATGTTGAGCAATCAATTACTCAATTAGTGTTAATTAATTGTTATTTATGTTTGTCATAGAAACCTCAAGGCTCACGACTCGTATACATATCAATACGATGACTAATGTACTCCTGTATTTGTACTCCTGTATTTGTTATAATACAATTCTAGACATGACTCGTTATATGTTACCATTTTTTGTTATTTAAATCACTTTTAATAATTATTGTTGACGACTATATGCTTGCCAACAATGGTAGCGATATCAATGGCTAGCTACCAATAAAATCTACATCACTATAAACTATTGAAACAAATACGTAAAAGTAAGATTTAAGATCATAGGAGAAGTGGTGTTATCGGGAATGTAGGGAAAGGAATTGTAGCCATTGAATCAAATAGAAATGGAGATTGATAATCCCGTAGACACAAGTATAATTTACTTAAGATATATCAACTTAACAATGGCTTAACAAGAAGATTTACTTTGATATAAACTCAGGTTATACAAGGTAAATTAGGAAAATATATATATATAGGGTTAATTCACTAAAAGTGCAACGAACTGTCACCAAATGTTCTATGTATACAATTTACTCATTTTATGTTCTGGGTATGCAACGAACCGGAAGAAACCATTTTCATATATTGACATACTTGACTTCAACCTGTTGCTATATGCAACTTGATGATTAAGCTCCACGTGGACCTTTTTTTTGCCACATTTACTGTATGGTGGCAGCCACATATGATTTTTGCCACATTTATTTACATTCTTCCATTGCAATCTTAAAGCTTGAAATCCTTATCCTCATTAAAGCTTCATTTAGCTACTTGCCTGATCAATCAAAATTTAAATCCCATTCAAACAAAACGTTGTGGCTTATCTATCAATCAAAGTTTTCAAGCTTCTAAATACCCAGGTGTCAATTTTACCTAAGTTTCAAAGTAGTGTCTTCTTCATCAGATCTTGGGTTTCATTTTCTAGATCTAAAGTTTCATTTTCAAAGCCATATTCCAGTCGACCGGCGTTGATGCTGTTGTTAAAATTGAAGTTGAAATTTGTTGGAAAACGCAGATCCGTCAATGGCAGGCTGTTTAATTGAGAGTTTTTGGTTTCACCTTCGTTCCTTGGTCCCAAATCTGCCTGTTTAGCGAGTTTGAATTAGTGGATTTCGTATTCATTTTGTATGTGAAGGTTTCTTGTTAGGGAAGGTAACGTTGGTGACTGTCAAATGTTGTTGCTTAGTCGTCGGTCAATCTTTTAGCCGGAGTTGCAGGTCTCGCCGGCGCCGGAATAAATGGAGATGTTTGTAAAATGTAATGGGTTTCATGTTTTTATCTTTGGTTTCTTTTTTATTGGTGGTTGCTAATTTGTAGAATGCAATCACTAATTTGTCTTTGATTTTTTTTTCTGCAATTTTTGGTTATGTGATCTTGGTTGTGTGATATAATTTGTTGAGATAGTTTTTGGTTTTGAGATAAAATTGATTTTTGATGATGTTGGTGGTTTGATCTTGATGAAGACCCTGCAACTTTTTCAAGCAAATAATATATAATAAATAAATAAATCCACACATACAAAAAATAAGAGTATATGCCACGTAGGTATAACTATTTCCAAGTAAGTAATAAGAAAAATAAAAAATGCTAAATATTGATATTTTACCTGAATAACCGGTTGTAGGTTACCATGTTACATACATAGGTACAAAATTTTCTGGTTGATTGCATACTTGAAAAATAAAATGAGTAGCTTGTATACATAGAACAAATGGTGGCAGTTCGTTGCACTTTTAGTGAATTAACCAATATATATATTATACTTTAATTCATATATATAGCAGGCTATATATAAAGTATAACACAAATACTATTTAACTTTTAATGTTGTTGATTTATAACCAAAGAATTACAAGTATAGTTTTAGAGATAGATTAAACACATGCTAATCTAAATTATACCTATTGAAATGATAAATAGTCTCCTACCTAAGTACTCCTCTTACAAAACACTAACCAAAGTCTAAATATTTTGAGCATGGACACAAAGTTTCTTGAGTAGCTTGCTGTCAGGCCCGAAAACGAAGGAGTGCCCAACGGGTAGTTGCAGATGACCCCAATTGTGATAGGCCTCAGAAATTTTAACATAATAGGTTCTATTATAGGCCCAAAACTTGAATACTTATTTTCAGCTTTGCTTTGTTTGATCCATTCAACAAAATAGGCCTAACAGTGTCCATGTAGTCCTTACGTTTTGTTCCTAGCTTTTTAACTACGATTACGAATAGATATTTAAGTTATTAGATTGCATAACAACTAAATTTAACAAAAGGGAAAAAGGAGAGAAAAAGAAGAAAAATAATGCATATGGTCTAGGACCGAACTAGTTTCATCTCAGTCTTATCAATTTTTTTGTATTTGACTTTATAATTTTAGGTAACGATTTAAAACTTTTAAATAGTTATCTTTTATTTTGATGAAAGTTTAAGTTTTTCACTTTTTAGGATTCATATTATTTAATGAATTTAGAATTTAAATTTTTTAAGTTTGACTTTGTTATACTTGATTTCTTACTCCAGTAACCATTACATATTGGTGATGCTAATATGAACAAAATTATTTAGAAGTGGCTCTTTTTGTCACAACACAGGAGCACCAAATTCCAAGCTCCAGGCATGCTCGTTGTTAGTGTTCAATAAGAGTAAATACACTTAATAAATGTTACAATAAATACGAGTGTAGTAAAGATACGTTTTACTTCGTATAAACATTTTCTTTATATATCATGAGAATATTGAAAAACATCCTGGAACTTTTCACGTGTCACATGCTAAGTAGGGATGCTTCAATTGCAGCCATCATTTCAACGGTCTATCTTGACGCATATCATGCGTTATGTTGTCGTCATTTGTTTATGAACTTTAAAAGTGGAAGATGTCTAAAACATACCGGGGTTCAGATTTCGATAACCATTCGGATGTGATTTCACGAAACATACAATCATCTTCTAAGACTCTTATAGATGTTAGCAGAAAAAAAGTCAAGATGTCATGCTACAAGGATGCAAGATATGCTTACATGACATCAAAAAGTGTTGAGTCCATTAACGCGCTAAGCAATCATGCATGAAAACTCCTTATCACAATGTTCTTTGAGTTTTTTCGAGTTTCGGTGCAACAATGGTATTTCAAACATTCTATCACTAGAGCGGTACTTACAATATCTCTCACACCGTATGTCGACTGAAAGATTGAAAGAAGAGTTAACAAATCCTTACGCTGGCAGGTAAATCCAGTCACAACTAGGATTTTTGAGGTGCTAGATGGGAACAAGGATTATACTGTCAACCTTGATACACGAACATGTAGTTGCCGACAATGGAAGTTGTTCGGTTTACCTTGCGAACACGTTATAGCAGTGGCACGGAAGGACAACCAGGATGATGTAAGCTACTATGTCAAGAGATATTTCATGGTAGAGACGTATCGAGTGGCCTACGTAGAGGCCATACTCTTGATAGGTCATTCTCCATAATAGATTGATTTGGGTGATATGCAGACTGTGTTGCCGCATGTCCTTGTGAAAAGGAAAGCTAGTCGCCCACTTGGGCGTGCTTGTATTCCTTTCAAAGGAGAGGAGAAACAAGTAGTCAAGAAACAATGTAGCTGTTGTAAGGAATACGGCCGCAATTGAAATACTTGGATGACTACTAAGGATAGAAGGATGGATCAAGCCGATCAAGATCTAAATCCAGATCCATCTCAACATCAAAATCAAGATCCAAATCAGTAAGTTGCTAAAATTTAGACATATATAAACTGAAATATTCGTATGTCTAATATCATCTTTTAATGCCACTCGCAGAAAACCTCCAGAAAATCAAAGGTGAAGGTCGAATAAGAAGCGTCTCAATCGACTCAGTGTTTTTCAAGAATACATTTGAATCACCCTTAAAATTATTGTAATGACAACACTTATGTTCTGTATTATTTAACAATGTTCTTTATGTTTTATTACTTGTGCTTTATTTGCCTCAATAACTTTTATTCTTGTTCACAATTAAGCTAATGATAATCTCATGCCAACAAAATCTGAAAGTGTTTTTCAGAAAATTTGTGAAATAAGCTAATGATCATCTTATCATAAGGTCACAGTATTTATAAAACTTTTAAAAATCTCAAAAATTCTTACCCAAAACGGATACAAAATAAGAGAATTTATACAAAATAAATTACCACCGGCAACTTGCAACCTACAAATTTGTGTGTTGCGTATGCCGTTTGCGACCTGCGTACCCGCCACGAGCCCACGTCCTCGGATATGCAACCCGCAATCGACCATACATAATAGACAAATTTGTGAGTGATGAGTAGCTTTTATAAATATACATATTTTTTTTTGGTAAAAAATTTAAAAAAAAAATTATAGTGCTTTTTATTTAATTTTCTAAAATTTACTAATAATCGTTATGAAAAAAAGTACATATGATATGGGTTCAAAAGTGATTTAATTAGGCATATTTTTAATTTTTTTATTGTAGTTCTACATACAAATCTAATATATAAGAGTGCCTATGCTAATGAATACCCTTTTTAGTAGGTCATGCAAGGAACTTAAATATTGTCGAATGATAGTTGTAATCGTGGGAGGAAATCCCAAAACTACACTTTTCAATTAAAGAAGTTTTAGTTATCTATAATGATTTGCTTTGTTCCAAGTGTCCAAAATATTTCGTTATATTTATTATTGACATCTATTAGATATAACACGTATTATTCGAATAAATTTAACATTGGATAATGCAATTTTTTTGTCACTTCCAACTTTTATTCAATCGTATTGCACGGATAACTTATCAGTAATTGTAATGTATATGTCAATTTAGATAATGTACGATGCAAAAGTATGAAATTAGTGTTCAGAAAGGAGATGTTATACGAAACGTGTGTTACTTTCGTGTAGTGTTATAATCATGGCTATAAAAATGGAATTTTCTTAAACTATTTATATTCAATAATTTACTATTTTTAGTTGTCTACTATTACCGACGGCTGACTCTATTGTAACTGTTAACCGTGTATTTTGTCTTGAGTTTATTGATTTGTTATGTGGTAATTTTTTTTGTTTTTTCAATTATATGAAGTTAACTTTGAAAATTTTTATTGTATGAGGTAAACCTTCTAAACTTCTCTATTGTATGTAATATTTCTTTTTTTTGCCATTCCAGAAAAAGAAAATTTCCTTTTTTGTCTATGCCAAAAAGGAAAAGTCAATATACAAAAGAGAGTTTTTGAAAGTTTACCTCGTATAATAAAAAATTTCAAAGTTAACCTCATATAATAAAAAAATGTGAAAATTTACTGCATCACAAAACAATAAGCCCTTTTATTTTCGTTTTGTGGATGGATATACGCTCACCGTCCAATAACCCATCACGTTTTTCGAATTGAAGTTCCAACTGTTTGTCGTGCGGTATTTTAATTTTAGTTGATTATCTTTAAATATTTCTTTCTTATTTCTTTTTTCCTTTTCCCCCTGAAAATGCAAACCTACGATATACAAAATTTATTAAGTATTACGTATTATAATTAAGAAGCTACTTGCATCCCATTCGTTTTTGTTATACGTTCAAAACCAAATTTATGAGGTACTTTACCCAAAAATAAAATAAAATAGGAAAAAAAGTAATTGGTGGAAGCGTGGTATTGTTTTAAAGTTTCTCGTGTGGTTTACACAAAATATATGAATTAAAATCTTACAAAATATGTTTAAAATATGTTTCTAAATCAATGCTTAAACCATATGACCGTGAACTAATTAATTATATACCCTCTTAATTATCAATTCTTTTTTTCATTTCTACAAATCAAAATTTTTAAACATAAACTTATGTCTTTATTTTTAAGCATAGTAAGCATTTTTCTATGTATTACCATGTCAAACAAGAATTAACTTGCGTTTGGTTTATAGAATTGATTGGAATTTAATAGAACTAGAATTGAAATTTCATTTCTTAGTTTGTTTTGATTGAGTAATTGATAAAGTTAGAATCCATCAAATTCCTTCCACTAAAGAAATTGAAATTCCTTTTCCTTTTAATAAATTCTAATTCTTTAAAAAAAAGTACTACGAATCAAATGCAATTTTAGATAATTAAATATATATATATATATGTATATATATAGAGTTGTAAATTAGAGATCTTGTTAATAACAATCTTTAAAGCTGTCTATAAAAAGGGTTATTATAGATTAATGATGATACAGTAACATCAAGTACTACCTTTTAGGCTCTGTTAGAGCAAAGAGTGGTTATTTGAACATCTCGAAGAAAGGTTGACACAACATCGTAATATCATTTTCATATTACAGTGAAATCTGAATCCACATTTAAACATTATTTTACCTTTATAAATAAACTATACATACATAATAAAATAAAATTAAATTAAATAAAAAGTAACTGACACTCTAAGTGGTAACCACCTTTAAACTAACCATTTTGTGAACCAAATTGAGAGTGAGAAATATCAAAGATTAAAGTGGTTCTGAACCACATTGTGCCATATCACCTCACTCCCTTCACTTTTATCATAATACAACAGCCAGTATAAAAATCATTTTTAAAGTTACCATTGTCGTTTAAATAATGTAAAACCATTTGACCCATCTAGAAGTATTATTGTTGACGTTATTTATTATGACGAATACACACTGATGACCATGTACAAATTACTTGAACGATGTATTATGTGTGTATATGATACTATTATTGTACGTACCATTCGTTAATTGTTATTTTCGTAAATTAATTGATATCTATCAAAAAATTTCTTTTAACGCACTACGCATAAACGATAATAGATATAAGACATGGTTGTATCTAACTAGTGGATGGTTAAAATGGTACTGATGTGAGTATTCAGATTCCAATTGTGGTCTTGGATATATATATATATATTTGTACTAGCCTAATACCACTAGTAGAAATCATGCCAATTCCAACGACCTAAAATCATTGGTAAAGGGCCATATTTCGTTGGTAATAGGTGTTACCAACGGATTTAGCAACGAAACGGGGTCGAGAGAAATATGCTCGTGGCTAAATTTATAATACCAACGATTATCACCAGTCATTGGTATATTACCAACGACATACCAACGTAAAGCAAAGTTGTTGAAAAATTTCAGAACAATCTCAAGTTGTTGGTATCTTAGAAACTAGCAACGATATTAACGTTGTTGGCATACATTCATAGGTTGTTAGTAAGATAGCAACAACTAGACCAACGTAATTAAGTCGTTGATAAAAACAGGAAATGATTGGTCCAATGTAATTAAATCGTTGGTAAAAACAGTAACACCTATTCCAACGTCCGTAAATGGTTGGTAAAATTATCAACAACATTAATGTCGTTGGCTTTGGGAAACGTTATCAACAAATATGATATATGTTGGCAACCACCTGCTATTCAATGACTTCCATCTAGTATCCTTATCAATGAAAATATATGAACAAACACAAAACATACAAATTTTGAGTAATTGACTAACCCAAAATATATAGCATAAGGAAATAGTTTACCATAGTAATTGCATCAGACTACAAGATAAACTACAAAATATGAATCGCTACGATTTATCTACCTTTTTTCGAAAATAACCCATCACAACAGGTAGCTAAAGTATGGCGTGACCAAATATATTAAAGAAACAACTACCTAAAGATTAGTAATTATATACCATGGATGGGTTGGACAACAATAATTACTCGCTTTGCGTCATGGTGCCTTGTCTATTCTGAATCAACATTTCCCTTATGGCCTTCATTTCGAGCTTCCAGGCTTCAACTTCACCTTTCATCTTTGCATTCTCTTCATTGTTCTCTACAATTACTTCTTTTAGTGCTACAATCTCTTCTTTTAGTGTAACTATTTCTTCCTTGTTGTCAACACTACTTGGCTCATGGATAAATGGCTTCTCGGTAAAAGTTGAATGTGTCTGATTACGTATCATTACAGCTTCTTGACTAGACCCGAACCCATAAACACTGTCCTTGGCTGGAACCCCAATTGCCTCTACCCACGCTTTTGGGTCAAATGGGAGCTCGGGAGGTGGGTTGACATCATCAGCTAAATCGACATCAACATCAGCATCTATTTCGACTTCATCACTTATTTCGACTTCAGGGAGATTTTCTTTAGCTTTCTCGAAATACTCGGTTACAACATTCTCAGCTCTTTTATCACACCATTCACCCTTACCTTTGTTTCTTTTGTGCACCCTCTCATACAATTGAACTTTCGACGCTGGTCCTCCTAATTCTTGTTCCTGATCAGAAAAATAAGAGTCTAACAATGAGTAACTTTGATTGTTCATAGAACACAGTGGTTATGCGTTTATGCTACTAACCCGTTTGACTATTATGACAAGAAAAATTCTATCAGTAACTGCCATCAGACCCATTTTTCAACTCGTTTTTTAGTCAACTAAATCACAAAACGACCCATCCGTCCATTATTCATCACCAGTGACCCGTTTACAGCTCATAATTTCCGTTTCCATACCCATTAGACATAAATAAACCATATGACCCGTTTATCAGCTCGTTTAATTAATTAAATAATCACTTAATGATCTGTGAATCCCGTTATTCAAGTAAATGTCATTTCTAGTGATGTAATGTTCGGGCCCAGTATACACACATACACACATATTGTTATCCAACTAACTATATATCAATACAACATAGCAGACACACTTTGAAGCCAATAATAAACATGAATAACTCATTCGAGTCATTGATACATAATGACCCGTGCATCCCTTTATCAAGTTTTCTAAGCCAATATACATTTATACAACCCTTTATCAAGTTTTAAGTACTTTATACTACTGACCTTTGACATTCGGCCCATTTAATACTTGGTTATGCTACGGATCCGCATACCTGTGACCCATTAGACCCATTTTTGATGCATATTTTTAGTTTAAATTGTATACTATTTGAGATTTAGCTTACGTACCAATCTCATACGATGTATCCCAAAGTTGCATGACCCACTAGTATGTCTAACATAAGACAGAGTGCCTGTATCATCTCCGGGAACATGTTTCCTATTTTCTGTTCCCACCTCTGACCTCCTCTGCCATTCGGGTGTCATCCAAGTCTTCAAGATCCCTTCCCAATCATCTTGGTAAATGAATTCGGGGCAGGACTGTTTCCAATCAGCAGGGTTGTCACTCTTTGTCTCTTTTTTACAAGCTTTCCTAATCCCATTCCATGTACCTCGACACAGAGCCTTTGATATCTTTAACCAAACTTCTTTAGCTACCTTGGGGCATACTGGTTCAGCATATTGAAATCGGCCCTACGAAACATGTTATCTTAGTATATTGTATATATATATATATATATATATTAGAAACTTAAGAACATATTAAAAGTAATAACATGAAGCATTTGTACAAGTGCTCCACTAAATCTGGTTCGAACTTGCTCCATTGACTTTCTTTTCCATAGAAATTTCCCTTGAAATCCTTCGTGATGATTCCTGGAACATCTGGTTCCAAATACCTATACAATTCAAGATACATGTGGTGATTATTTACATCTCATTTGAAATAGAAATAGAAATATAAGAATGCTCATATTACTTACTGCCAACCAGAAATACGTATCACTTGACGCTCAGATGGATCAGTCGGTATATTTTTGCTTAAGTGTGCTCCCCTAGGTCCCCTTTTCTGATGAGACGAGTCTTGATCTATATATATGTAGACATGTAATCATTGTAGCAAGCAATAATCAAAGTTAATATGAACAATCGGTTGTTTAAAAAAGTTTACATGTGCTAGAAGAACGGGCACAACTTCCTCCAGTCCCGGGTGGTGATTAAGATTCAGGTGGATTTGGAAGCAATGCATCTTGTACTGGGATTTGAGGTTCCCCCCAATGTCGGTGGTGGTGTTGATGGAGTTGTTGAACTCGTCCTTTCTCCACGGGAACTTGATGTTGAAGGAGTTGTTGAACTAGTCCTTCCTCCACGAAAACCCCTACCTCTACTTGGTTTATATGTAGCTCCTCCAACCATTTGTAATGTATTAAATTAAGCACTTAAATTAAACTATAATTCAATATGGATACCATTACTACAACATCCATGTTAGTAGAAAAATGGATAACTAATTTACGTAATAAACTAATGCACTATCAAATACAATGATTGTATATTTATGTAGCCTACTAGATGCAAACAGTAGTCCAATACAAAAAATTATCCAAAAACTATATATATAAAGCTAGAACAACGAAAAGAAGGACAACTAATTTAATTTACTACAAGATAGAATGATCTTAATCTATGTGATTTTTCTAAATATAAAATTAACGACGAGTTGGAGAGGTAATCTAATCCATCTGATGTAAAGCAGGTCCTCAAAGATTAGAGCACATGACACGCGGTTTACATATAAATCACTCGGTTTCGCTACTATATGAATCATAATCCTCTTCATCTTCCTCACTATCTTCCTCCACTAATTCTTCCTCGTCATCAAGATTCGAGTCATTGTTTGACGCGGTAACGGTGTTTGTAGGAACATGGTCAGGCACCTCTACTTCTTCAAGTTCTAATGATGGTAAGGTAACAATTTCATCCAAATCAACATCAACCTCAACTATACACGGTGGAGACATTTCATCCTCTTGGTAAAATCCTTCTACATCAGTTGTCTCATCTTCATGCACAATGTTATAAATGGTATTGTAAGTACTCATTGCTTTCGTTTTACACACCGCCAACCATTCACTACGACCTCTCTTTATACCAGGATATGCACTATAGTAAACTTTTTGAGTTTGTTCTGCTAACACAAATGGATCATTTCCACCAAGGGTTGACTTTGAGTTGATATCTACTAAGCCATGTTTACTATCAACCTTAACACCTTTATCATTGTCATACCAGTGGCATTTGAACAAAGTAACTCTATTACTTCCAACATAATGCAATTGTACGACATCAAGTAGAATACCAAAATAGTCCATCTCAAATTCATTATAAGAACTTCCTTTTATACACACACCGCTGTTTATTGTTGTCTTGTTTTCACAGTAGTCCTTTGTGTGAAACTTGTAACCATTTACGAAACAACTATTGTAACAGGTTGCATATTTACTAGGTCCATTGCAAAGATCCCGTATTTAACCGTCAATTGTCAAGTCTTGACGAACCTGTCAAAAGATATTGTTAATATTGAGGATCTACTTGATTTAATGCTCTAAAAATAGATACTCACTCTCCCTTTAACCCACTTAGAGAACTCTAAGTCACGTAGCTTGTCGAGTTCTCCATCTCTAATATTTGGATTATTAGCGATCTTGAAAGTATCAAATTCTCTATATCAAGAACGGACTTAGTGGAGAAGAAAACATATACATTGTGGACCATTAAGTACACGAGTTCTCCATCTCTATTGCGAACCTTTTTCTTCAGGCTCATCATACATCTAATGACAACATGTCTAAGACTGTAAGAACTAAATACATATATATTATATATATACAAATAAGATATGTAGTATAAGTATACTACCTCTCAAATGGATACATCCATCGATATTGCACCGGCCCACCGACTTTGGCTTCATATGCTAAATGAATAGGTAGATGTTCCATCGAATCGAAAAACTTGGTGGAAATATCTTCTCTAGTTTACACAATGTTTCCACAATGTTTTTCTCC
Organism: Logfia minima; assembly: GCA_963921325.1. Classification (NCBI taxonomy): domain Eukaryota; kingdom Viridiplantae; phylum Streptophyta; class Magnoliopsida; order Asterales; family Asteraceae; genus Logfia; species Logfia minima. The sequence goes on from OY992772.1 coordinate 31,896,900, forward strand.
AATGTCTCTATGTGTTTCACTTCCATTACCGTTGAACATATGTCACGAAAAAAATGGCTTAACTCGGTCAATGCACCCCATATGGACTTGGGTAATACTTCTCGAAAAGCAATTGGTAGCAAACGCTGCATAAAGACATGGCAATCGTGGCTTTTCATCCCATACAACTTGCAATCATCCAAATTCACACATTTAGAGATATTTGAGGCATATCCATATGGAAATCTAATCTGTTTAATCCACTCACATATCATTCTTACTTGTGGCCTCGATAAAGTGAATTGTGCTTTTGGCTTCATTGATTTTCCTTGTAAATTAATGAGATTCAAATTAGGTCTTCTACAATATTTTTCAATATCTTGTTGAGACTTAACATTGTCTTTTGTCTTCCCCTTCACATCCATAATAGTATTGAATATATTTTCAAATACATTTTTTTCTATATGCATCACATCCAAATTATGTCTTATCAAATTTGTCCTCCAGTAAGGCAACTCCCAAAAGATACTCTTCTTTGTCCAATTATGTTTCTTTCCATAATCTAGCCATTTCTTTCCACCGCTAACTTTCCCGAACGTAACTTGAGGAAACTCATTTAATCGACATAGTAAGTCATCACCAAGTAGACGAGGTGGAGGGTCATCATGATCAACTCTATCAACAAAAAAGTTGTCTTTGTCTTTTCTATATGGATGGTTAGGAGGTAAGAATTGGCGGTGACAATAAAAAAAGCTAGGTTTCCCGCCATGTTGTAGAAAAAATGATTTAGTATTCTCCATGCAATATGGACATGACATTTTTCCATGAGTGCTCCAACCATATACCATGCCATAAGCTGGAAAATCATTGATAGTCCATAACAAAGTAGCTCTCATTTTGAAGTTTTGTTCTCTTGAGACATCATATGTTGTAACACCAACATTCCAAAGCATTTTTAGTTCTTCAATCAATGGCCTCAAATATATATCAATATTATTACCGGGATTGTTAGGACCAGGGATGATTAGGGTAAGAAATAAGACCTCCTCTTTCATACACATCCATGGTGGTAAATTGTATGGTGTGACAAATACCGGCCAACATGAATAAGATATACTTGAGTGACCAAAAGGATTAAAGCCATCTGTTGAGAGACCCAACCTTACATTTCTACCATCAGCAGCAAATGATGGATAAGTTTGATCGATATGTTTCCACGCCTCTCCATCAGATGGATGAGTGAGTACACCTTCTGGTCGACGATTCTGTTTATGCCAAGACATGTATTCAGCTGTCTTATTAGACATAAAAAGCCTTTGAAGTCGTGGTGTAAGTGGCAAATAACGCAACACTTTGAAAGGCACTTTGTTACATTTTCCTTTACCTCGTTTTCCTTTTTTATATCGAGGATGACCACACGCCATATACTTTATCTTAGCCGCATGCTCTTTCCAGTATAACATACAATCATTTGGACATGCGTCAATCTTCTCATACGCGAGTATCAACTCTTTCACCATTTTCTTTGATTTATAAAAATCTTGAGGTAGTACCGTATCTTTTGGCAACATGGTCCTCACTAAAGAAGTGACACGATTGTAACAACTTTCACTCATGTTATACTCTGACTTGCAATTCAATAGTTAGATAGAGCTGACAACCGAGTATGAGTCTCGCAACCATTCCATAATGGCTCATCTGCATATCCTAGCAATTCAAAGAACTTTGCTGCCTTAGAGTTTGGAGCTTCTCTCATATAGTCACCCCTTAAGTCAGGACCAGCAACATCAATCACCATATCTCTATAACGATTCTCAATCACCCCTTCGGCATCATCATTCGTAACAGGATCTTCATGAGTCTGTTGTGTTGATGTTTCCCCATGAGCAAACCACGTAGTATAAAAGCTTTGAAAACCCCATTGGTAAAGGTGATTTGTGATTGTGTCTCTATTATGAAACTTTAGTAGTTGACACTTGAGACAAGGGCATTTAATTACTAACCGACCTAGAGCTCGTGGATGGTTAAACGCGAAATCTAAAAACTCATTAACCCTGATTATAAATTCTTTTGTCAACGAACAATCGTGTGGGTCTAGTCGACGTTTCATCCAACTTCGATCAACCGACATGATTTTGTACTTAGGAGCTAGGAACTTTGGCCAATATTATACACATGTCCATGTTGTGGACCATTAATTTTATATTCACTTCAGATAGAGACACAAACATAATTAACTATAAACACACCACATAATATACAGATTCATACAAAAATGTTTGTGCCAAACAAAAATAAAGAGAACACACATCTCTACACATCTCTAACCACAAAAAGAAACACACCACATAAACTTTGACCATTGAAAAACATTTGATAGCAGACAAAAAAAAATAAACATAACGAATCTAATATGGGACCATATAAGTTTTCTATTGCTGGCACAAAGCAGTACAGGTTCGAGTTCACCACTAAACCCACAAAACCAAAATATAAAGCCCCCAAAAATTAACTGTAAACACCCAAAAATTTAAATACAAAACCCCCCAAAAAATAACTATGAACACCCATAAAATTGAAATACAAAAACCCCCTAAAACACTACTATAAACACCCACAAAATCAAAATAAAAAACAAACCTTGAATTGTGATGGCCAGATGGTGGATCGAATGTGTCGGCTTCTTTGACGCAATGGAGAGGATGAAGTGGCTAGATGGAGTGAATAAGAAATGGGCGCAGTAAATTACTTTCAGTTAAGTAACCAAAATAAATTTAGCTATTTAAATTCTTATTTTAACGAAAGTCATGATCACTATACTAGTTTTCTTTTATTTTAGCATAAAAGATATACAGAGTAGTATGATATCATAAGATATTTATGGGGCTTTTTTTTTTTTTAAATCCAAATTGATTAAATGGTGTCTTCTTTCAAAGTCTAGAGCCTAAAAAAGTTAAATAAAGAAAATATATAGGTAAAAGTACGTTAACTTATGTATACAAAATTATGAATAAAATTTGATTATTATAAATATTACTATTTTAAATGTAGCTGTCACTATTTTAAATGTAGTTATTACTATTTTAAGAACTTAGATTTTAAAAACTTAGTTATTACATAATTTGACGCAATAGTAGAAGTAGTTATTACTATTTTAAAAACTTAGATTTTCTTTAAAATATAAATATTATAAAGTAATGAATATGAATGTAGAATTAGTTATACGAAGTATGTTTTAATCTATGAATTATAAGCTTTTTATAAAGTTAATTAAAAGTATACATATTTAAGTTGATGAAATGATAAATTTATATGATGATTTATTAAAAGTTACGTAAAATAAATTTATATTTAGGTACCACCAATTATATTGTGTTTAGATTGACGGGTTGACAAGTTAAAATACCCTAACCTCCCACATTTGTTATTCGTTCATTACCCGAACTCATTTAGCCATAGCTATAGTATGTTTGTTTCAATTGGGGTTCCTACTCGTTTAGTCGCTTATCCAAAACCCAAACATGTATATCTTATACTTATATGTTAGTTGTATAACGATATGTGTGTGTACCGGTATTGTAAGTTTCTTGATTCAGGTTTGGATTTCCTTTGTATTTAACTAGGTTGCATCTTTTTATTGTGCTTCTACTAGCAATTCTGTGTGTATATACTGTATTATATATGTACTAGTAGCGTATAATTTCTGCAAGTTTTATAAAAGGGTTTGATCAACTCCTTATTGTTGAACGAGTTGTTTTGTCGGGTGAGTTGTTGTGTTTGAGTGTATTTCAAAGTGTATACGTCCTCTAAAGATTTCTCTCTGGTTGGTTTAGAAAACTATACTTGACTCGGAATATATATTACTTGGATCCGAACTAGTTTATCTTAATTACTTCGAGTGATCTAATTTATCATGTTTAGCTTCTCTAGTTAAAAGTGGTTGATTTTGAATAGGGGTGTAAACGAGCCTAGCCGAGCTCAGCTTGTCAAAATACAAAGAGATCGAGTTTGAGTTCGGCTCGTTTCGAACTTAATATATAAAGCTCAAGCTCAGCTCGTTAGATATTATATAAGCTCGAGCCGGCTCGGGCTCGACTCGTTTATTACATAATATTATTAATTTTAATATAGTTTTATCGATATAAAATATAAAATTATTTTTATGTGATTTTTAAATAAATATCATAAGATTTACTATTATTAGTTGAGGTATTATATATACAATAGTTATTATTATGGAATTATATACTATTTCTTATTTTGTTGTATTATTATATATAAAAAAATTAATTTATATAAATGAAAAACTCGTTTAGGCTCGCGAGCTTGTTTAAGCTCGATATAAGAAGCTCAAGTTTATTTACTAAACGAGCTCCAAAGTATATTTAAGCTTGGGCTCGAGCTCGTTTAAGCTCGACTCTAATTGACTTTTTAACGAGTTGAGATCGAGTAGCTCGGCTCATTTACACCTCTAATTTTGAACAAAATTTTTACCAACGACTAATAGTGGTTGATAAAGTTACAAATAATTGTTGGTAAAAGAGGCGGGAATATTTCCCTCCAAAAATACTTAAGTTTTTATTAAAGTTATTGGTAAAGTAGTTGGTAATATCGTTGGTAAATGAACCTATTACCAACAACATACACATTGTTGGAATCTTTTTGTTGTTAAATTGTTACCAACAACTTCCCATCATTGATGATTTTTGATTTTTAATTTACTTACGAAATTTTAAACAAAAGTCGTTGATAAAAGTGGGGGGAAATTTCCCTCCAAAAATCAATAAAGTTCCAACGAATTTATCAACTACTGTATCGTTGGTAAAAGTGGCGGGAATCTTCGCTCCAAAAGTTATCAATATTTCAACGAATTTACCAACTACTATGTCGTTAGAAATCAAATAGGTAGATGTTATTAAATATTGTTGGTATAGTCGGTATTTACCAACAACTATATGTTCGTTGGAAAAAGGTCTTTGGTATTGGCATGATTTCTAGTAGTGTACCCGCGCGATGCGACGGCGACGATAATATTATGTGTGTTCATATTTTGTGTGAGTATCTTATTTTTGCCTTTTGAGTGGGCTTTTGTAGTCATCCGGTTGAGAGAGATATGAAAGAGGTGTGTGTAACTTTAGGTGTTTAATGTATGTATGTGTTGGTTGATAGTTTTTATAAATGAGGTAAAAAGAAAAAGATAAAAAATAGATGGTTAAGATCAATTGTAGTTTAAATGAATGGTGGACATCCATTTTACTTAGTCTTAAATTCTAGGGATTTGAAAAATGAATATGTATATATATTATAAAGTAGTATAAATATATAGAGGTTGGGTTTTGACAAAGAAATAACCTTTTTTCTTTTTCAAAAAAAGATCATCAACAATTCAGTACGTAAGAATTTATAACCCTGAGTTTTCAAAATGAGAAAATTACAGACTTCACATGTTCAAGTAAGGTACGTAGTAGTGATATATCACCCAAAGTTTTCACCTAATAGGCTAATAACCGTTCTGATAACAATATCACGAAACTTAGTAAAATAAAAAGTTAGATGAGAAAATCAGTAAACAACGTTTACATTTTATATAAAATCTTTTGATATTAATTAGATGTATTAGTAGGAGAAAATTTTTAATCAAGTAGATTTGTCCAAAGTGCTAAACCGGTCCGACTCGAACAGAACTGCGAAGTGAATAACTACAGATATTAGAACCACGAATCGACTCGTAGGGAAGCGGTTAGGTTGTGGTTTTGCACGGTTCGGTACTACAATGTATTGAAGATCTGATGGATCGCAACATTTTCATTTGGTTATGTGTAAAAAAGTAATAATATCATTATGTTAGAAAAAATACATCGCACAAACAATATATAAATATATATAACATCAAGCAACCTAATAAATATTCAAAACATCATTAAAAATTCAAAAGTTTAGAAAGCTTTTCTCATTAGAGATCTTTACGACTAGTTTTTACACCAACAACCATACCAAAGATTTCAAGTTTTACTTTGGTTGTTTTCCATTTTTTAATATAAAATCTTGGGGCATAAAACAAACAATGTTCATGTGGTTTGTTGACAGGAGAGAAACTTTTTTGTTTATTACCCCGTATCATTTTTTGATTTTTAAGAAGTTATAACTAAGAGCAAGATACTATAATGTACCTAAACAATGCGGCGGTAGAAGTAACAATAGTAGGTAAAGATGATGATAATAAAAATTATTAACTGTTTAATTGTATGAATTATCATCTTATTTTATATAACAAAAAGTTGTATTTATACATTATATATTTATATATAATAATATATTATGAACTATGAATAGGGAATAGTTTTATTAATGAAAATACTATAAATGAGTTAAGGGTAATTTAGACATTTATTTGTGTTGAAACTAATTCTAAAATAATAATATAAATGTATTATGTGTAGTTAGAGATAAATTTTTTATAAGTCAATAAAAGCTTTTTTCACTCTAACGATGAAAAGCCTTTTTTACTCTAACGATGAAAAGCTTTTGAACTCTTTAAACCAATATAATGTTATAAACTAACGAGGAGAGATAAATCAATATGTTGGGAAATTATAAGTCATAATACTCCGTATTAACTTTCATCAATATTGTATAACATTTTTAATAGAATTTGGTACCCGTAAATGTATTTTATTAGTGAAAAGGAAACGTTTTCAAACAAAGCTGTTGCACCAATTTGTAGAAAAAACTTCGGTATTGTTGTGCGAGAGAATTATTTAAGCAGCAAGCCGTGTCATCCTTTACAATTTTCTTTTACCGCAAAAACTAATAATTACAAATCATGCTCCCTATTTTAACAACTCTAATCAGTCGCATAAAAACTCAACAGATAGAAGTAGCGAGAGGCTATAATCAGAAGTCGAAAGGTTAGGTCTAGATTCCAAAAGATTCCATTCGTCGTCATAGACAAGGAAAGAAAGAATGGGGCGGAGGAAGCTTGAAATGAAACGGATCGAAGACAAAAGTAGCCGTCAAGTAACGTTTTCTAAACGGCGATCAGGTTTGATTAAAAAAGCACGACAACTTTCCGTTCTCTGCGACGTCGATATCGCCGTTGTCATCTTCTCCGCCCGCGGCAAGCTCTATGAATCCTGCAGTGGCCATTTCAACAGGTGCGTTTTCTCGGTTTGTATTTAATTCCACACAATCTTTCTTTATGTATGTGTTTGTGTATGTACTGTTCTGTACGGAGCATATAATAACCTATAGCTGTATATACAGGTAAAATTAAACTGTAAGGAATATCTGAGGAAGTTTCTAGGGTTTAATGTATGATTTTATGTGTTTGTTGCTTAAAATACAGAATTAGTGTCTTCGATGGCTTCAGAATTTGCTGCTAATACTCGATCTTCGTTTAGGTAGGGTTATGGAGATGTAGTCTTCTAGTAGCTTCCAAAAACAAAAAGTCTTCCAGTAGGTTCCAAACATATTGGTATATTATTAACTGCAAGGGAGTTGCATATACACAGTGCTCTTTGCGAGCCGTTTATGGTGAAAACATTGTTGCTGGTGGTCGGCGACTTGTTGATTTTAGTTCATCCCGCAAGTTTTTCCTTTTCTTTTAACAGGCCAAGTGGCTCGTACCTACATTTTGTTAGCTTTTCTTAATTATCTACCAAGTGATAGTAACAAGGTCCACCTGCTATGGAAAGTTTGTTGTATACGTTGGTTCATTGGTTTTGACTGTCAGTATTAACTAAAGAAACGTGTAACTGAATAAGTATTTTTCGGAACTATAATTCTTAATAATACACTTAAATTTTTCGGTCATTAACTCCCGCAGTGAGTTAATTAATTGTGTTAGTTGATCGTTGACGATAGAGTTCCTCCGATCAAGGGATATATGTGGAATTGTGGATCCTTGTATCTCAACCTTACTTGCTTACCCCTTGTATGCGCAGAATCAACCATTGTTCATGATTTTGGGTTTTAGTATCGATACCTTAAAAACTTTTATGAGTTTTAATCAGTCTACACATCATACCAATTTCACATATTCTAACTACAATGTCCTTTCTTGATATATGTAATTCCATATAGTCCCTGCTCCCCCTTTTTTTAATGTATAACGAGTAACCAACACAATTTTTGACCAAAAGAATCATATTCTCTTGGGCTTTAGTCAAAATTATCCATTAAAAAGACTTGTAATGAGCCTTTGCTATGAAACCATTGGAGGCTACCTTATATTGATAGAGTTAAACAAGTAGAGCCGGTGTAAAACTCCATGCATCTGTCAGAGAAAATTGCTCGATGGAAAAAGAAGAAAATCTAGAACTATTAACCTTTTCAAGATTAGATGATAAGTACAAAGAAATTGAAGTTAGTGAGGTGTTGAAGAGCACGTCTTCGGGACTAAGGTTGTCCGAGGCACTCAAATTGGCGAAGGGTATTGAAGAGCACATCTTCGGGGATTAAGGTTGTCCAAGGCACTCAAATTGTTTCGCCAAATGGTGGCGTGTTCTATATTTTAGTGGAGTCGTCGGTTGCTAATGTATTTCTAAGCATTATGGTTAATTGAGACTTGTTGTTAGGTTTAATTACTTTAATTTTAGGCCTTTTTCTAGAATTGTTTGATGGCATGGTAGGTATTTTGGTGATTCCTCTTAGGATTTGCACAAGTGTTTCTTTACTTTAATTTTAGGCCTTTTTCTAGAATTGTTTGATGGCATGGTAGGTATTTTGGTGATTCCTCTTAGGATTTGCATGAGTGTTTCTTTATCGTTAGTGTATGTATCATTTAGTATTTTGCTAGTTTTTCATATATAGTTCCGTCGTGAACAATAAAGACTAAAACAATAGTTACAACGGTGCCCTTAGACTTGTCAAATTTCACAAGGTTGTGCAAAATAACACAACCATTTGCATAGTTATTGATCCGTGACTCGTCATGACACGAAATCATAAATGCCAATTTGTTACTCTTCTCAAGCATCGACTCGTAAGAGTCGTGACATACAAACACACACATATATAAAAGTTGACAGCAGTAAGTAGCAACATATCTTATAGACCCTAATTTCTCAAAGTTAATGGTGTAAGTTTATAGAATTTAAATTTTTTAAGTGAATGGATTAAATTTACGAAGTGCAAGTAAATAACACCGAGTAAACTAATAAGACATATTGTATCTTCTATGTACTTGTTAAAGGTTGGAATTTGAGATAAGGTGTGGATAAGCAAGTAAATGACACTATTGTAAAAATTGGACTCCTCCATCAGCTATCAACTTCCTAACCATTTATTGAACTACAACTTCTCATAGTCTTTACACGGTCTTTAAGACCTCACTCAAAACGACACTCATTGTTTAAGAATATTGTTCCCAATGGTCAATGGTTAAGTCGTCAACCGGAACAAAATACAAATGCTTAATTTAAAACAAATTCCAGGTATTTATTTTTTATATTTTCTTCTTATTCCAATATTACATTATAACTTTGCCTGATATCACTTAAGGTTGGGGTCCAAGTCACCACTTTTTAGGATAATGTGACTCGACTAAAGGTTTGACAACTATGGTTATTTGGAATATAGGTAAGATTATCGAGGTCTAAGCTTTCCTCATATGTTATGGTTATCAACTCGGTAAAAGGACATAGAACTCAAATCGACAAATTGGACTTGTAAGCCTATTCGCCACTATTTAATTTACCCTTCATCTTCCTAGCTTCTTGCTAACTAATACAATTCTTGGTCCATACAAAAGGTACTGAAATTTGTGATATCTGAAATTTAAGGATTATAATGAACTCAGTTTTTTATAATGGGACGACAATTTCTTTGAAATATTCTAGCATGGAGCTAGAGGCATGAGTAACAGTTGCATTAGGTTACAAGTCCACTCCGTTGAACTTCAATTTTATTTTTCTACTTCTATGTGCAATCTACGCGAATGGTAGAACTTTTACATCACACTAAATATACCGACTTTAGGCTTTATTTGATGGGAACAAGCTTCCTTTAGATGAAGCCGTATAACCCATAAAGTTGTTTGAACTACCTCACCGAATCAAGTCTTCAGGATGTATAGGTAGTGACTAGTGAATCTTCCCAGATAAAAATTCAGTTAATTGTTGCCACCCGGATGAATATTAAGCTCCAAATCACCCTTAATTATGTATATATTTCTTTGGTTCCAAACAACAACACATCCTATATATGACATCCCCATGTTAATTTTTGCTTCCGTCTACAAATTTCAGTCTTCTAAGTAGATACTCGGTTACACATTTCAGTGTCACTGTTACATTGTGATGTTGAGAGTATGTGTTAGAGCATCAAATTTGCCATTATTAATTTATTCCCTGCATGATGTACTCACGAGTCGAATGATTCAATATTTCTGAAAATATTGTATTCTAACCATTCAGTATAATTATTTCTCTGAAAGATATTCTCATTCTGTCCTTTGCATCCTACATTTAAGTTCTTATATCACTACTAATCTTCTATATGTTCTCTAACTCTCTATATCAGTGTGGAGCAGATTCTTTCTAGGTATCAGAAAAGTTACCTTGAAGCAGGAGAGAGGACCAGTAAAGCAGTCCGCGGAGATTTAGTAAGCAATGATTTTTTTAGAGATCTAGTTGGCAGTTACACAAGTGATCTGCATCTAATGATTTAGTGAAATTCGCTGACAATGCTTGCTATAGGAAGTTTTATTGCAGTGCAGAAGATTCCGAACATGTAAAGAGCTTCTACTGACAGGGGACAGGTAAAGTTATTGTCCAAGTCAATCAAATAATGCAAAACTATATCATAATGGTGTTGCATTTGGAAGTTGGTTCACCTGTATTGATCAAGCATCCATCAACATCATCTCTATGCACAGGCTTGTTGAAGAGAATAATACTGAGGGGCTCTCCGTGATTGACATGATGCAACTAGAACAAGAACTTGATGATGCTCTTGTCCATACACGCTTGAGAAAGGTGATTGTCTGATGCTACTTATTCAATTTTGTTTCCAAAGCTGGTGTAGTTTGATACATTCGTACTGCATCACCTTCACAGTGTTCCCGGGTTTACACGTTCCTTTTCCGGTCTTATATGTGTTAATAAGCTTTAAATCTTCAAATATCGGTCAGCTTTATATGTTTAGTTTTGCCTTGATCTTATTTGTTGTCTATCAGCGCTCCTTTTTCAATATTTAAAAGCTATTAAGGTTCTAGCTATGTTACTACCACTATATTGCGGATAGTAGATGGAAATGAAGGAAGTTTATTCAATCCTACTTGATGTGAAGAATTGACTGTGAAACTAGGAGCCCACTACTAAAGGGAAATGTATTCGTCTGATTTTAGGATCATTGATTCATGTTCAATTTACATACTGTTCCCATGAATTGGTAAAAATTGTTTCACAATAAGATTTAAGCACATTATACACAAGGTAATATGTGTATACGTTAGGTTTTTGTTGTAGGAGATTTAGTGCTAATGCTACTAGTCAGTGGAACTTCTGCTAAATATGTGGTGAAGTTTGATCATCTTTCATCCCTGGAGATTAATGCACCTGAAGAGCTCATTCACTGAAGGTTTTACTTGGAATGATGCAAACCAAGGAGGGTGATTAACTTGGTAGTCTATGATTAAACCATAAGAAGTAAAGAATATCGATTACTAAAGAAAATGTCAGGATACGAAACGGAAAAGACCCACTTGGAGATGGCTGTGTATAGTTCTGGTCTGCAGTTAGAAGAGAATGAGCTTAATGAGGTTTGGGTGGTGGGCCCACATGGAGAGATAGGCATCCCGTACTATATGTTGATGTAACTAAGGTGGTATCAAATAGAAATAGGCCGACATCCATGGAATTAGTTGTCTTGGTCACAGGTCCAAGCTTCAGGAATGTGCATATGTATGTTTGCGTACCACGTTTCTGTTAGAAAAAATATGGATTATACCATTGAGGCAACAACGTGAATTGAACTATTGAATTTATAACCTCATTTAGGTTATGTATTTATCAGGCTCCATGTAGTCTATCGGGTATTTGGTGTGATGCTAGAGTCTGCATAGATACTTCATCTGAAGTTATGGGATCGCCAGGGCATCTGATTTTATCAGACCACTATTTAGACCATGCTTGTTCTTTGAGATAGTGCTTTACATGTGCGGGTTCAACTCCTTCCATATATATTGGACTTGATCAATGATGTGTGCCTCGTGACGTAACACCGATTAAGCTCATGTTAGTAGCAGAACCCGTAAAGATATATCATACACATGTAGAAATCAAAGAGGGCAATAGAGAGGATATTTAGTCTAAGGAATGACCTACACTCACGGCCACATTAGTGAGTCTGAATTTATTTCAACTCCAGGTTTTACAAAAACAAAAGGGTACATTTATAAGTGGAAGACTGGGCCATATTATCAATATGGGTTGTGTGTCTATGAATAGAGGTGGCAAAATGAGCTGGTGAAGCAGGTGGGTGGCATAACCAAATGTTCAGCCCGCTTTGACCCCAAAAACCTATTATCTTCAACCTGTTTAATTTGATACAGAACCTATACTATTTTAATAATCCACATTTTCAAGTAAGGCTTCATGCAAAAAGATATGCTTTGGGGCCTTTAAAATTGTTCAACCCATTTGACCAACTACCACTTCTAGCAAACTTTTTTTAACTATAGCGCGGGACTTGTTAGAGATATAACATAGCCATAATCTATCCATTTATAAGTGAATGGGTCAATACTATAATCTGTATCTACAAAGAATAGTATTCTTATCACGAGAGGTTATCTTAATCTCTTCCTATCTTTACCATAATCATGATACACAATGTATTAAGACACGTAAGATGGAAATGCTTGTTGGATTACTAATAGATACCGCCCTCTTGTCATATGCTTTGTCACATGTAAAGAAAAACTTGACCCTCCCATAAAACTCATGCCCTCATGAACCTCTCCCCATAGATAAATAACTTAACAAAGAAAACTTATCTAACGTATTTAGTCATTCTCAGAAGAGTTACTGACCTGACCTTACTGTGATGTTTTATCATGTGAATAGCAAAACAACCATCCTTATGATATGAACTAGACAAGATAAACAAACGAGACATGCAAATTTTAGTCAGCACAATTAAAAAAAGTGAGCTGAATGGAATATCCTGATTCTACTCATCTCAACAGTTGGAGTACACATTCTGCTCACTATTTATGACCATAGACATAAGACATCGAACACTCGAACTTGAGGGACGAGGATTGACTATTTAGAATGATAATAAATTGGGGCTGGGTCCTCTGAAGAACTAACGTGTAAATGTGAACTAACATTTAACAGAAGGCTGCTGTCAAGGTGTGTGTAAGCGCCTACACCAAATTCATACCCGCACCTAATCCCAGTTAGGTGCAGGTACACACTTAATTTAGATATAGGATGTTAATTGCATAATTTCCTTGCTCTGGTTTTCTTCGATGTCCATGACCAATTTTCATATCACTTCAATATAATAATTAGGTCTGTTCTGTTACAGTTACAACTTAAGTGTTTAAATATCATGTCTGACGAGTTTAATAACCATGGATTCCGTTAGTTGTGTGGTAGGGTGTCAGACCATTAAAATGGATAGAACTTCTATTATGTGGCATCTAGCGTATTTATCTGTAGCTAGAGTAGTATTTAATACGTCAGAACTGGTTACTCTTATTTTTTATACATTCATAATCTAACCGTAATTCTGGCCTATGCAGACACAGTTGATGATGGAGTACATATCAACCCTTCAAGAAAAGGTATCCTTCTACTTTCATCTGTTTCTCGCGGATACTGTTGAAATCTATTCCAAATGTTAGGATATACAGTATTATACTTCGCCGTAAAATGCAATGCCTAGACAACTGAACTCTATTTCCGATTGTTTGCATCTGTTCTCCTTGAAGACCATATATTACCCTAGGGTCTACTACATTTGTGACTAGTGCACCAGAGCACTCATGTTAAGTTGCAAGGGTTACATTCTATGTAGAGATGGACAATGACAATTGTAGGAGACGCAGGAACATAAAATAGGACTACATGTTAACCACATGCGTTATCAACAGCCACACCATGAAAATGGATTGTTAGTGCACCCTGTAGAATGTATTGCAGAGTCTAGGCTGAACAAAATCAGCAGCAAAACTGAGCTGATTAAGAATGTGTTCATACAGTAGGGTTTAATCATAAAAAAAGTCATACAACAGGGAATGATGATGAGAGATGCTATATGGTTTGTAGTCTCTAGAAAATAGGCATAGGAAGATGCTATATGGTTTGTAGCTTCTTAAAAAATAGGCACTAGTCTGTGTGGTTGTACATTAATTAATAGAGAATGTAGAGGCTCCTGGGTCTCTTGCTGGTGAGGGTTTTGAAAACTTCTCTAAATCTCTTTTAGTGGAAATCTCAGTCCACAATAAGCAAGTTTGACTTTCATCCCACCTTATTGGTCACTCGAACTAATTTTTAGAGGTTTAAGTTCTCCATTTTAATTTTGTTCCAATGGTGTGGTATTCTTTGATATTCTTGTTTCCTTCTGGAAGTTGGTTTCTTTTTGTAAATAGATGTAGCCTTTCCGTGTTTTAACCCCACCCCCACCCCCCCACCCCATTTGGAACTTGATTGGGTAAAACTCTTAAAAGGAGTTTGAGTGATCTTATAGAACAATGGTGAAACTTGGTTAGCATATAGGGCATTTGCTCCTTGTTTTATTTGGTAATTTGTGCTGCCAAATGGTTCAAACCATGGGTTATCAGCACTGGTTACATTTCACCATTGATCACATTCCTTTTGCATCTTGCTGCATCGACATATAGATAAAAAACAGTTCACTTTTCTAGTTTTCTAGTGTATGAGATAGTAAAGGCATTTGTTTTTGTTGTCTAATTTCTGCTTCATATAATTGCAGTTGAGCATCCCTGTTATATCCATCCTTATGTGGTTAGTTGTGACCGAGTTATTAATCACACACCAGAAAAATCAATCAAGACATTAATGGTCATAATTTGAAAAGGAGTACCCAAATTCAGCCGATGAAGTCAAGCCCATTGCGTTACTTTATGTGGAGGCTAATTCATCTGGTTAATTGCAAGGTCGTTTAGATAATACACCATCTTGCCTCCTCCCCTCCTGCTATTTGTGTACATCGAGCCCATATTCCCTTATCCTGTCGGGAAGAATAGCAATAATTAGAGCTTGAATAAACTCACTATTAACCTGATCTACTTCTACATATGCAAACAGGAAAGGACACTAAGTGAAGAAAATGAAGAAATGGAAACAAAAGTAAGCTTCTTACTCTGTTCATCAAAAATTTCATACACTTTTGAATATAATCATCCATCAAAACTGTAAATTTCTCGGTAATATTTCAAATATTACTGCTTTTGGTCACATCAAATTGTAAATTTCCTGGAAATATTTCTGCAAATGTTACTGCTTTTGGTCACAATAAAGAGGTAGATCTTGTAATCTCAAAAAGCTAGGATAAAACCACCAGATCTTATTTTGTTGCTCATTTTCAAATTCCTTTCATGCATTTTTTAGTTTTGATGTATAATTTGTCCAGATCTCATATGTTGCTGCCTAAAATGTAACTTTGAACATCTTATATGTATGTTTTTTATTAAAACAGCAATGAAACTAATATATAACAAAAACTGAGTAGATGTTCTAACTTACAGATGGCATCAGCAAAGCAGAATAGCAAAGGATCTGACGATGGTGGTGGAGGTCTGAACGACCTTGCAACTAACCAGATAAATTCACCCCAACGGGTTACACTTCCTCTTTTCAATGGTTAGCTACCTACATAGATCTGCTCTGCTTCCAAACTACATAACCTATATATATTCAGATCTTTAAAATAGAACATTTAAGGCATGAAAGCAGCCAATAACCCAATGAAAGACATTGGATTCACAGGTCTTATTATCACATATTCTCATCATTTGCTTGTTACTTGTGCACCAACTGTACACTTGTTGTCTTAGTTAAGATAAAAGTTTATCTTAGTCTTCTTTTTCTAACATTTGAAGTTGATTTAACGCTGGGAGTCTGACCTCAAAAGACTTATTTTGTTTTTATAGGCAGACTCTATCCTCTTGTGTATGTGTGTGTTTGTGAGTGAATGTTGAATTTCTTTACCTGCCAGTGGGATTTTTTTGTTTATTACAAGAGCTTCACCATTAAGAAAGAGTTCATTTTCTAATGTTTTAGTTTCACCGCTAAGTGTCGGTGACATTTTATTGTAGTTATCAAAATGTTTTGTACTCTATCCCTATTGGTAATATTGGCCCTTTTTGATAGGAAGTGGAAGCTATAAAAGAAATTATATTTGCACAAATAAAAATTAGCTACAATAGAGCTGTAAATGAGTTTAGTACGAGTTTGTCGTTTAGGTTTAAGTTAGTGGAATTTGAAAGTTATTATCTTGAGTAAGAAATAATTTGATGGACAAGTCGAGAGCTACCTATAAATATATGAATGCATTAGTGATTTTTGTAAAGAGTTCGAGAGAAAAGAGAATACATATGAGAGTCTTTTTTCGTCCATGTTATGAGTATTCGTTATTGCATCTACTATTGAGAGAGTTGTGAGTGTTCTCAAGAGTGTATGTCCTTCTTGTAATAATTTTCATTGTAGTGGACTTTAAGAGGCCTAAGGGTCATGTGATTTTTATTCTCTCTTGAGAGGTTTGTCACGTAAAATCTTGTGTCTTATGTTTATTTGTTTCGTGTATTGATTATTGGCTTACATATAGTTGTGTAATTTCTTGTTATAATAATCGATCTCAACCAATGTGTTTAGACCATGCTCCATATCTGGAAACTTCATTACACTAGGGCATCTATATTAAGAAGACCAGCAAGTTTGAAGGACGTACTATGCTTGTGTATGCTTAACTATATGGTTAGTTATTATTTATTACTTTCTCCGTCTTAGAATAAGTGTCTATCTTTTCATTTTAGTTTGACCTAAAAAAATATCGACTTTTAAAAGTAATATATTAACTTTACGAATTCACTCATAATTTACTTTTTCAGAAAACTAGTTTATAAAAAATTATACAATAAGTAAGTACGATTGTCAAAAAAAATTTATAAAATATATTGTCTATATATATTTTTTAAGATTTTATGTAATCTGATTTTTGTTAAAGATATTCTCATATTTTGGCATCAATCAACAAGTTTCTTTTAACTAATAAAATATAAAGGTCGTGGATATGATAGGTTAGACCATTAGCGTATTGGTAATTGATAATTCATACAATACTCAAATTCCATATAATTGCCACATACGCATTTTATACAACTCTACATCAACCCATTCAACATCTCGAGGTTGAATCTCCTAGTTTCTTTTAAAGTTAGTTTTTAGTTATTAATAATATTTACAAATTACATAAAGATTCATGTTACAACAATCCACTAAAAATTGGATAAATAACACTTAAATACAAAGATGACAATTCTGTTAACAACAAACTATCCTTTTATTTTGTAAATTAAATGACTAGTTTGCATATTGCATCTTTCTTGGAATGTTTGATCCAAACAACATCTGATTTCGAAACTTCCAAATATGCTACGACATGACATAGAATATAATAGACGTAAAACCAAGTTCAATTGGGTTGGTTGATTACAAAATTCAATGCTTGTTATCTTGTAATTTGTCTTATCTTCTAGCTCCTTGCTAGAAGTTTGTTTTTTAATAAATCGTGCTGTTCAAAATATAAAAAAAAAATTGCATATTGCATCACAATCGAATATTATATTAGCAGATTTTAAGATCTCACAATTTTACTAACGTATAGTAATAGTATTATTGGTTTGAAAATTATAAACATAGGACCAACTTTCTAAAGATTTTAAAAATATAAACGAGATAAGTCACCTGGGTATAAAGTAAAAAAATGAACCAATCGTAACTAATCCTTGGTAAATCAGTTTGCTATTAATTATTTTTTCTTTATTGAAAATTGGTTGTACCCACAAAGAAATCAATACCACTTTATCATCTCATGAACCGCTCCATGGATTGAGTGACAAGTCATATGTTGATGATTTGGATGAGTTTAATAGCATTTTGAGTATGTCACGTATATACCCCGTTGAAAGTTACGTTAGTTTGTACAAATTCATCTTAATACATTGAACTTCTGACATTGTGGATCTTCATTCCAACATCTTTTAGTTTTTACACAGCTCTTTCACTTATCCGAAGGATTCAGTTATTTAAGAATCTTAAATAATATATAAGAATTATAATTATAAATAATATATAATAATTATAATTGTAACACAATTATCTTAATTTAAAATTTAATTAATTAATTATAAGTTATGATTTAGTTAAAATAAATTTTTTTAAGTTAAGTAAAATTAAGGATTTTATGACATCATAAATTATGATTTTAAAAAATAAAACAAATAACTATTTTAAAGATAAACATAGTAAACAAGATAATTAGTAAATAATACTATTAACATTATTTAAATTATATACTATTAATTAATTAATGAATTAATATTTTTTTATATTTATTAAAAACGTATATTCAGGAACAAAAGGAATCGGATAAAAAAACCATCGTTCAATTTACGTAAAATTTATTTAGGTATGTAGCTTTGGGTTTTAAATTAATTAATAAGGTTTCAACGTTTCATGAGCATGTTATTGACTTATGATTAATATAATATAATATAATTTATTAAAGCATCTATATTATATTAATTTTTATTCAACAAACTATATTAATATTACAATTTTTTTTATTTTCATGAATGTATGGAGTAAGTTTTAATTTAGGATGGAACAAGACATATTTTGTGCAGTAAGATGGATAAATGATTTTCAGTGTAATGAATATTGTTTTTAGGTAGTTTCATTTCAAAAACATAGTTTAAGAATCATCTAATAATAAGACTCAAGTGGAAGAATATAAAATTTAATTAACGTTCAAATAAATAAAAGACGGTTATTTATTCAATATTAGTGTATATAACGGGTATTTTAAGTACTCTATTATTTTTTTGAAAAAATTATTAACCCTTAAGATATATAAAAATGATATATGATTATAAATTAATTGCTTACATTTATGTTAATAGTCTCATAGGTGATTACTATTTAACTTACAAAATTAAAATCACCTTAAACTATATGCAACACACTTTCTTCTACTATTTGTCTTTTATTTTTTCTTCATATTTTTGGTTGCGTAACGGTTTCTTTGAGGTTTTTTAATAATTTTATATATTACAATTATTTTCAAAAATGTTCAAATAGTATTATTTCGTATTTTTCAAAATGACCCGTGTGTATACTCGAGTGTAAAAACTAGTTTAACATAAAAATTAAAGACAAAAAAGAAGCAGAAACGGCTCAGCATATCATCTCAGTCAATTGGAAAACTTATCGATGGAAAACCTTAATGAGAAGGATATTGAACAGCAGTTTTATGAAGAACAACTAATGAGCTTAGGAGGAAAGAACCAGGGCTCTCAATTTATAAAAAAACCTCTTGACTTTGCAAACTTCTTTGTTGAAGGGGTAGTATAGAAGGGAATGCCATCTTCTCATAGGAATAAATTCTTTCGAGATGTTAAAAATTCCTTTATGTTCAAAGTCTGTCAGGATCAAATTAACAAAAGATGCGTTGACGACAAAAAAGCAAAACTCATTTTCCACCAAAGTCACCACGGACCTACTGGAGGACACCATGGAGCCAATATGGCTAC
This sequence comes from Logfia minima, assembly GCA_963921325.1. Lineage (NCBI taxonomy): Eukaryota > Viridiplantae > Streptophyta > Magnoliopsida > Asterales > Asteraceae > Logfia > Logfia minima. Next base: position 31,916,665 of record OY992772.1, read on the forward strand.
AAGGGAAGTCTATGATTCCGGCTAGTAGAAGCCAACTATATTCAGAGACGCCTACGACTTGGTAAGACGTTGCGATGCTTGTGACAGGTAAGTGAACATTTAACCAAGAAACGAAATGTCTCGCACCAACATCCAAGCTTGTGAAATCTTTGATACAGAAGTTCATGTTATTGTTTAGTCAACAACTCATGTCATGATATGGAAGTCTCCGACGACTGAGAAATAAGGGATAAGACTCGAGGATAACCGTTGGTTAAATTGGTTATTGCATTTGGGAGAACTTTTGGTGCTTAATAATCACTTCGTATATGTTATCTAAGTGAAATATCTTATATGGTTGCAGACAACTCTATATCAGATAAATGGTAGGATCGTACGTTTGACTCATTCAGAAGTATTGATCTATCCTTACTAGACCTTTATAAAACATAATTAACTAAACCTAACATAAGCCGACATCATAGTAGACACTGCTTTATCTGTTATATCGAAGTAAACTCCACCCTTTACCCAAATGCCTCAACTTTCGTAAACTCGGCTAAATCACAAAAGATAACCAAAGTTCCTGATTCCAATTCGTTGAAGTTCGAAGAACGAAACCTATGTTATACTTATCACTTACTTGCCTTAGTAAACCTTACTTAGTACCTGTAGGTAGTAAATAATTTAGGGTTCCTTGCATTATTAATATTAAATCTCAACCCCTGATTCGTTGTTCTGTCATTGTCCGGTACTCCAACTCATGACGCTTACTGTGATTGATCGTTGAGGGTGCAATCAAACATGGAAGATTACTTAACTTGCAATTATAATTTAAGTAAATATGAAAGTAAGTACAAAATTACGGGTTAGAAGAATATCACCAAGCAACACCACAATTTATAGTAGTTGGGGCGGTCGTTAATTAATTCATCTTAATCCACTATCGGATTATGCGATATCGAGATTTCTCTAGAAAATTCAAGCCTTTTCACGGGTAGATATGAAGACCATTAAAAGTGTTGTTTCTTCTTCAATAACAACACGACACTAATCTTCTTTAATTAAAGGAAGATAACATGTTCAACTATAAGAAGCCTAAATACTAATCATAAAATGCTTCCACTTTCAATATGTAAGTCTTCAATACCAACTAAGTCTTATCATAAATCTTCAAGTTATCTTCTAACTCAACTTGAGGAGATCACCACACCAAAATCTTCTTCTTCTAACTCTAGAAGGCAATACTCTCTTCTTCTTTATAACCTTGAAAGAACACAAGAAACAATAACTCACAACTACTTTATCCCGCAAGTTTACATGTCCATAACAACTACTAGTTTGACCAAAAAATATGACACTGTTTTGACTTGGTTACATACATATAATACTTCAATTCCGATATGACCCATTTGACTCTATATTTTGCCAAAATGACATACAAAACACAATAACCACTTTAACCTGTCTTTATACAAGGTAGTAATTTTGACCAAATATTAACTTGCATTTTTCTTTACCTTACCTACAAGATAACCAACTATTACAAAGAATAAAATCAACATCTTTTAATTTCATTCATGGGTGATGATTTATACATCATCACTTTTTATCCATCCATCACTAATTATTCTTTATCATGTTGTACACTACAACACCATCATGCATATTTGGTGGTGAATGGATAAAAGTAGTGGTATATGAATCACCACCATTCATGCATACTATCATGTGCAATTATAATTGCACATTTCAAAAAAAGGGTGTTCTATTCTATCAAGAGCATGACTTAAAATGGATTAACTTGTTATCAAACGGAGCAACAAGTCCACCACTAGCTTCCCGCATGTTTCTTGTCCAATTTTCCAATAGATCCGCTTACCTCACCTACAATATTTTAAAACATAAAAGTAAAGCAAAATAGCTTAGTAAGTAATGAGCTCTAGCAAATACATAACATGTACAATATTAAGGATCCTTAATCTTTACCATGTCAATTCACAAGGAATCAATCTCTATCCACGTTATTTTAATTCAAGTGAGAAATTTTCACCTAACTCAATTAAGACAAGCTCTATCTATTTCATCTTAATTCAAGAGGGTAACCTTCACTCATGTCAATGAAGACAACCCTTATCCACTAATATAATGCATAGTTGAATAGTCTAATATTCCAAATTCCATTACCTTGTTTTAAGCATCTATTACTCACCTTTAGTTTGGTTAGGAACGCTATTTGCAAGGCCAAGTCTTTATCAACTATTACACAATACTATTCTTTTATGTCAATATATGTATGCTATTGGGTCTTCGATTATATTAACAATGAAATCATATAATACATCATTACATCAAAATCTCTACGCATACAAAACACTAAACACCCCTAACATATATCATCATTTATTTTAGAAAAAATTACACAGATGATCCATGTGGTTTGTCTTGAATTACACCTATCGTCCATTTTGAATTTTTTGACATTGGTCATATGTGGTTGCAAGTTCTTGCACATATCGTCCTTTCCCCAAATGGATGATACCTAATTCGATTGATACATATATATAATATTATAATTAGGAAAATATTGTACCTTTATATTTAAGTAGGAGCGAGATGAAGTTCAATTTTTTGATGTTTAAGTTCGACGTAGAGTGAAAAGTAAAGATTGTATTCAATACCATACTTCATAATATATGTTTAAATTTCTTGGTAATTGTGTGATTTTCTTTTAAAAAAGTTTATTAGTGAAATCCGGTGTCATTACGTTGATTTTATAAAAAACAAAACAAGGAATGCTAGAATAAAATTAGTCTCCTATTATGATTTTAAAAAGTTTGCACAAACCGGGGAAAGCGATCTATAATGTCAACCGATTTTAAAAATATTGGTTCGGTTGCTGAAAACGATCTAAACATATTAAGAGGGATTGGTTGTTAAAGAACCATCTAATAAGTAATATTGGGGTTCGGTTGTGAACAACCGCTCTAAAAGTTATTGATTGCTTTAAAAGACCGATCTATAAAATCATTTTTATGTAGTAGTGATTGGAAATAGTGCTATAGATCCATTGAAGAACAACGGCGTTCACAGGAGACCAAGTTTCAGGTGAGATGGTATAGGCTGGTCGTTTGTCGTTATATTTTGGAGGAGCAGATGAAGATTTTGGCCTTTTGGGGAGGGAATGATATGATACCATGACAGAACTTAATGCCTCGTCTTTCATTCCTTGATAAATCGTATATATCGTATATATACAAAAGAGTCCTATCACTAAACATGGTAAATAACCAACTGCCTATAAGACTTTTATGGTCTAGATATACACGATATTTACATGCATAAGAATATTTACATGCTAAATATAAGTAGGTTGTTTCAAATGTATATCTAATAATTTTCATGTCATAATATGCATACACGTTGAATCCATTTTGGGCTATTATGTGCTTACATTAGTCAATTTTATCTCTTTATTAAATTGCTCCTGATTAATAATTTATGTGCTTCTGATGCGCGTCTTTTAAATTATTGCTTACCATTTTTTCCATATTCACAATCAGAATAATCTGCATAATATGCCTAATAAAGACTATAAACCACTATGTTGTCTAACAGCTGAGTACCTTCGCTAAGATATTTAGATGGATTATTAAATATTGCTGTTGAAGACCATTAGCGTAGTGCATATTCAATGAAATTATGCCAATAAAAAAGTTGTAGTGCTAATTTACTAATGATAATTTGTATTTTCTCTTTGGTGTAGCTACTTGATATTTTGTAAATGTGGGCTTTAATATCTCTTTTTATGTTCTGTTAAAAAAACTCTACTTAACTGTGGGATCAAGTTCCTGAACTTGATACATAATGTAAAGTTCCTTTTAGTACAGAAATTTATTTCATAATTATTCTGTACATTTGTTTGATTATTTTGATGATGTTGTATGTAATTTGGATATAACTTAGTTACAAAGTGAGTGACTGTTATACGTGGGACTTACCAATTTGTATGTTGGCAAGTCATATTAGCTGTTCATGTTTGTATGTGTTTCATTTTGTAGGTAAAAATGTTGAAAGATGAACTTGAGGTGCAAAAGTGAGAAGTGACTCAATGTTATGAGCGGGATCAGTTGATAAAAGAGCATATGTGAACTTGCAGTTAGATGGTATAAACACTAATTTACTTTTGGAGTAGTTAAACTCTAATTTCATTTTGAGTGTTAAATCTTATTATGACACGATTTCATAATGTTAAATCATTTCATGGCACGATTTCAAAACTGTTATCGTTCTCCGTTGAGAAAGTTGTAGGAAGCCATTCCCCAACTCAGGGACGGATGCAATGAAGATTTAGGGGGGGTCACGGGCCCCAGTCAGCTTGGCCTAACAAGTGGTATAATATTAAGTCCAAATATTAATCCCCAACCAAAAACTATAATGCCCCCCCCCCCCCCCCCCCCCAACAATCGCATTTTGAAAACAGAACATGTTCAATTAATTGTGTGTTTGTTTTTTTATAGTGTTTTATCAAATGTTACGTATGAATCCTAATATTTGAGTCAAACTAACAAACTTAAAAAACTGAATACGTTATACTTGAATAACCAAAACATCAAGTGGAACGTCAAACTTAATAACTTGAACTCAAAAGAAGTCTAAGTAGATTTTTCTTGTTAGTATTTTTCATATTTGTTCTTTAAAAGTGACGTTTGATATTTATATATATCTTTCGTATCTGATTGGTTTTGACCCGACCAGTTTTAACCGGCAATCAACATTTTATTATTGCTACATCTAGTGCCAAGTGCCCCCCTAAAACATATTTTCTGGATCCGCCACTGCCCCAACTCCCCTACAGTGTTCCAGAAGGAATTCCCACTAAAGCGTCTAGCGCGTCACAACGCTATTTCCAATTTTTTTTAAACCTCACCAACGGCTATTTTTCGAAGATGCGCTTAGAATTTTGTCGACCCCGACAAACCATTTGTCGGAATAAGTTCGGACTTGTTTAGTGTTGAATTGGAACCAAGACAAAAAGATTAAAAAACATGTGTTTCCTTTGTTGAAATAAGGACAAATGGTTTGATTAGAGATTTTCTAAGAAAATTTTGACTCGGGATCGAGAGATGCATCGGGATCAGGGGATGCATTCAGATCGGGAGATCCTTGATTTTTAGGACTTTTAAATTATTGTCTTTCAATTATATTCTTTTAGGATTTGTAAGGTGTAATATTTATTTGAAAAATATATTTCTTCAATTTAATTTATTTTGTTATTCATTTCAATTTATTAAATTAATTGAATTACTTTTATAAAAAGAGGTCCAAAACACTATAAAAATAATGTCTTTCACTCCTTTCACTTTTTGATCGAAAATCTGTGAAACACAAAAACACTATATGAAGAGTGTCACAAGTCCAAAAGAACTTTTGTGACCAATAAAGAAATCTAAAACACGTCTTGGCTCTTACACTTGGTTAGAAGCAGTCTTCATTTTTTGCAAGACCTGAATATGGTATATTTTATTGAGAAAATTTATATATTCATGGAAACATTTTATTTACTTAGTTAGTAAAGGAAGTCTTGATTTGATTTTATATAACAGCCTAATTTTCATTTCATATATAAGTGAAACTAAAACAACAAAAACCAAAAACATAAGAGTAATGTTATATTCGCCTAATTAGGGACTAATTTAGTTTAATCATATCATACAGTTTTCGACACATGTACTCTATTTATTCTCTCTCCTAATCTCATCCAATCATTTTTTCACCTACCAATAACATTTTTAGACACATATACCAAATTAGACGTATATATCATTTTGCAAAACAAAAATAACAATATTAATAACAGCGAGTGTTGTGTAACTTTTTATAGCCATAGGTTAACTTTTGTGACCGTTGGAGTCGTACACTTTACCAATGACATCAAAGATTTGTGTAGAATAAGTAAAAAGACTTCCCTATATGTATGATCAAATATAATAGTGATGTTAAACTCTAAAATAATAATTAATAATTAATAATAATATTCTTATTCATTATAGCAAAACAGTACAAATAAAAATAATAATATAAGTATATACTGAATCTAATCTAATGTTTATATTTTAAGTGTAAATGGATCTGTTAATTTGTCAAATCTGATCGTCACGCTCACATAGTCACATCCACGTTGCTTAAAAAATGAGCCAAATAACGAAAGATAAGCATAATTCACATTTATCAACTAATTAAGTTATAAACACAATCATAATCTTGGTTTGATCAAACCAAGTAAGTGAAGTACCCAACAATTAACAGAATCCATACAGAATAAAAAAAAATACCCAAAATACGTAACGAGCAACAACCCCCAAAAAAATAATACAGGAAATGAACTTAAGTGTATGCTTGCACTTTACAACCACGTAGCTGGTAGCTCAGTTGTGGGATTAGCCGGTGTAGATATGAACACCGATTGCAATAAGAAAGATGGTAACGAGCCCAAAATAAATGATGGTATGAACAAGTATTGATAGTCCACTTGTTTGCATGTTACCAAACTCCACAACTCGGTTCCGACCGGGTATTTGCAATAACAAACCCGGTGACAACAACACAAACAGCACCACTGCTATAACCACCGGACCCCAATCCGCCATCTATCAAATACCTACCAAATATATTTATTCTAATGAAACAGAATAAGTGGATTGATTTGTGGGTGGCGTATGTTATATAGAGACTGATTGATGGTTGAATTAAATAAAATAAAAGGGAACCGTGAGTGTTTAGGAGAAGGAAAGAATAAGAGGTGTAAGAGTGTTAGATGAATGATGTTTAAAAAGGAAAAAGTAGAAACGTGGCGGTATCTTACTTCATGTGTTTGCCGACTTCTTTATACATCTTGTCGCTATCCAAGTACTTTGTGTTAGTTACTCAAAATACTCCGATTTATTTAATAAACCTTTCAATTTCATTTACTGGGGTTGTTGTAATAAAAGGATATGATGAGAAAACACGCTAGAATTCAAACATCTTTATTAATAAAACATTTGTACCTGTTGTGACTTGTGAGGTCTTGAAAAGGATGATTTGTCCCAACCGTAAGAAAACCCGATACCTTCTTTCACAAAAAAGGTTAATTTGAGCTAGTGGTCCCAACGGGTCTTAATCGGGCTTACTCCAGCTTTTTCAATTATCGTTAAATGACGATTCAACTGATATTATAAAGTTTATGTGTTATCTTTTGAGATAATTTTTGATGTTAATGTATCGAGTTGTGATTAAAAAGATGATATTAAATATGTAACATTGAAATTCTAAAATTGATTAAAAATAATTTAAAAATCATTTTCTTATTAATTTATTTATTTCTTTTCTATTTGTAATTTTTAGACGAGGATGTTAATTTAATTTAGTATATCTCCTCACCGATAAAGCATAATTGAATGTAGTGGTCTAACATTTGTTCTTTTCCTATAAATGTAATGAAATAATGAAATAATAAACTGATTTCACAGCGTCTTGCTTTATTGGTCCACTGCCTTTGGAAGCATTGTCTGATTTATAATGTTGAAGATAGTGTAATGAGAAAATATTATTGCTCAAAAATTAGAAGTGGAAATAATATTCTAAACAGTACTCTAACTTATTTTACCTTTTATTTTAACGGTAATATAACTGTTGAAAAAAGTGAAAAATACGCGCGATAGTATTCCACTCGATTCAGTCGTTCCATAACATAGACATAACTCGCCACTCGATGTGCTCTAACAAGCTTGCTTTCTTGAGAAGCCAAATTGAAGAGAAGTCGCTTATGTTATTTTCAATTTTTCAAATTTATTTGAACGTCACACTTTCATTGTCATCAATATGTTTCTCCTCCTTCTTTTCTTCTTCACGAATTCGAATCAGATAATTAATCGTCTTTCGTAAGGTATGTTTATGGATGCTATGAATATCTGAATTATTAGAAGCTCTTTTGTAAATGTATGTTTCTATTGTTTTTGAAGGGTTCAACACTGTATTTGTAGCAACAATTCCCTGCTCCCATCAATTTGCTTAAGGTTAAAAGGTATGTTTTGCATGACTGAATCGATTTCCTCTACGATCTTCTTCTTTTTCAATGCAAAAATCAATCACATGCTTCTAATTATTATACAAGAACTCATTTTCATACGTAATATTCAATTATTCGAATCGTTTCTTAAAATAAAGGGCAGTTGGACTTAAATTGTTTTAGAAAAGAGAATCTATTAATGCTTATTTCAAGGTGTGTTTGTTTTTTTTCTTGTTTCCTTTATGTTTCACAAGTTTTTGGTGGTCAATATAAGATTGACTGAGATGAACTTTATATTTGTTTGTTGAACACCAACTTTTGATGAAACGCTTGATATTTTTTAGGCTTTGAACATGAGTTTAAATTTGTCCAGGTTTGTATAAGAGATCAATGATTGATTTTATTAATCTTCATAAATCTCTTTTCTAAAGTTGTGGTATGTTGACCCTCTTCCAACATTTCAAATCCCTCAATAAAATAACATTTGAGAATTTCATATATGCAATGATGTTAATTTCTAAATATGGTTGTGAACCTTCAATCTTAAATCATTTTTAGGTATATCGTTAGAAGATTTATAATACCATGATACTATATGTATTTGTAATAGGTTGATGATATATATACATATATAGTTTTTTAGTATTTGGAGCAGTGGAGGTGAGGATTTCACCATGGTTTGATTAAAGGAGCAGTGGAGGGGAGGATACGTCAAGGGGAAATTGATTGGATCTAAATATCATGATTCATCAACTGGAAAAAGGTTTTATATTTTTGTTGTTTGGATGAGTTTATTTATTCGTTTTTTCGACTTAGCCATACTTATGTGATTTTTGATCCATTTCTTACGATTACCAAGAATTGGTATACATGTTAGAGATTCAGATGAACGTCGTCTCTATATGAATGTTAGATGGTAAATTTTGATTTGTTTCGATTACTTGACATTTGCTTTTATGTATTATGTGTATGATAATAGGTCTTTGATGAATCACTCAACTGAGTGTTTGATAGAAATTGCATGAGTGCGGGGGTGGCATTCGGCAAGAGATAAAAACGCAAAGGAATGGGATGGCTGGAAAATTCCCACTGATGGTCATTCTAAAACTCTTCATGTTCTCTAAAATGACTGATGTTTGATGTTTGCTTTTGATCACAATCTCAAGTTCCTTCAAAGTGAAAATGTATATGGTTTATGGATGTGCAATGGTCATGCTTCATGTGGTCCCGGTGCTTCATGTACGTGGAGATGCAAGGTCAAGTTAGTCATGGGTCTCTTTATTCTGTTTGTGTTATGCTAGTATATAATTAGATACTTATTGCGACAACAAATTTTGTATAGTTCGCTGATTAAAGAGTTACCTATAGGTTAATATAATTTGCAAATGGAGTAAAGAGTTCTAATATTAATTATTGGAATTTTAAGAAGGGTTCGTAATAGTTTAGGATAAGCATCGAGTAAAAACACGCATGCTAAATGATGTTTGAACCAAGACATATGGTAGTTTGACTTCTCACAGAAGTCCATCCATTTTGTATTGAAACTTCAATTTGAGTGTTGTGTCATTGTGGTATACTGGTATGTAATAATACCATTATAGGCCATTTTGAGTGTGAAAGTCCAATATGTCACGTTTAATGTCGTGTCTTGGTTTTAAAAATGGTTATGGTGAACTTTGAGTTTTGATATCTGCTTGTGTAGTTTCTGTTATGGTTTGACTATTCAAGGGAAACCAGTCCATGGTGCAATCTGGTTATGGTTTAGAGATTATGTATGGTCTTTGGTTGCTGGAATTATCTATGGAATTGGCATTGGGTTACAATAAATAGGAAAGCATTGTGGAGCTTGTGGTTATTGCCTTATCGGAGAAAGGAATGGAAGATAAGCTTATGTATATTGACTTTCCTGACTCAAAATGCCATTTCAAGGATTGAAGATTGTGATAATTTGGATGGGATGTTGAATCCAATTTGTTCAAGATAGTTTTATGATGACATGTTATGCTTTTTACCAAACGATAAGCTCTTATTTTAGTGTGGTCTGAAAATTATTCAAAACCTTTGTTAACTATTGAGCTTTGCTGTATTATTCAATTGGAAGTAAGTTGTTTGTTATTTCTATTTAATCTAACAAGGTTAGTTTCTCGCGTTGCAAATGAGTCCATATGATATTGCATTGTAATTGTACCCTATTTCTATAAGCTATACTATAGTATCGCTTGACCTCATGTTATGGTCGGTATTTTACATGACAACAGTTAAATGGCTATGATGAAAATGCTTATCCTTTAAATAAGTAGCCAACGATGCTATGGATCAAAGAAATAAAAACTCATCACAAAGCTTACAGAAACAAATTTTGATATTTGTAGATTGGAGTGGCAAATTGGATTGGTTGGCTAAAGAATATCAAAATTGGTTGGTAATAAATTAACGAATAGCTATTAACGCTAAAATTCAAATTGATTGTTCTTTTGAGTGGACTTGATTAACGAATCAATTCGAATTTTACCGTTACGAATTATATGCGATAAATAGAAACATTTTATTTACCAATAACATACGACAAAGAAATCAATCGGATAATTAATACTAAAATATCATCATATTTTACATAAAAGAGTAATAATTTGTTCCAAGAACCTCACAATTCATTAATTGCACATTTGCACCACACAAGTAGAGTTTCACATGATTATATTAAGCTCAAATTATTATGTCTAATATTAATCATTGTGTAAATATGAGAGTAAGTGGTATACAAATTATAATAATATAAAATACTTTATACTTATAATATTTATTAATGATCTTATAATATTTTTTTCATGAAACTCGTGTATTAAGGGTCAATAATTTACTTGTTATTTATATTATATGATAGGTTACGTTGGGTTAGTATATTAGTACAGCCCAGCGCAATTGTATAAATGGGCTAGCTAAGGTCGATTAGACTTTTTATGTAATCGCTATAAATAATTAATCAATAAATTCATATTGCAAACATATAAGATTAACACTTAACAGGAGTATTTCATTTGATTTTTTAAAAGTGTCATACATGAAAAGATATACAAAGGTTAGTGGTTGCTTTCCATGCATTAATCGGTCGTTCACCTCCACGAAGCACGTTAATGGAAAATGAATCATCTAGAAAAGCAAACAATAATTTATTTGTTTTAAGTAAAGTTGTTATCCGGAAACAAAATTAGCTAATTCATTCCTTTTTTATTTCTACTTTGATTTTATAATTTTTTACTCAAAATTAATTATATAATATTTTAAATGTTCTTTATAAAATTCTGTGAACAGATATCAAGTTTTAGTTTTCTAATCCGCCCAACATCGTCAAAGTCCCACATGCTTGGTCCTCCACCGTCTCCCAAGCGTCGTAGTTTCGACAGAAAATGTCAGGCCCCTGCCTATGTTGTTTTCACCTACTTTTTTATGATGGAAACAACGCTCTCGTAAGAAGTAGTCTTATATAATGGTAATTGCCGTCGTAGTTAAAAGTAAAAATAGATCTATATTTTGCAATACCTAAAAGTTCAAAGTAATTGTGCAATAACTTTGTAATCAAATAAACTTATAAGGTCGGTAAACTTCTAAAACTTTGAGATGGGTTTTTATAAATTTCCCATACTAGACTCCCAAGAGTAGTGGCACTCCTTGAAAGTTACTCCTCAACTACCATTTCTAAAACCTTCAAAGTTTATAGTAATGTGTATGTGCAATTGGCCTTATGATCAATCTAAAAATATGATAAATTTATTAGGAGTCTATAACTTTAAACTTCTTTCTTTTTATATAACAGGGACGAGTTCTTGAACTCATTCTTATATCTATTTGGAATGGATCTTACGCATATCTAATAACTATTTAAGTGTACTCATAGTCATGCATGATTCTTTGATACCACTTGATGTCACATCAGGACCATTTACTTACCCCTTAATGATGACAATAGGGTGATTACTTGAGAATGAGTGTTATGTATTTATAGTGTTTATATATATATAAATATATATATATATATATAGTAATCGTGTTGGAATAAAGAAAGAATTTTTTTGGTGAACTTCGTTGTTACCACGATACAGGGCCTACAACTCAATACACGTAATGCTGACACACATGGTGAGTGCCACAATGTACGCACCATTTTTTCCACTTTGACGAGTGCTGTACCTTTGTTACACATCTGCAATTAATCATTCTTTTATATTTATCCTTGATTGTATTCACAGTTACGTATTACTAAAAGTAAACATGACCTTCTCTTAAATATAATAAAGGGTTATGTATTTTTAAATATATCTAATTTTTTTAAAAAAGCTATTGTGTGTATTATATTTTGAACGTCTCTATTAAATATACTCAACTCTTAAAAACATACAATTGTATGTAATTTGGTTGATGTGTCATCCATACAAGCACCCACGTGTCACTCATACAAAATTTCACGTCAAAATATTACCTACAATTGTGTATTCTTACGAGTTGAGTACATTTAATAGAAGCGTTTAAAATATGATACACACAATAACTTTTTAAAAAAAATTAGATACATTGAAAAACACATATCCCTATAACATGTAATGCTATAATCTATCACCCAAAAAAGACACAGTTTTCTGCTTTTGGTTGACCATTAGGTAAACGAAGTATTATTATTTATTAATTTGTGAAACATCATGTTAACAATATATATTCAAAGTTTACATATATGAATCAAAAGTCCGCAAGATCAAACTTCACATTTGTTTCAAGATATGCAAACTTCAACTTTTACATATAAAACATGTACTCAAACATTAATTAATTAGCTAATTACAACGTCTTGAAACCATAGATATATTTTCCAAGTATTAGTATCTATAGATGATTAAACCCACGTACCACAAACCTAGAAAGTATGGCAAAAACATATGACTACTTTAGCCAATCCAAATATGAACTCGAATAGCGAACGTGAATAGACAAATAATTGCAAAGTAGAGAATAGTATGAACCAAAATAGCAACACCACTCGTTTGAAAACAACAGAAATTAACACAACGCCCACGTCCTGGCATCTGAAACAACAATCCTGGCGATAACAATGCAAATAGCAATACTGACACCATAATGGGGCCCCAATCAGCCATATACCTTAGTCGAAATTATACCTGACTTCGAGTTTGTGAATGTTGTGATTAATTATGTGTTGATGAGTGATTAAAGAGTGATGAATGAATGGGGATTTATACATGGATGAAATCTTGGTTGAGAAGCAAAAAAAGAGGCTTTGTGGGTGGATGAATGGGACATGGATAAGTTGATGAAGTCACTAATAGTTCATTCTCATTTTGCTTTTTTTTATAGGAAATAAATATTGTGGAATTTAAGTATAACACGTGTTTGGGTTAGCTTAGCTATAGTGTATATATATGTATACTGTATGCTTAATTATCATTTAATTATATTAGATATCTTGGTTTGGTTGGTGTTGTTAGATTCGTTAATGGCTATACTTTATTTCTTGTGGATGTAAATATTTGCACTTTATAACTACGCTTACTTCCAACTAAAAATAACAAAATTCTTTGCAAGTAAATTACGTCTTTTGAGTTGTCATGTATCTTTCTTTGTTATATTATTATCACATAATGAAATGATTTATATTATATTATATATATATATATATGTATTGGTTTGAATTTCGATCAAGACATATTTCTCTTTGAAAGTGGTCCACTGGTCCTGCCAAGTAATTTGCAATTTCTATCAAGCAATTATATCGGGCCTATATAAATGTTGGAGCCCATTACAACTTACGACAAACTCTTACATCAATATATGCGTCGTGCAGTTTGGCCCATTGACTAAATCTGGCTATGTTTGCCAAAAGTGCGTTCCAATCCAAATCACATTTACGAGGCCACGAGGGAATCGATTCTTATTTTAGTTCTACACTATCAAACGTATTTTAGAATATTATGCAATATAAAACCTTGAAACACGTTTGATGATATAAAAAAAAGTGATGTATAAATCATTACATGATAATTCTCTCTTAAATGTTTACATTTTAAGTTCAAGATGATCAAACTTAACAATCAAATAATTAGGGACAGAGTTAGATATAATCATTAAGGAGGAAAAAAGTATTTTTGTTACTTTTCCCTTTTTGTGGGGACAAAAATCATTAAATATGATTAATCCTCTTACAAAATTTATCTTTTAATGTAGGGTACGTTTGACACACAGACTTATTCTAATTTATGATAGTTTAAACTTATTTTTCTCAAAAGTTCAAGCTAGTAACATTGTTTGGATGACAAAAACTATAAACTTATGGAAAAAATAAGCTTTAGAGAAAATAATTAAATTAAATGAACTAGCTTTTAAATTAAGCTCCTAACTTATAAAATAATAAATTACATAAATACCTTATATATATATATTTATTTATCATGTATTTTTTGTGTTTTTAAGTTAATTCATAGCTATAAGCTTCCAGCTTCAGCTACTTTGTCAAACACTTATAAAAATAATGAACTTCAGCTTCCAGCTTCAACAATAAGCTTCAGTTATAAACTCTCAGTTTCAGCTACCAACTAATTTCGCCGAACATATTCACAATTTAAATTTTATTGAGAGAGTCTCATGTTCTCTTTTACATCCACCCCTACAAATAATTAGGTTGGCATAATACAATTTTGCCATTTCGATAATAAAACTTTACCTACTTAACTCAATAAGTCACCTTTAATTGTTTTCTGAGTAAGAAGTATTAGCAGCTTGTTTCTCTATAAATAACACTGTCATGCAAATATGATAATTATGTTAATCATAGACCAGCCAAACAAATTAAAAAATTCGCATGAAATGTTTAATTTTGAATGTGAAAGTCTAATACAACAAGCAAGATTTATGTAAACAAACTTTCATTCTAAAAGTTAAAATGCCATGATGAACGTGGTATAATATAACCTACACAAACTTATAATAATAATAATAATAATAATAATAAAATAATAATAATAATATAATAATAATTTATAATAGCAGGAATCGTAGACTAAAAATATTCAACAGTGACCGCCAAAATTTATGTTTTATTTTCTTCCAACGTTCATTAACTATTTTTAAAACCATTATTTATTAATATTAATAAAATAAATAATATTAATATTTATTTATTTTGTTTTCAGTTTTCCGACTTGATCCACCGCGTGACCGCGCGACTGACTTGGTACTGGTGGTGGCCCCACTGCCTACTTCTGCCCCCATATAATATAACTAATCCAACACACCACTTCCTTTCGGTCAACGTCGTCAACGTTCGTCAACTTGTATATCGGCTTCAAATTTACGGACGCTTTTATCGAATCTATTGATCGATTATATGATTAAAATTATCACTTGTTAACTGTTGCAGAATGAATAACAAGCTCTTATACTCGTTTATTCAGTCACCTTTGTGTATTGCATAAACCTATGCGTGTGATAATGTCAGGTGCGATTAATACTGTTTTTTGACTTATTTTTGTTTTGATTTGATTAATTTGTCATTAATTGTTGAATTTGATTTTTTTTATTCGTATACTTCGTTTAGGTTTCATGCGTACGATTTGTGTGTGATACGTGATGCGTACTCATACACGCGTTAATTTTGTTCATGTTCTTTATCAATTATCACAAGCAGTTAGAAAACCTAAGGTGATGATTTGATATTTGTATGAATGATTTAATAATCTGCCGATATTTAACACTGCGATTGGCTAGGGTTTAGTTACATGTTAATAAACTTCCAGTCCAGTGTGTACTTTATAGATATATATATCTATCTATATCTATCTATATCTATATATATGGAGTATATAATAACGTTGCTTTGTGCTGTTTAAACACAAATAAATTAGTACACGAGACAACGGTTCTCAATTAGGTTCTGTTTAAACTACTATCAATTTATTTAATTTGAAAGGGGGCGACATTTGAATCTGTCAAATTTTCAAATGAGAGACCAATAGGCTGTTTAATCATGCCTGCTACTACTCTGTCTCGGTTTGTATGTGTCGAATAGATGGTTTCTTCTCCAAATGTTTCGAACTAACCATATTGCAAATTATTGTTCATTGTGTATTTGTACGACTTTAAGATACTATTGACTGTCATAACCTTGTAAAGTGTGCATGATTATTTTGCAATCTCATGTTTGTTTATTTTTGTAAGACTTTAAGATACTACCCAGTCTCATAAGGAAGTTGACCCTTGTGTATGATTTCAATTGTTCTTTGGTACCTCATCGTATGAACAATACGGACAATAGGAATATTCAATGCAATGATAATCATGTTGTTATAAACGTTTCTTAATTGTTCTAATCATTGTTTTTGGGAGCCATTTCGGATTGCAGAAATTGACCAGAGATTTTCCTTGGATTTTTTTTTTTCTTTTGTTATTTATTTCTCAGGCTATAACATTAAGGATATAATTGAAGAAGCACAATTCCGGTGGCTAAGGCCAGGAGAGGTGCTTTTTATACTGCAGAATTATGAGGAAACTCAGCTTAACCATGAGCCCCCTCAAAAGCCACCCAGTGATTTTCTGCCTTGCTGTTTTATGTCATTTTATTATGAAGTATATATGTATTTGTTAAAGTGCATTGGTTAATATTGCTCTTATCGTGTTCATTGTATTCTACCCCAGGTGGTTCGCTGTTTCTTTTCAACAAGAGGGTCCTTCGTTTTTTCCGCAAAGATGGTCATAGTTGGCGAAGAAAGAAGGATGGGAAAAATGCTGGTGAAGCGCATGAACGTCTAAAGGTTATTCCATTTTTTATTTTGGTTGTAATCTTTTTGCCTTGGAGTATATTTAGTGAGTTATTTTAGACGTGTATATTCACGGTTAGTAAAACAAACTTTTAAAAGTATCTTGGTGCACTCAAGTCTTCGTAAGTGTTTGGAAAATCAACATTCAAACCCTAGTCTAAACACACACGAAACAAAATTGCACGGAAAGGGAAGTACACGCTGACTTACATGGTTGAGCTTGGGTATAGCAAGTTGACCTGCTTAATCCACGGCAGGACTTAGAGATATATTATTGATTTCGATTTTGATACATGTTCACAATTACATTATGGTTGTATATATAGAGAACAAAAAGGTAATCCTAATTTAATACGATAACTTGCTCTCCAAGGAAACTGCTAACAGACTTGCATTTTCTGTGCTTAAAAAACCCAAACGGGCCAAACCTATGATTCAACATTATGCGCCTTGACATTCAGGTTTACATTGCCTCCCATAGGTTTTGTAACTCGTTGTAAGATCTCCATGCTCAAGAAGCTGATTCATATTGATATTTTGGCCTTTATAACAACTTATCTAACAATTGTTTCTAACTTCTAAGAGGTGTTATGTAGTGTCTTACAAGTTTTATAATATAAAGTCATATTCCCCTGATGTTTTGTTCAGACCTATTATTGATGTAACCCAGTAATTTTAAATTTGTGCAACTAACAAAATCGAATAGAAGTACAATGCTCACACCATTTTATACTTCCCCTAACACAATTAGACTTTCTTTAATTTCTTATAGAGTTTGATATTTTATTGATGTTGCAACCCTTATTCTGTAGGTTGGAAATGTTGAAACATTAAATTGTTACTACGCTCATGGTGAGCAGAACCCAAATTTCCAGAGGCGTTGTTATTGGATGTTAGATTCGTAAGTATAATTCATCTCTTCTTCACGTATGCCTTTTGCATTATATTGCAGCTAACAGAAAGTTTTGGATTTAATGTTTTATTTTAACCGACACATGAGCATATATATCCATATACGGTTTTTGTAGAATTATTTCTTGATTTTCTGGTGGTGGCAGGGCAATGGAGCATATTGTTCTTGTTCATTACAGAGATATAACTATAGTAAGTCTTACAAACTTAACGAAAAACGGAAGTTCTGAGCAATGACATTCTGTGGTTATCTACTTTTATATATTTAATTAAAATCAAGGAAACTATGTGGTTATGTGGCGTTGCATGTTGATACCCTTCTTTCAGATTGATGTTTATTTCTGTCCCTACTTGTTGACCAGAATATTGCACATGATAGCATAATATGCTTATGAAGTTTCATAAGCCCATCCAAATTTGTGTAGCCTGAAACCACAACTTTCATGTATGTATGATTGTATTCAGATGTCACCATATGTATCTTTTCTTTTCTTTCTCCTTTAAAACAGATAATAAAAATAAACTATCGATTGTTGCTAATATAGAAAGTACGAGCAGCTATCTCAAACATATCCTATTTGTCTATGTATCAGCTTTCCGTGTTCTTACAAGCCATTTTTGCTTGATTAAGATTTGACTAACATTCAAGTACCATGTTTCCTAACCACTTTATACCTATTTAAAAAGAAATTACTTCCAATGCATACGAATATGGCAATTTCTTGACATTAATTTTTATTTCTATTTTATTATCTTTTAATCTTCTATCGGATGACAGTAGCATTCATATTTTGAAGGGTAAGCTTAGTGCTGGACCCATTTCAACGTTGACTTTGGGATCTTCTAATATCATTCAGAGTTCCAACTCCTATGCACCTCAAGTTACTTTGTCTGCTGCTGGTAGTAAATTTAACGAACCTTACAACATTACACCCCATCCCAGTTTTGTAGAAGTTAGTCCACATGTTACCAATTCCAATGGGTCAAGTCAGATGAATCTAACAGAAAGAATTGAGGAACTTGATGGTTCACCTGATCTTGAAATCGATAAGGCGTTGAGAAGGCTTGAGGAGCAGTTGGGTTTGGACCACTTGAAAGATATTGGCACATTATACAGCAAGAATGAGTGTCTGGATGACTTGGAGTTCACACTTAATGAACAAAGTTGTAATGGAGAGAGGTTGCGGTTGCAATATGGTTCTGACAATTATGTGTCTCTACAATATCCAGGTTTGTTTCCTCACCTTTGTGTTGCTCATAATCATCAAAGCATGCACATTTATGATGTGATCTTGTTTATGTGAATCAACCAGCTAAAATTTGGAAGACAATTATTGGGTTGGGTCAAGATGGCTTTCATATGACCTGGTTCTACAACACGGTTCAACTTTCTGTATAAACTCAATCTGTCATATATCTTTCACATGTTGCATCCTTTATTTGATCCACATATAACACATATCAATCAATCAGGTTTGAACTTCTAAGTAGTTAACTGAGCCAATACCAGCGTTCACTATCTTATCATAGTGCAAGATTTCTGGAAGAAAAATACAATCATGTATAGCATGGGGAACACATCTTCTACCACAAATTGTTTCTCACCTCCTACCCTAGTGTTACTATTTTGTTATTATATTATATATTCCTCTTATTTTCTGGATATCAATTATAATAGATCTAGATAAAGCTCAAGAGCAACTAAGCACACCGAAAAGTGTAACTGGCTATGGGAGTCTACATCAGTTTCAACAACCATCCAAGGATGATGTTACTGTTCCAAGTCAACAAACTTTAATTTGGAAGGACATATTAAAATACAATGCGGATGCAACATGTGATGCTTCACTAGAGAATTACATATACCCATCAGATAAGATGGTAAGCTTATTTTGTTATTGTCTAGTTTGTAAAGTAGTTACTATTTCTCTGCTTCACTTGTTTACTATTCTTTTTTCATTCGATATGATGCAAAGCAGTTTATTAATAGTTAAAGTCCCACATCAAAGTGCACTTGTTGGCACACATGTTTAGGCTGGTGCTGTTAGGTTCAAACTTTTCTTATCCAGTTATTGACTCAACCAGTCTCTCCAATATCCTTGCGTGTTTGTTTTTTAATCAATTCTTTTAATTCCCCTTAACTGAGTATGTCTAATGATATGCTATTTTTTGAACAGGAAGTGCTTTCACCTCAACCGAGAAGAGATCCGATTGAAGAGAAACGGGAGCACTGCTCAGGAGATTCTGGTGCAAGTAATTACTGTAAGTATAGTGCTTCTTTTTGCAATTGAAGTTCACAACTGTGAAACTGGTGGTGGAAACTTGGGTTGCTTGGCGACCACTTTTCATCCTTTACTTTTTATCTTTTTAACAAGTTATGTGTCAAATTTGATCACAAATGTTTTTAAATACAATGTTAGTCTAAGAATTTTTTTTTATTAAAGCAATTTAGAAGGTTTTATGCATTCAATACTTTGTGGATGGCTTTGAACCTGATTGACCTGCTCGACTCATTTAACCTGTTTTTTGGTTAATGTTTCTAGCTTCTCCCATATTACCCATTCAAGATAGACTATAATTCAAATCGACCCGTTTGCATTTAAATGGGTCAAAATTGCCAAAACTACCTGGAACTGGGCTAATTTGGTACTTAGAATCATTTGAAACTCGTTATTTATATTTTAATCGTGCTTGGCTTGCTAAAACCTTAGTTTGCCTGGCGAGCAATGAATCCTCTGATGACAATATTGTAATTCCAGCAACTGCACTGCCGTCTCAAAAACTCGAAGTGTCAAAATTTTCTGCATATATCCCTGCAACAAATATGTATCAAAGTGACGTTGACTTATATTCAACATTGTTTGACCAAGGACAGATTGAAACACCACTCGCTTCAGATTCAAGTTTAACCATTTCACAAGAGCAGAAATTTACAATCCGTGATATATCTCCAGAGTGGGGTTATGCGACTGAGCCAACAAAGGTAAATCCATTTGAGTTAGATAAGAAAATCTTCCTGAGTTGTTTTTATCCTTTATGATGGCTGCGAATATTACTTAGATTATCCTCGTCATGTTTGTCTAATTGCTTTCGTTAAGCTTTTATATAATTGGTGATTTAGATGCTGGTTTTACATGGTACCCGTAGGCGATAGCATGTCTGTTTGATGTCATAGCAGTCTTTATCTGGATAACCAGTTTGATATATCTGCTGTAATGCGTTTGGATGTTTATGCGGCATAGGATAGCAGCTAAAGGTGGCAGCTTAAACCCTTTCATATGAAAAGGGGTTGATGAAAGTGTTGATTGATAATGGGTCAAACGCACAAAATAGTAAAAAAATAACTATAAGGGAAACGGTTCAAGTGGATTGAGTGGGTCAAATGTGTCGGGTCAACCAAACCTAAACCTTGTTGACCCTCACTTAAAAATGACTCGTTTAAACCCGAATCCATTTTGATCTGTTACTCCTAGTAGTGACCTTGCTTGTTTATATGATATCTATATACACAGATTCCAAAGAATGTTAAAGTCATCCCTCTCCTCACCCCGTCCAATCAGATAAACGTACTCCGGTTTTCTTATAAGATTGCAAACATTGTATTGTCTGGGTGGAAAAGGCATCTGCAAGATTATTTTTGAAGATGTTGGAAATCTGCATGTTGTTTATAGAATACTTTTTGAATCTTCATCAACATAATCCTTTCTGCAGGTACTCATAGTTGGGGCGTTTGCATGTGATCCGTCAGATTGTGAATGGATTTGTATGTTTGGTGACACTGAAGTTCCTGTTGAGATTATTCAGGAGGGAGTCATCTGTTGCCATGCTCCACCTCATTCACCTGGAAAAGTTACTATTTGTATTACCGCTGGAAATCGGGAGGCTTGTAGTGAGGTCAGGGAGTTTGAGTATCGTGATACATCAAGCATGTCTATGCATGCTAGCTTAACAAAGAGCGAAGCTAGTAAGAGCTCTGAGGAATTATTATTACTCGTCAGATTTGTGCAAATGCTAATCTCTGATAAAATTGGGAAAATTGGAACAAGTACTGGAACTGATCTTCTAGAAATTTCAATAGCTGGTGAAGATTCATGGGCTCAGATCATCGAGGCTCTTTTAGATGGCAGTCTGGAATCATCTAGAACAACAGATTGGCTCCTGGAAGAACTTTTAAAGGACAAGTTGCAATGGTGGGTTTCCTCTAAATTGCAGAACAAGAACACCGTTTCTTCTTTGTCTAAAAGAGAACAAGGGATAATACATCTGGTTTCTGGATTGGGCTTTGTGTGGGCCTTGGCACCTATACTTGAATCCGGAGTCGGCATAAATTTTCGTGATGTTAATGGCTGGACTGCTCTTCATTGGGCTTCACGTTTTGGAAGGTAATTCTTCATTGGGCTTCACGGTTTTGTCAATTTTTCAAATTGTTACAAATCAATCTTGTGCTAATATTCTATGAATAACACAATTTGGAGGTTGTATGCACTCTACCCGTTTTGGACAAAACACAAGCTTATTCACCCATTTATAAGTAAGTTGGCCGCTTTTACCTTCTCTAATAATAATAATTTTGGACCACTTATCTTGTGCGACGTGACCAATCAATCGTCATATTTGTAAAAAGAAAGGCTCACATGGTATGTCACTATGACGTAGATATTTAATCAAATTGATTACGATTAGTGATTACATTTGCAAAGCAGGATAACAGTGTCAAGTGAAGATCCATTTCACTGGGAAATCATATGAGCATTCCATCATATGCACAATCTTTTCTAAATAAGGAAAAAAGGCCTAATTTGAGTGCTATTATTGTGATATAATAGGGAAAAAATGGTAGCTGAGCTCCTAGCATCTGGTGCATATGCTGGAGCAGTCACGGACCCCTGTCAACGAGATCCAACCGGAAAAACACCAGCATCTATAGCTGCAACATATGGACACAAGGGGCTTGCAGGATATCTCTCAGAGGTGGCATTAACTAGCCATCTTTCATCCCTCACGTTGAAAGAAAAAGAAAGTGAACTATCCAAATGTTCTGCTGATGTTGAAGCCGAAAGAACTGTAAATAGCATCTCAAACCCAGATCTTGTAAATGAGGATCACCTGTATCTGAAGGACGCTATAGCTGCTGTGAGGAATGCAGCTCAAGCTGCTTCGCGTATACAAGCTGCTTTCAGGGCTCATTCTTTTAAGAAAAGGAAACAAAAGGAATACTGTGAATATGGTAGTGGAGATGAGTATGGTATCCTTCCAAGTGACATTGAGGAACTTTCAGCAGCGTCAAAGTTAGCTTTTGGAAATGCACGTGATTATCGTGCTGCCTTATATATCCAGAAGAAATACCGAGGTTGGAAAGGTCGCAAGGATTTCCTTACACTTCGCCAGAAAGTAGTGAAGATACAGGTTCTTCTCCCCTTGAACACCCATGTCCACATAGTGTGTAAATTATGAGAAATTCTAAATTGGATATCCCATTTATATAATATTTTATCGACACAATCGACCAGGAAAATTTACAACTGAAAATTACCAATCACAACTGATAATATACTATCTGTAGAATAGCAATTTAGCTCATTCTTCCTTTCTACATAATGACACTCTTGTAGAAAAAAGAGAGAATGAGCTTGATGGTATATATTAGAGGTAGCAAGATGGGTGTGTCTGTGCTGGATAATGGGTCGAAAGTGGGCTGGGGTTGAAAGGTGTTATTTTTTAGTACTGGTTGGAACGAGCTGGTCTGGGTTGACTCTTGACAATTTTAGTCCATGTTACAGTTTCTTATAGATAATTACTGTGTTAGTTATGAAGACAAAAATAATCTAAATTTGAGTAGAACAATTTAGGAGGTTGTATACATTATAACAGACTTGATTGACCCTCAACTCGTTTGACTTGTTTGCCAGTTGACCCCAATACCCATTTAAGTTGAAACATAGCCCAATCACTTGGTAAATGCGTCTAAATTGCCACCTCTAGCATTCTATCATCGGTTTTAGATTTGTAATTCGTGGAGGTAGAATATGGCCAGTAGAGTTTCACCTAAAGAAATGGGCGTAAAATCAATTTTTTGATGGAGCTTTGTGTATTTTGGATCAGTCACTGTCTGGGTATGGTGAAATTTGAGGCAACAGGAGCAACTGTTGTTGTATTGCGCAGGGACACTCTGTTGCATTCAATTATTCTTGTCTCTTTAGTTCTTTTACTTCGATTATAATTTACGACGCTACTCACTCTCTTCTTATATATAACCATTAGTAATAACGGGTTGTGTATTCGTGTGCTGATCTCGTCTGTTTTCTTTTTATTGTTGGCAGGCTCATGTAAGAGGTCATCAGGCAAGGAAAAACTATGAAGCTATCTGTTGGGCAGTTGGTATAGTCGAGAAAATCATCTTAAGGTGGCACAGGAAAGGAGTTGGCTTACGAGGATTCCATTTGGATCCGATTGATGAAAATGTAGATGAAGACATTGTGAAGGCATTACGGAAGCAGAGAGTGGATGTTGCTTTAAGTGAAGCTGTCTCCAGGGTGCTATCTATGGTGAACTCAACACCAGCAAGGCAGCAATACCGTCGAATGCTTCAAAAATATCAGCAAGCTAAGGTCAGTAACCTTCATCTCATTAACATCAATCTATTTTTCTTAAAGCGGATAAAATGGGCTTGTTGCGACAGTGATATGCTCCGGTAATTACAAAGTAAATGCATGGTTTTTTTTGTGTGGAAAGATATCTTGGTATAAATGCAATATCTGTTTCAAAAGTTCTCATCCAATATTAGACCTAACTTTTAGCATTGATGATGGTTACAAATGCATCTATCTAGTATATTATTGATGAGACTAGAGAGATAAACAGTGTATACCCAGTAAATATGCAATTGATCTTATCATTTAATAAGATGGCTTGATAAAATGATGAATCATGTACTAAAATCCGCAATACTTTGTTCTGTATCATGGTGAATCATGTACTAAACATGACATCTACAGTATAGCGTCAGCTTTGTAACATTTTGTGCTCTCTATTTTGTTCTCTTTGAGTAAAACTTCATCAGCTGACCATGTTTACTTGTTATTTACAAGACTTGAAATCATGAAAATGTGGATCTTTTGCAGGCCGAACGAGGAGGTTTGGAAAATAAGGGGGCCTCAATGTCTCAACTTGATGCAGCTGGTATGGATACTGAAGACTCGTACGGTTTTATATGAACTGAAAAGTGATTACATGATGATGTCAGAGTGTCCATAAATCATAAGTTGTCCTTGTGGTTAAGTTGTATATATAGTTGAAACATTTGGGAATGAGATTGTAAGTAACTTGGTGTAAATGGCTTTATTTTGTTTCCTTTGATACGCGGCTATAGAAGTTTTATTATTATTATTTATTTATTTTTATTTTTTTTTTCACAACAAGACGACTACCCTGCATGCCACTAAACGACCCTATTTAACGTTTGTGTTATATTATATGTTATTCTTAATGCAAACTAAAAGTTTTTATCCTTTCTCACATGCATCAAAGGTGATGCAAATGTCCTTCTAACAAAGCTTCCATTGGCATCAAAGTTTGGTGTTAACTATGGCGAACTATCAATTATTATTGATGAGTTCGATTCATGAATACTTAATTTTCTGTATGTTAACTTTTAGTAAAGCATTTGCGAGTAGTGACATGTTGATGTTGCAAATTAACTTTTAGAAGGGGAGGTGATTTTTGCACAAAAGTAAATTGACGTAGGTGTACACCACAAATAACCTTTTAGCGTGATTTTTGGTGTGTATATGAATTTGTGTGGCGTATAAGTTACCTCCCTTTTATAATGATCACTTTAGCAACTTTTTTCTTTTCTTTTGTGAAAACTACATAATCAGTCCCGAAAAAACTCAAAAAAAGAAATCTGTATAATTAACTTAGTGGATATTAATTAATCAATACCATCTAAAGTTTTGTCAGAACACTTCATATTACCTCTTTTTTCATGTGATCCCATCCCATGGTCTTTGGCTCAACTATTCCATAGGTTACGTGAGGCCCTTTTTCCACGCAAGACTAACAAACTATAGAATTTTGAAAACGACTTGGACGGAGCTGGAACATATGTCTAATAGTCATGTAAAAAGAGCATTATATTTCTATGTTTTAGGTTTCTTTGTTTTAATATTAGAGAGCACTAGGTTTTGTTTATTTTATCAATTTTTACATTAACCAATATAAACGAACGATCTACTTGAGACCAAAGAAATAAAGGACAGGGAAAAAGAAATTCAGAAAATGTTACTCATGATCACTTTTTTCTAAAAAATTTACATAAAAGACATACTTAAAGGTTCATTTCCTATTTAGAAAAACTTAAATATGTGTGAAATTTATAAAAGGTTAAAAAATAATTGCTTTAATGATGAAATTTGATTATGAAAGTGGGAAAAACCGTCTTTGGCAGTTTGCGTATATATTCATCACGTCCCGACCATTCCGTTCATATTGGCACATTCTGTAACTCATATTGGTTCTGTAACCATAAAGGTAAATATCCTAGTTTGGAGGATTAGACTTGATCGGTTACCTATTCGGATCAACTTAATAAATAGAGGGATTGAAGTGCCTTCTTTATTGTGTCTTTCGTGTGGTAGTCAAATAGAAGGTGTATCTCACATTTTGGTGACATGTGAGGTTGCATCTTGCATTTGGGATAGAGTTTTCAGATGGTTAGATATGAATCGTCCCGTGTTCAGTAACATTGAGGACATATTCACTTGGGTTGACTCGCTAACCATTCGTTTAAACAGGAGGAAAGTGTTGGATGCTATTATTGGCACGGTTTTGTAGGTGATTTGGAGGTATTGGAATAATAAGATATTTAAGTTAGTGAAAAAGAACAGGAGTAACATCTTTGATGATATAGTTTATGTCGTTTTTGAGTGGTGTTCTAGTAGAAGCAAAGACTTCTCGAAAAACTGGACGTTGTTGTTGCAAAACCCAATGTTACATACATCGTAATTGCTTTATTCTAGTTCCTTGCTAGTTTTTTAATATATTCTTGTCGTTCAAAAAAAATAAAATAAATAAAAACTCATACTGGCTCAAAACTTTTGACATATATATATATATAAGTTTAAGATTTAATAATGATAATACTAATGATAATTTAATAAATTTAAAGGTATGTTTTAATAGAATATTAGTAATGTTATGAATAAAATAATAATTTTTCTTTTAGAAAAATATCTCAAGTGCTTTATATATTAGTATAAATTTATTTCTAATATGATGGCCGGTCATTGTTTAGTAAAATTTTTAAGTGAATTCATTTAAACTATACTATATAGTTATAAAAGCTCGACCCAAACTCATTCTGTACCTCGAACCTTACGAGGACTCTTTTGTATCCACCAATAAGTTTTTACAACCTTTCATTAAATGTCATTACAAATGATTTTAAAATCACGAGAACCAAATAATATTTTCAAAATGCAATTCAAAAACATCTTTATAATGATGAAGTTGTAAAGTCATTAGTTAGTGAATGTTAAATAGGAAAATGATAACATACCGATCTCATCTCAATTGTCAATTCTCATTCTCATTAAATTAAATTGAATTAAATTAATTAAATTAATTAAATTTAAATTTATATATAAAAAGACAATGCTAATTATAATCCTAGACTACAGTTTAAGTGTTTTAAAGTTAAATTAATTTCAATATTAGAACTTATACTTTCCATAAATAAATACCTTTATCTTATATATAAAAGAAAGGTGAGTGTTAAAAAGATCTATACTTTATAATTAATTCAATTTGTTAATTTAAATATAGAAAGTTTTTTTTAAATAATAATTTAGTAATAAACGACATACATCATGAATATAAAAATCATGGGTTTAATCTTATTTATATGTACTTTTAACTATGAATTATACGATTTATCTCGTTCAATTTAACCGTAACCGTAGCACCCATCAATACTCAATGGGACGACCAACCGGTCGATTTTACTCTTCTAAACATAAAAAGGCTCGATAAAAACTCTAAAAGCCTATAGTTATCAAAGTAAAAATAAAATAAAAATAGAAATATTAATATGTCAGTGTACCGCATAGCCACGTGTGATAGTAAATACATCCACGTGGCAGAAAAAGAGTAGAATATGAATAACACCACTACGAATACCAATATTTTGACTCTCTACAAAACTGGAAACCCTTTTTGCTTCCCCAATATCACGATCCCATCTTTTAGTGTTTGGTCTGTTGTGTATGTGTATGGGTAGTGTAGGAGATATGGAATCGCCGCTAAAAGTAGAGATGATTAAACAGGCAATTAAACAAGTGATGGAAGAAGTCGGCGGTAATACAAAATCATCGACGTCATCATCCGATGATGATGATGACGACAACCACCGCCACCGTCTCCTCTCCAAATTGATGTCTCAGGTATCTATAATCTATAATTCTATATATTTGCCTTTTGTTCCATTCGTTAGTTTTAGCTCCTTAAATGAATCATATATATAATATAATATATATATTTATATATATATTATATATAAGAAATTTAAACAAATTGTGATCCCTGAAAAACTAGGTTTCACTCATTTTGGTCTTGATTGATATACATGACAGTGTTTTAATGCATATATAACAATATATCACACTACTAAACCACATGGTACAACTCTGTAACACATTATTAAATCACAATGATTTTTGGTGTATGCATCAAAAAGTTTGTTGTATATATCACCGCCCTGTATTATTAGACAAATTTGAATTGATTGACAGATAAAATATGTAAATAACACGTGGGTTAGTGGCAGTGTATTTGCCATTTTAAGAAGAAAGATAGTTGAAGTGACAGCATACTACAAAATATAGTGTTTGTTTATGATTTTTGAAGTTAGAAAAATGTAAATAAATCTAAAAATAGGTTTAACATTGTGAGCATGATGCGTGACAAGTGACAAGTTGAATGTATAATATTAGGAGACAGAAATGTATTAACCAATGAGTTAGTCTAACTTTTAGGTCTAATTAGTTATATATATATATATAATAACTCGTAAAGTTATGATGGCGAGTTATTTGACCCCTGAATATTATCATAAGAGTTAGTTGCACAATACCAAACCCTAGAAATACAATAACTAGTTAGTAATTTCTAGTGATTTGGTAACAGACTTTTGACCCAGGGTTATCCAGATGCATTTAAGGTACCCCTCATTATTCAACCAAGTGGTTGAGAGTTTAAGTCCGAACTTGGGGTAAATATACAAAGTAGGTGGGCGTGTGAATATTTTTGTTCAGATTATCTAATGATTTTCGATATATATTCTCACCAGCATCTCTAATTTGAACAATTCATTTCCTTAACTCCAAAAACAACAGTTGGAAAAGTTGGAGGATGAACAGGACGCCGACTCACAGCCAACCAAAGCAAACAATATGGTATCGAAATCTGACGAAGATGAAGAACAAAAGATAGTGAAAGAGCTTAAGGAAGTGAAGAAACAGAATCTAATAACACACTGCCTTCTATCAGTTATGATAGTCCTCACTGTTGTTTGGCAGGTATCAGAAGTTTCCCTTATTTTGAAACTCAAGGACGGAGTGAGTCATCCGTTTCGTTCCATCAGTAACGTGTTTATGGGTATGATAAAACCACGTAAATCAAATGGTAACGATGAAGACACAAAATCATCAATTACAAGTAACCTCATCGAATCCTCTCCTGTTCATGATATCAAGATTCCAGAGCTTCCTCGTGTTGAGCTGCCCAAACTAGACTTCAGTTTTATAGAAGAAAAATGAATCACACAAATTGGTTATATGAAGTGCAACTTAGTTAAGATACTTTCTGCAACTTTACTTGTTTCCATGTTGTTAGATACAGTGATCGATTAAGGGGAATCATTGATTTGATTTGATTTTGTCAACAACCTGTTGATCTCAAAGATTTTAATCAACAAAAAGCAGTTTACTAAACCTGATGGTAGTTATTGTGTGAAATTATTATTAATTTTGTTTA
Source organism: Logfia minima (assembly GCA_963921325.1). NCBI lineage: Eukaryota > Viridiplantae > Streptophyta > Magnoliopsida > Asterales > Asteraceae > Logfia > Logfia minima. The sequence continues at coordinate 31,946,455 of OY992772.1, forward strand.
CATCTACAACTTTGAATGTTTGAACTATTGTATAAAAATAGACTACGTAAAAGAACTTGGATGCCTAACGCATGACGATAAATTTCAGAGCTTGTGTTCTCTTCAAAATAACCTAAAAAGTTTTTTGTTCTATTTTTAACAAACAAAGAGAGATGTAATGGGGTTAACCCAACTAAACAAATTGCAAAAAAATAGATAAATGCACCCCTTTTAACAAGAAATGGTTAATCGTTCAACATATCAAGATTGATCCAATACATCTTACGTCTAAAGGAAAAATCCATTCGTTCCTTATTGCTGGCACACCTCCAGATTTAATCAATTTTATGTTTGCACAAAATAAACTTGAATATTATTTCCCATAGTTTCACAGACCATTATAACATACAGACATATAAAAACCAGTAAGTATGCCAGTCCCGGGTTCAAGCAAACATCTATCTATACATCGTTAAGCCTCTCATTACGGCAAACATTTTAAACATCATCAGAAACCGCAAAAGCACCGCGTCTATTGGTTCAACCCACCCAGATTACAGTTTGGCAGCATGTTCCTCAATTGAGGACCACCGCCCCGTGGCAGACCAAGAGGTCCAAGATTCGGCAAGAGATCATAGTCTCCACCTATTATTCTCGGAAACTGACCGACCCCAAATGGAACATAAGGATTTCTTCTTCTCATCATGTTCATATTCATAGCCGATCTACCTGCTTCGATCTTCCTTCTTTTTCGACCCTCCCAAGTTTTGGCAAATCTCTCTTTATAAGTCCTCCCACCATCTGACCCACTGATATTCCCAAACTGCTCAATGTACTTTTGTTTCCACAAGTCGTCATTTGAAGCTAAATATCTTAATTCTGAACAAGCACAGCTTACTTTTGCTATATCCACACTAGAAACCAACTCTAGTATCTTGAGTTTGAGTTCAGTAGGTAGTCGCATGAAGCAAGGTGGAAGTTCAAAACCAGCCTTCTCACATAAGTCGATCAGTAAAGGTAACGCGAGCCCGTCTTTCATCTTTCTCCAAAACTCAAAAACTTCTTTTTCGGGTTGGACACTTGAGACCTTATTGTTTTCCTCCATGGTTGCAACCACTAGTCCACAATTAGCCCATATCACATTCAAAAATGGTACCAGTCTGTCTTCATCTAAGAGCACTGAGTGCCCCCCTGTTCCATTAACCAAAGACCCGTAAACCTTGCAATACTTTCCTAAGTTTTGAAACTTGATCTTGACAGTTTCAATGTTACCACCAGTTATGATGTTAGGAAGAGTGTAGTAAAATGAAGCGAGATACCAATTCCCTTGAAGATTAAAGTTATTACTTTTTAGAAGCTTAGATACAGGATCAATCTCCACAAAGCCAGATTCTAACAGAACAGCACGAACTGCTATCACTAAAAGTTTATGATTGTGACCACCATCATCGCCCAATTCCTCAGTGAAAACTTTCCTGAGGAAACTCGGCACTGAAAATGACTTATCAACCGAACTCCCGTCATCGTCTATTTCCATAGATTCTGCGATCTTTTCTGAATTGGGATTACTGTTATCAACTGCTTTCCCCTCTTCAGAACCACTGTTTATGGCTTCACCTTGCTTACTGGAATTGGGAATTAAGGTTTGGGGAGTCTGAGATTTTGCAGATGTGGGTTGTGTTGGAGTAATAGATGGGAGTTGAAGGGCTGCAGAAAATCCATTAGGGTTTGTGGTGAAGTAGATGAGATCACCGGATGCAATCCCGATTGATTGAACGGATTCTTCTGGAGATGTAGCTGTAAGCTTGTCCTTTTGATTGAGAGATAAATATACAGCAGAAGAACTTGAAGTAGAAGGAAGTTTCTGACAGACAAGTTCTCTAAGATCCTGGAGACTGCAAGGATTAGGGATTTCAACTTTTAGGGTTTCTTTCGTTTCAAAGGATCTGAGTCGCAGCTTCATGGTTTTATTATCTGTAAAAGAACACAAATGAAAGATTAATCAACATAAATCACAGCAGTAAATCAATGGAACTTACCTCAAATAGTAGATGGTAAATTGCATATAAAACATGTGTCACTCGAATATTAGTAACACTGAGCCTTCCTAAAAACAGGAATAGGATGAATCGAAAGTATAGTTGTACCAAACATACCACAACGAATTTAATTAACTGGAATTCAGAAGACGCACAAATTATGCTGATCATTTTGTATCAATAGAATGAAAGCTGGGCAAAACTGGCAGGAAATTCATACAAGATAACTCCTTCGTCAGACCAAGAAACTATTGAATCTAGTTGCAATTCTATGGAAGTACCAAACGACCAATACAATCTCGTGGAACTGAAAAGGCATCAAGTAAGCTTTTTTTCTTTTAAGAAGTGTTGTACATAAACACATAGTTACCAGATTCGTTAATTTTGCCACGAATTTCGAATTGGGTTTGGCTGTACCGAATCGGGTATGCTTGCATACTGGGAACACTCGGAAACACGAATTCGTGTTATAAATTTATGTTTCTGGAAAGGTTTGATTCCAAATTGATCGATGTCGCGTTCACGTTGTGGGCCGAATGAAACGCTGTTCCAAAATATTATGAAACGCGTTCTAAAATCAGACACAAAGATACTTGAAGCCATCTAGTAAGGCTTTTCTATTTAAGAAAAAAATTAGAATTATCAGGTGACAAAATTGTTGCAACCACTCTAATCATTCAATTTAAACTAAAGAAACCTACATATGCAACTAGAAAATACAGCTGAAATAAGAGCATTGATTAAGAGACTAAAACATGTCGAGGTATAGTTGAGTTATATAATTGAGGCAGCGAAGGTGGTTGGTTTGGTCATCTCCACTATAACTTTGAATTCACCAGTTACATGAGAGGATTTATACCAAGAGAAGCTTGTTAAACCAGGTAGAGGTCCTCAAAAAATGACAAAGAATAGAAGTGAAGAGATTTGTATGACTTTAGTAAATCAACCGAATTAGTTTTATATAGCAAGGACATCTCACTTTATTGGAAAGGTGTGAAGAGTTATCAGGAAAGTGACAATAATATGATTTCTTTAGAGTCTACAATGTAGGGCATACTTCTTTCTCAAGAAATTAGCAGAGAGTAGGTAACTAAAACAGCACAATGTATATAAAATATCAAAATGGGGTAGGTGAAAAGCTATTAAAAATGAAATAGAAAAAACTTGAAATATGGTAGAAAACAAAACAAAACAAAAAAAAAAAAAGGAAGAGAGATGGTCTGAGGGCTATAATCGATAGAAGCTTCCGAAGTGATGGGGTGACATTATAACTTATAAGAGAAAGTGAGGAACCGTTCTCAATTCCCTGGTATCCATGAGTTTGCTATATATATCAAAGCTACACATGCCCCTCAACTTGGATTTACTGTGAGTGGCGACAGTGTATAAAGACCTAAATGAAGTAGTTAGCATGGTAGTTACCACAAGCAGTGCAAGCATTGTGTCAACCTTAGACACACCACAACATGTATAGTGCGACGCACGCCATTTTCATAGGTCGACAAAAGAAATCGCACATTTAATATACCATGACAAAAATTAAATCACGTAAGCATAAATTACTAACACGATGCTCAGCGATAATGTAAAAATATGTTTTATGTAGGTAGGATAGCGTCATTAACTACTACGTTATACAACTTCAAAGACAAGCAATAATACAAATGATACAAATATTATTACTTTACATTCATTTTAGAAGTATCCTCATAACAATAAGTTAAAATGATAAAAATATTATTACTAACACTCAAATGTAAACATATGTTTATTGGTCATTCACTAACACTCAAATAATACAAACATTATTACTTTTACATTCATTTTAGAAGTATCCTCAGTAACTATAAGTTAAAATGATAAAAAATAAACATAAATATGGAGGGAAAAAGTAAAACAACATAGGTCTATAGTCCTACAGCTAACGAAATGAACTTATGAAATAATTTTTAAGTAGCATTTCAATGACATATCCCCTCCCAATAAGATTTGGGATAACAACTTCTCTGCGAAGTAATCTCAAGATGGGAAACAAGGCGTGTCTTTTTTTAATTTGTAGTGGTTCGTGGTCTATTTGAATTATTTGTTTCTCATGTTAAATATTCTAATTCTAAAGGGGTTGAAGATTCGAGGATTACTACCCCTAATACAGATGATTCGAGTTCTTTGGGGTCTATAGAGTATTGTTACTTAAGTTGTAACCTGAAGGAATTCAGAGGGTTCCATTTCTAACTTCATTCAGGACTTTCTAAAACTGTCTTATTACTAGGTATATAATACGGGTAAAAGTACCTAGCAGGCTATCACTGCAGCTGAATATTACCCCTAGTCACGAACAGTTTAAGATGATAGTTAAAAAAAAGAGAGTGGCACCTACTCACCTAGTGAATTTTTAGTTTATACCTTCATGATCTCTAATAGAAAAAAAAATATATTAAAATAAAAATAAAATTTTTGGATCGTCTTGTAACGTACAGATGTCAAAATCCATAATTCATACAAATATTAGGTTTCAACTGCAGAGCCAAATACAGATGTATAATAATAGGAACATTATCAAAGAAGTAAATATAACTAAACATATATAGAGTTAATATATGTCGAACTGTAGATCCTTTTGCCCAAAATTAGGGTAACAACAATCAAATAAACTTGCAGATGAAGAGAAACTGATAGACACGGTACTAATACTGTAATCCGAAAAGTATTGTATTTATTAGACACAGATAAGAATAAGATATTAGAAAGTGTATAGGATGATTACCTGAATAATATACAAATCGATAATTACAGCGGAACGCCGGTGTTCAAAGAGACGCAATGAGGCGGTGTTGAAGAAGATGGTAAGAATTTAGAACCACAAATGACAGGCGTCCCTTTTATTCGTTGATATATCTACTTCCACGATATATCATTTAGGCCCGCTTTTAATTTTGGGAATAAAGAGAAATGAAATAGGAAGAAGCATAAAAAATAGAAAATGTTATATGTTTTAGAGTTTTTCTTGAGAAAAAAGAAACGGAGATAGAAGTTTCGCATTGCTGTGCAAAATATCTAGTCTAGTCTAGACTTCTAGACTTAAAATTAAAACTATAACTAGTTAAGGTATTAGTTGACACGTAGATTTTAGTAATTATCTCTATGTATATTACTCATCGTTACTATTAAATACCAACTAATCATATTATTAAACATACAATTAGACATATATTTTAAAAATATGTACCATTTTTCAAACTTAAATCAACTTTCACTTATAAACTTTTCAAAAAACGGAAGGATTTGAAAGAAATATAATTAAGAAATTTATTAAATTATGAGTAAGGTTTGGAGGAACATTTGGATTTTGGGATAAAGAAGGTGCAAGCAATTTCAGCAATTGATTTATGTGATCAACGGCTCAGAATCGCTTTATCTTGAATAACATTGTATTTAGCGCAAAATGCAGTGTTACGAATCTTACCGTTGATTACATAAATTAACAGTTCATATCGGTTGTCCTTCCTTCTCCTTAAAATGCAGATGCCCATCTGATCTCACATATTAAATTATTGATATAACAAGCTCTCATTTGTTCGTTGATATCTACTTCAACCAAATACTACATCATTTTGTCGCGCTCTCAAATTTAATTTTGAGAGGAAAAAAGAAAAAGAAGCACAAAAAGCACAAAAGAATAAAAATATTGTGTTTTTGAATTTTTCTGTAAAAGAAAAAGACGTACTGAGAGAGAATTTAATCGACTTCTTTTTCTAAATAAAATTGAAAGGATTTGTGAGAAATATGTTAAAACTTTACTATTATAAGTTACGAAAACGTCATAAGAGTATTTTTATAAATGTCATATTTCTTTCTATTTTTCTTTCAACTAGAGATTATAAATATCGTTGTTTACACTTCCACTTTCTTTTCTTTTATAACTCGAGAACAAAAGGTGTAAAAGTGTTATTCATTCTTTTCTTTTCTTTTCAGCATGTTTGTTTTCTACTCTATTTTCTTCTTTATTCTTAAAACTCATGAGCGGGAAAAACAACTTACGTGACTTCTCTCTTAAGTTTTTGGAGGTGCTTTTGGGCGATTTCACCATGCATGCTAGCGATTTAATTTTATGTCCATCTTCATCCTAATTTAATACATTCGATATGTTTAGAATGCGTTTTTGGCCATGGGTCCAAGGAGAGAGGTGCCAAAAAAGACTAACCCTAATCCTTAAAATGATGGCACAAAAGTTGCCACAGTGTTGAGGAGCAAGCGTCAGATGAATGTAGATCATGCAAGTCGTGGAGAGATACTGATTTGATTTTGGATGGATCAAATGAGGATGTAATGTCAAAAACGACTGACCTAGGGTTTAACCCTAATTCAACGGCTTTGGACTCTTCTTCTAATTCGGTTGGAATAAGTAATTTAACTTGTGATTATGTTTCTTATTTACATAAGATACATTCAATTCCTATTGCTGGTTTAAATTCTAGGGAATCTTCTAAGGTGCATGGTTACAAAAATCCAGTTTGTGGATATCAAAAGCTTATGTTTAATGCCATAAAGTCGATGAGGACTAATTTAGATAGGGAATATGACATGGATTCTCATGATCATAAATCAGCTTCACCCGCTAGATCTAAACCGATTTGTATTTGGTGATTTGCATGACCAAACCTATGATATGAATGCTAATGTGAAATCTAACCAGGTTGGGAATAATTCATTTAAATCCCTGGTTTTGATTCTTCGTATAGTAGTCGAAAATTGGTTGTTAATGATGCAAGTTTGAGTAGTCCCATGGTAGGTTGATATGGATGGTAGAGATTCCGATTCAGTTGATAAAGCTAACTTGCATGATTATAATGTTGGTAGGGGAAATGCTAATGTGAAATCTAACCAGGTTGGGAATAATTCATTTAAATCCCTGGTTTTGATTCTTTGTATAGTAGTCGAAAATTGGTTGTTAATGATGCAAGTTTGAGTAGTCCCATGGTAGGTTGATATGGATGGTAGAGATTCTGATTCAGTTGATAAAGCTAACTTGCATGATTATAATGTTGGTAGGGGAAAGGCTTTGGTCGATGAGCAGGTGGAGATTTCTCCATTCCATGTATACCTGACGCCATTCCTAAATCCTTTTCAAGTTATCAAAATTATATTCATTCTACATCAAGTAAGCTTGGTAATTATGGCATTATGGAGGCTGATTCTAAAATTTGACGAGGATGATATTAATGCACATAGTTTAGGAGTTGAGAACTCCCTTAAAAGTTCAGATTTGGCTACTTCTATTAACATTAATAGATCAGGTTCCATATTTGCATTGAATTCTTATGTGCCAGTTGGGGCTGGAACAAGAGTTGTTAATGGGGCAAATTCAAGTCAGGTTGGGTCATTTCACCCACTAAAATCCTTGACTCGAATGTGTTGAGGAAGGCAATTGAATCTACTAATCTAGATAGACATAATGTGCAATATGTGAAGGTTAATGAGCACAACTCACCCATTAAATATAAAAAACATACTGGATAAACTATAAAAGGCCCCAAAATAAGTTGGCAAAGAGAATCGAACCCTTACCAATTATTACATAGGATACATACGGCTTAACGACAAAAGTTATACCTAGAATTTGTTCACGTTTCTTCCATTAAATATTTATAAATGTTTTGTAGATTAGATGCCCAAGAAATACATAGCCTAAAGGTTGGGCCTTGAAGTTAGCTTGAAAATCTATATTGCATTAAAAATAAGGGTAGATACGGTTTTCACCTATATTATAGGGTTGAATTAACCCGATTGATATTAATTTGGACTTTTTTATTAAGTTGAAGGATATTTATATCCTAATACTTAATTTTCAAAGGATTAATATCATAATCAAATGCTTTACTGACTCTAATAACATGTATATATATATATATATATTTGAATTCCAAACCTACTTTGATAACTATGGTGATATCTTCACCATATTCTCTCCAGAGAAAAACCTCACGTGTTTTATTTCATTATACCGGAATCGATGTTTGTACTGATAATGATATTTTAACTTGAAATAAATTAAGTTTTACGATGATCACAACATTCCTCACAAATAGAACACTTTAAAAAATGAATGAGAATTTACTTTTGCCTTATATCATCCAACCATAAATTATGTAATTAGTGCATACATTTATAACACTAGAATCATGTCTTTTCTTTTATCTTGTAATTTGTAAATTGTAATGTAATAATACATAATATCATCACAACCGTATTTTTAATCAAATAACAATAACTCTTTTTCATGATTGGTTAACCACTTCAAAAGTCAAAACCCAACCATAGTTAAAGTTAACCATGTTTAAGTTATTCTTAACATGAGTTCGAGTTAGGGTATAAAAGATGAGGAAATTTAGGGATTTTATTGAGATTTGGTTGAGAAAAGAGGGACTAAAACACAAAATAATTTTTTAATTCGAAAGAAGACCTGGACTCAACTGAAGTGATTCTGTTTGTTTATGATGCCGTACTACTACCACACATAATTCAAATCTAACCAAGCTTCCGCCTTAGGTATGTTTATTCAAACTTATTTTCCGTTATTTTTATTTTTTTAATATCAGGAATTATAATTACTCATTTTTTGGGTTTTAATTTAGTACATCCTTATATTCCTGATAGATTCATTGATAAATTATATAGATTTGATACGATTTGAATATTTTCAGCTTCTGTATGTGTTTGTTTATATATACGTATATATTATTTATGTTAGTATCTTGTTGATAATATCTGTTGTTAGATCATGAATTCACTATTTGAACTTTTGATTTATGAGCTCATTATACTACTAATTTTTTTAAAAAAGATGTATTTATATGTGTGTATGTATATGTATTTATGTGTTAACAATATCTACTCTATGTTGAAAACATTTAAAGCTGCTACAGTTTTTGAAGTTTTGGTATGAAAATAGGTTTGATGTTTATGGTATGATACTGGTCTTGAAAATGCTTGAAAAACGAAAGCTGATTGGAAAAAGTAACATTGATAAAAGGATAATTGCTCTAAATAGATAGTGATAGATAATGACTGTGTATGTATAGATTCAAACAAAGAAAACGAATCGATTTAGCAAATGTGGGATTTGAAAAGATGGGATGGCAAACCTTGGTTTGTTTCTAATGTTTTTCTATCTACATGAATGAATTAATGTGCACAAAGAAGTTCCTAAACTGAATATTACAGCTGAAAATGAGGCGAGATCCTTGCCCGATCCGCCTTAACGTTTATTGCTTTCATGAGCAGTTTTATGTGAGTTGTACGTATCATTAGTTCACATGAACCACTAAGGATCGTGGTATGGGGGATGGTAACCTATGACGGAATACACTATGAAGTAATTATTTGGATAAATTATAGTATTATTCGTAGTTGGTTAGCCTTTTTATCTTGGGGATACAGAAAGGATCGTGGTATGGGGGATGGTAACCTATGACGAAGGATAATTGTTAGAATAAGTATATTTTATCTTGAGGATACTAAAGTAACCTATGATCCTAACGATAATTATTAGACTGTCAAAAAGAAGATCCGTGAGTTTCTTACTTGATTAGGTGAGACAATCACCTTAGGTGAGAATTAATTTATATCCCAGAAACAATCTACAGTTCCTTTCTGTATGTGTCAGTCTTACAGTGAGATTTAGGTTATGGTGTATGAATATAGATATAAGGTATATGTAATTACGTCTTCTAGTTATGCTGTATGAATGCATGCACCTTATGCTTGCCTTAGTTTGGAAGTTCAATGCGTAATTATGTAATGAAGCATGTATCTATGGATATTATTGTATCAATCTGATCGTTCATTCTTAGTTATATCAATAGTACAGACATAAATTATTGGTTCTGTGAATCTTTGTTCTTAACTAATCAGTCAACTATTTACCCTTGATTTAGGGTTAAAGTATATAACAATCGTGGAAAAAAGTACGCGTGGAAGGGCTAGCTTGATCCAGAATATCGTCTAATATTTGCATTAATGTAGTAACATTTCAACGGATTAAGAGAAGGATGGAATGCAACAAAGATGAAGCCAATAGGGCAAAAGAAATTGCTGAAAATAAGTTTTCTAATAAGGATATAAGGGGGGCAAAGAAATTCGCCTTAAAGGCCCAAACTTTGTACCCTAGCCTTGATGGAATTTCTCAACTATTAGCAGTTCTAGACGTATATGTTGCTGCTGAAAACAAAATAAATGGGGAGTTGGATTATTATGGGATACTTGGTGTGGGCCCGTCAACGGATGATGATACAGTGAGGAAACATTACCGAAAACTAGCGTTATCACTTCATCCTGATAAGAATAAATCTTTAGGTGCAGAAGGTGCATTTCAATTCGTTTCTGAAGCGTGGAATTTATTATCTGATAAAGACAAAAGATCAATGTATGACCATAGGAGGAATGGTAGAGTTGTTATGCAGAGAGTTCAGACTAAAAACTGTAGTTCACGACCGCCAAATGGTTTTAACTGTTTCACAAAGACTACAGCTGCACGAAAGGTTACACCTACTAAGGCAAAAGATACAACTGTCAAAGCAAAGGATACAACCACAAAAGCGAAGGATACAACTACAGCAAAGGATACAGCTACAAAAGCGAACGGTACAATTACTAAAACAAAGGGTACAACTACTAAAGCAAAAGACACAACTGCTTCAGCAAAGGGTTCAACTACAAAAACGAAGGATACAACTACTAAAGCAAAGGGTACAACTACTAAAGCAAAGGATACAACTGCTACAGTGAAGGATTCAACTCCTCAAGTGATGGATACAATGAATATAGCAAAGGATACAAACACTAAAGCAAAGGGTACAGTCACTAAAGCAAAGGGTACAGTCACTAAAGCAAAGGGTACAACCACTAAGGCAAAGGGTACAACTAGTAAAGTAACGGATACAGCTCTCGAAATGAAGGATAATATTAAAACTTGTCTTACCTCTGTTCCATCATTGTCGAATGGGAAAATGGTATCAAAGACGTTTTGGACGGTATGCAAGAGATGCAAATTGCAGTATGAATTTGGGAGAATGTATGTGAACCGAAATCTTTTGTGTCCTACTTGTTATGGACCTTTTTGTGCAATAGAGGTTCCACCACCAAATATAAACGGTTCAGTGGGTAATAACATTTTGAACCAAGAAACATGCAAGATCATGGGTGCTGAAATGGGTCATGGTACAAGCTCCCAGTGGGCTCTGTTTTCAAAAGCGAATAGTGCAGCTGATGCTGCGCAGGCTGCAACATTAGTTCAACAGACTTATGAAACAGTGAAAAGGGAGAGAGAAGAAGCTCAAGCAAACGCTAAACGAGAGAAAGCTTTGAGAAGAAAGATGGATAAAAAAGAAACTAAATTATCGACTTCTGATGCAATGAATGGAGCTAAAGAAACTCAACCAATTGAGGTAAAGAAAGCTGTCCCGAATATGGGTATCAAGAAAAGATTAATAAAGAAGGCAACAATGGAGATTAAAAAAAAGTTACATGAATGGAGATCAGAAACAGCCAAAGATTCGTTACCAAATGGAGACTCGAAGAATTATGAAACGGAAGTTTTACCTGATCCAGATTTTTATGATTTTAATGTTGACCGAAGTGAAAGGTGTTTCGAAGAAGGGCAGGTATGGGCAGCTTATTGTGATGATGACGAAATGCCAAGATCATATGCGATGATCCACAAGGTAATCTCGTTAGAGCCCTTTAAGATGAAGGTATGTTGGCTTAATTTGAAACCCAAGTTTTCGGGGGTGTATGGGGAGTTGAAAGCGGGAAAACAAGAAAGCGTTTCGTCTCCTAATTATTTCTCACACAAGGTAAATATCACGAAACAAGAAAATGGGACTGTTTGGGTTTTCCCTAAAAAAGGTGATGTGTGTGCGTTATACAGGAATGATCAAAAATCGGGTTTAGTAAAACACGCGTTTGAGATTGTGGAGGTTGATGAATATGATCAAGAAACGGGTGCCACTGTAACTCCACTTGTTAAAGTTGCTGGTTACAAAACGGTGTTTCATAGACATGTAAATGCAAAGGAAACAAAGGTGCTTTTGAAAACTGAAATGGGTCGATTTTCACATCAAATACCTTCATATCTGCTTACGGGTCAAGAAACTATGAATGCTCCAATGGGTTGTTGTGAGCTCGATCCTGCAGCTGTTCCTCCCGAGTTTCTTCAAGTTATAGAGAATGTCAACGAAGCTGAAAACGCAGATGATCAAATGATGGATACATTTGGTGGCTTAGAAGATTTAAAGGAAGCTGATAACATGGACGTTGAAGATTTTAAGGCTCCGAGTACTGATGGTGTTTCTCCCATTTGGGTGAAAATTTCCTGAACTTGGAGTTAATTTTTTGGTTGGATTAAAAATGTAGGTGCCATAGAATGTGGATTATGCAGTTGGAACTTGTGTTTTAAAAGTATGTCCAACTAATGCTGCTCTTGTTTTTTGTTAGGTGCTGAGGTATTTTGACTTTCTTTAAAACTGTTCTTTTGTACTTGGTAGAATCATTATCAGTAACTGAAAATATGGAGCCATGGAGGGATATTTTGTATATGTTTTTTTAACTCTATTTATTATTTCCCCTTTATGTAGATTCAAGTCTATTTATTACTTCCCCTTTATGTGGATTCCCAAAAAAGTTCATATAGTAAATTTCAGAGGGATATTTTGGTATATGTTTTTCTTACTCTATTTATACTTCCCATTCACGTAGATTCCCAAAAAAGTTCATAGAGTAAATTTAATAAATGATATCGGTAGTTGACATTGGTTTACAAATTTTTTGTTATATATCTTTTTTTACGTTTTTTTAACTACAGTAAGTTTACATTTTATTCGAAAATAATCATTCATCTACTTAAATTGATTAAAGTACCCTTTGATCGTTTAGATTCTGACTATCCAAAAATGACAAGAGAAAAGTATTGTCATTATAGGTGGAGGAGATATTTTAGTTGGAGGAGGGACCGACTCAAACAAAATGTAAACTTATCACTTATTCTATAATTTTTCAGTTCTTAAACAATAAATATTAGTAATAAATATTCTTTTAAATATTATTATAATAATTATGTAATATTATAAATATAGATAGATATGTTATTGTAACTATGATATTTAATAATGACAATGATAAATGAATGAATGAATTATATAAATATTGAGTTTTTGATTATAAATAACATTAAAAAAATACTCAATTAAACAATTATATTTAACAAGAAAATGATAAATAAATTCTCAAATATTGAATTCTTGATTATCAATCAAACTAATATACTCTTTTAAACGGTTATAATAATATAATAATTATTATAATATTATAGATAAATATAGATCATTGTAACCATGATTTTTAATAACGATGAATGAATTTAGACCTACAATACCAATAAATTTTTATAATAATAAATAATGGTAAGGTAATCAGTGTTGAGTTAATCCTTATATTAATTTTTTAGTCATATTAACATATTTATACCTCCGTATGTTAAAATAAGTGTTATAATGTGTAATATCAATATCAATAGAATATTATACTATTAATACTATAAATCATGTGTATCTATCTACAATAACACTATAATTTTTTATTTATCTTTTTGAAATTTGACGTACATGATGATAGTAAAATTAAATTATATACAACTATGTTTAAATAAGTTAATAGTATGTAACATAAATAGTCAATATAATAATATGATAGATTTTAATATTTGTAGTAGTAAATAATCTATAAATCTATATGTATCAATAAGAATATTATTAATTTTTATTCTTATGTTGACACAAACAGTAAGAAAACTTTTAAGGTTCTATAATTAATAATGACAATGACTTCATTAATTATTAGTACATATAAATATTGATCTTTTGGTTTCCTTTTGATTTAAATCTCATATTTAATTAATTGAAAATAGGTTTAGAGACTTATCTATATCGGTGATGATCTACGAGAGATAGATACATCAAACGTACACAATTTTATAGTTAAAACATGTTGTCTATTAATTAATATTTTTATCATTGTTTCATACTATATTTTTTATTTAACATACTCAATATATATTTGCAAGTCGGTTATGACAATTTTCAGATTTTACTAGAGGGTGCAAACTACATATGTACGACCGTAGAAGAATGATCTGTATAAGTAAATAACTAAAACATGTTGGTAATTGATTACTTTTCTTATCATTTTCTTGATACAATATTTTTTTTAATGTACTCAATGTGTCTATGTAGGTCGTTCATGTTTTTTTTATGATTTTATAATAAAGTCTGCACACTACATAGGAGAATTATTTGTATTTGTTAAATATATGTCCATTTCTTTTTTGGTTATATAGTTCATTATTAACTTAATTATTTCATGAGAACTCCTTTATCATACATGATATTTTTTATTATAATTATTGTTTTATTTTTTTGTGAATTTTGATACTCTCACATAGTGATGATTTTTCGCATACACGTATTTGAGTTAAATTGGGATCAAATAGTTTTCGTACACTCATATTAAATAACTTATATATGTGATGAATTGATGAGTCATTTACATAAAACATCCATATAAAACGACAGTTTCCTTTTGATATGGGAGAGATCTCATGGGTTTAAACTCAAATTTAACGTTTACTACATTGATAATAAAATTCACGTGTTAAAAAAGGGGTAAAATTATTAATCATTGATAAATAGACACTGCCATGACATTCACCTACTGAGATATATATTTTATGTATTCTTTTATATAAGACAACTAATGCGTTTTCACTTAGACATACAGAGATATTTGAAGATGGTCGCCATTGATGTCATATCGGGGTGATGACAACAACAAAAATATGTACTTTTGGGTCATATCAGATATGTACTTCGCTTCTTGAGTGTGCGAGAACACAACTTATGATCTTTGATATATTATGGGGTTTGTTCCTAGAAACAATAATATGTTATCACTCTTGAATGCTTAATATCTTATCTTAACAATTGTATTAATATAAAGACCCGTGATTAATTAACTACTTTCTATTCCTCAATGTATAATATAAGAATTAATAGTACACACAATTATCAAAACATGAATTATTCAAGGATTGAATTAAACAAGACCCGTGCATCACATGCTTTTCCTACTAGTTGAACTAAAAGGTGAAAAAAATACAGAGACAATTTTCATAAATCAATATAAACCACATGATCATTTATGAAATTTACTCAATTTTATATGAATTTGATGATTGTTAAGTTTAAATGATTGGTGTAAAAATCAAATTAAGAATATAAATGAAATAAATGATGAAATCAATGGTAAATTTGACAATTGATAAATTGTTTATGTTATTCTTATATAATGAATTAGCATAATAATGGACTTTTTATTATGATATTTTAAGGATACCTTTGTGAAATGTGTTAGTATCATGATAAATTGACTTGATCAAAAATTCACGACTATTTGATATTTCACTATGCACTCTAAACCATTCAAACTCATAATAGAACTTTATATTTCAAAAAACTATTCAATCGACTTCTTTGACTTTAGACTTATTACATAAGTTGTCATTAAACATTTGCATTTGAATATCCTTAATCCTTAATTAATATTATATTATCTTCTCAATTTATAATGATATTATTATTTGTACCATGAATATCTAATGTCTAACTAGGTTTCTTTAAATCTACCTTATTATGTGTTTTCTATCTAAAATACTAATCATTGAAGTAATATTTCACTTAAAGAATGTAACAGATGATAACTAATAAACATTTTTAGTTTTAGTTCTAGTTGGCACCTATTAGTTTTACTACATTAAGTTAGTACTAAAATAAGTAAGTAATATGCTTGCAAGTAACTATTAAATGAGTAATATATATATATATATATATAGGGTGGAGATCAATAGGGAAGTAAAAAAATTAGGGAAGGAGTGAAGCAAATCTCAACCATTGATTTCATCGTAAATGAATTTTAAAAATTACAAAAAATTTCAAAATTTAACATTCATCACCAATGAATGTTAAAAACGTTTTTAATAAAAAAAAATCAAGGACTAAGATTTACTTCACCCCTTCCTCAAATTTTGAAGCTTCCCTATGGATCCTTCCCCTATATATATATATATATATATAGGAGGCTGATCCACAGGGAAGGGGTAATCTTGGAGGAAGGGAGGAAACAAATCTGGGCCGTCCGTTAACATTGATCAAGGTGTATGTTAATTAATATTCATCATCATGACCAAATTAACATTCATCGTGACCAAACTTAACATTCATCGTGATGAATGTTAACGGACGGCACATATTTGTTTTCCTCCTTCCCCCAAGATTACCCATTCCATCTGAATCATCCTTATATATATATATATATATAATTAACACATTAACACAAATAGTAACATAATTCAGTGCAACGGGGACTCATTGATATTTTGAACTTTGCAGCGAACTATTTCCATATTATAAAATTCAAGAATTACGGTTAGATTGATAATAGAATTGAAGTGATTTTAACGACAATGAACTAAATTTTATTAACTTGATTTATGGACTTATCCCAAAGTTCAGGAGAATTGAATTAATAAATGTTGAAAGCCAATGAACCACAAAAGATCCTGCTCCAAGCTGAAAAAATTACAATATGAGAATGTAGAAACAACACGTATCTTAGATACCACAAATGATCCTTAGCAAAATGGTATGCAGGTACTCGATCTATATCACTCATAAAGAGAAAGAAGCTTAACAAGCGGGTAAGTTAGAAAAGATGTCATTAAGCGCTTGCACATGGTAATCCTAATGCAATCTTCTGATGTACTATATATTTTCGTAACTTTCTTTTTTCAATTCATAAGACCAACTATTAGATGTTATGGTTCTATTATTTTGATAATCGGTATACATGATTTATAATGATTTATAGTTGTTTTGATATACCTTTCGCAACGCACGAAGGGCAATTGTAATCTTGTTATGTGTCAAATAGTAAATGAGGTTGATTACTCATTTAGTTTGATTTATTGTGAAAAAGGTAAAAAGATTGATCACTTGATCCTACTGAGCGTTTCAGCAAATATAAGAACACCAATATTTTGATTTTTTTACTATTTTGTTTCATAGAATAGTTCTATTCTATCACACCATTCTCTCTATGTCTTCCAGAAAGCACCATCTTGTACCGACCTTTTGTAAGAATAAAGTCTCGTATTCGAATATAATTTTATTATTATAACAAATCAATACGATACAATTACAAAGATTACAACATATGTAGTAATTCCAATAGAATTACTACAGCGGAATGAAAACAAAACTGAAATAATGAGTAGACGTAGAACAGAATATCAATTGATAAATGAAAAGTTGATGCACGTATTTGACACATTTTTCTTAAGACATATTCGTCTTGTGTTTCTCATGATACAATGAACAAAAGAGTGGTACTGCCCGACTCGATTCCACTTACCTGAAGATGTCAAAATTCTTGTAAGCTGGCTTGAATTTTTGTTACTAGTTGGCATCTTTTCTTTTGAAAATATATATATCTATTTTGTCAACAAATAATAATATATAAGAAATATTTAAATATAATATCTATATTGTTTATTATCCCTTTTATAAGTCTATCATTATATTGTAATTATAATGTAACATGTTGTATGTATTATGTGTGTTAGAGAACTACAAACGCACAAGAACACACAGCTATACCTTCAACTAGAGGAGTAAACTTCTTATTAAAACCAAACCGGACTTATAGTCCAAAAACAAGACGAAAATTATACCTCACTTTACATACAAACTCTCCACACAACCTAGACCTACAGATTCATCAATGGTGATGAATCTGATTATGAATAACAGAAGAAACCCTAATAGGGTGAATAAACAGAATACACAAGAACGAGAGAGAGAGAGAGAGTTAGTTACATATATTTTCTGTTTCTAAACTTGAATAATAAAAAATACTAATTTCCTAATTACTTTATTACAAACGGAATTACAAATAAATCCCTGCAGATACAAAGGATACAACTTGTACCCTTGAAGTCACAGCAACCTGTCACACTTTCCTGTATACAATAAAAGGACTGCACATGCAACAAATATTAACCCAAAACAATTATACCAAAATAAGATTGCTAACTTTTAACTTTTATTTCAACACTCCCCCTCAATCTTATGTTGGAACATATCAATTAAACCAAGATTTTTGCAAAAAATATTATGCTGAACAGAACCCAGCCCTTTAGTAAAAATATCTGCAGTTTGAAGAGTGGTATGAACTTTAATTACATCTACAACACCTGCAGCCACTTTTTCTCTAATAAAATGAACATCCAATTCAAGATGCTTAGTTCTTTCATGAAACACTGGATTAGCAGTCAACTGTATTGCAGACCTATTATCACAATGAACAGGAACTGGAAGAACACTATGAATTTTAAGATCTTGAAGCAATTTCAAGATCCACATTATTTCACAAGTAACCACACTCAAAGCTCTATATTATGACTCTGCTGACGACCTAGATACAACACTTTGTTTCTTGCTTTTCCAAGAAACCAAAGAATTACCTAAATAAACACAGTATCCTGTGACTGATCTCTTGTTTCTGGAACATTTGGCCCAGTCAGCATCCACATATGCATTTAAATTTAACACATCAGATTTTAGAATAGTAATTCCCTTACCAGGAGAGCCCTTTAAGTATCTCAAAACATGCAGACCTAGTTTAAAATGAGAATCCAAAGGTGAATGCATATATTGACTCAAGCATTGAACAACATATGAAATATCTGGTCTGGTCAGAGTAAGATAGATCAATTTTCCTATCAACTGTTGATACCTGGTTATATTTACAAGCAATTTATCTTTACTAGATTCAGTTGAAGAAATGACACCATTAGGTTCCATTGGAGAAAAAAGGGGCTTGCTACCCAACAACCCAAATTCTTGCAAAAGCTCAAGACAATATTTCCTTTGTGACAAGCAAAGACCATTATTAGTCTCTAATACTTCAATACCCAAGAAATATTTAAGTTTCCCAAGATCTTTGATCAAGAACTTGGAACTCAGAAAAGTTTTAAACTTGTTTACTTCAGATTCCTCATTTCTAGTTACAATTATGTCATCTACATATACTAACACAGCTACAAACAAACTATCAACACTTTTAACATATAATGAGTAATCATTCAAACTCTGAAAAAATCCATGCTCTTTTAAAACACAGGATAATTTTTCATTCCATTGTCTTGGGATTTGTTTTAACCCATACAATGACTTAACCAATTTACACACTTTATTTTCATTTGTTGAGAAATAACCTTGTGGAGGTGTCATGTAGACATCTTCAGCAAGATCACCATATAAAAATGCGTTATTAACATCTAATTGATACAGATTCCAATTATTCTTCATAGCAAGTGTCAATAGACATCTAACTGTACCCATTTTTGCCACAGGTGAGAATGTTTCATCATAATCCAACCCTTCTCTTTGACTATACCCTTTGGCAACCAGCCTTGCCTTGTATCTCTTTATTTCACCATTAGACTTATATTTTATTTTATAAATCCACTTACATCCTATAGGTTTCCTTCCCTCAGGAAGATCAACTAACTCCCAAGTTTTATTTCTATGTAATGCCTCCATCTCACTATTCATAGCATCAACCCAATTTTTATCTTGAGATGCCTGCCAATAGTTTGATGGTTCAACAGATTTATTTAGACTAGATACATAATAGAGATTCTCAGAATTTAGCAAAGAATAATTAACAACTCTTTCTATGCCATATTTGACATTTCCTTCTATTACAAAATCATTAAGACTTTTTGGTAAAGCAGAAGTCCTACTAGACCTTCTCATGGTCAGTTGAGAAGGATCCCCACTATCTAGAGTTGGTGCTTGATCAGACACAGATTCACTGAAACCTATATTATTATTTCCAGACATAGAATTGCCCTCAGGAGGTTGTATAATTTCATCATTGTCAACTAATGTTGCAGATGGCAGACCATTTCCAACACTAGTTTCAGTATTGGTCACAGATTCTGAACCATTGCCATCATTAGGACTTATGTCAACTCCCCCTTCATCATTGGGACTTGCAGGGCTTTGAATGAAAAAGTCAAAAAAGTTCAAATGATTAAGTTCATCATTATTTAAACTAGAAGATTTAGAACCAATTTTAAAAGGAAAGACTGTTTCATAGAACTTAACATCTCTAGAATACAAAACAGTTTTGTTATCAAGACTATACAATTTGTAACCCTTTTTTTCAGTTGAAAAACCAATCAGAATGCATTTCTCAGCCCTACTACCAAATTTATCATGATTTGTCAAAATAGTAGAGAAACAAAGACATCCAAAGGCCCCGATGTGGGAAAGACTAGGAGCAAAACCAAACACCAACTCATAGGGAGACTTACCAGACAGGACAGAAGAAGGCAACCTATTAATTATGTAAGTAGCAGTTAGAACACAATCTGTTCACAAATTAAGTGGAATACCACTTTGAAATAACAAAGACCTAGCAACATTAAGTAAGTGTCTATATTTTCTTTCAGCAACACCATTTTGCTGAGTATAAGCACATGTTGTTTGATGAATAATACCATTAGTTTTAAAAAAACATTCCAACTTATTGTTTACAAACTCAGACCCATTGTCACTTCTGAATATCTTTACCCTTACATTAAACTGATTAAGTAACAAACTAAAGAAATCTTGTATATTATCAGAAGTCTCATCCTTTGTTTTTAATAAAAAAACCCAACCAGCCCTAGTATAGTCATCAACAATAGTTAAAAAATACTTGTGACCTTCTCTGCTCTGAATCCTATAAGGACCCCACAGATCAAGATGGACAAGTTCACCTAACTTCTTAGTTTTATGTTCACTTAGAGAAAAAGGTTCTCTGGTTTGCTTAGCTTTGTGACAGATATCACAGGGACTCTTATTAGAATTATTTTCAACTTTTAAGGTGTCTTTTAAAATATTCGGAACCTCGTCAGCAGGGTGGCCCAGCCTGCTGTGCCATAATTGTAAAGATGAATAACACTTATAAGTACATGCAGACATATTAAGGCTACCTAGCTCAGATTTAAACAAGTATAGGCCATCAGTTTCATTACCAATCCCCAACACCTTCTTTAATTTCAAGTCCTGAATATAACAGTTAAAATCATCAAATCCAACAAAGAGTTTGCTATCTCTGGCAATTTTATGAACAGAGAGCAAGTTAACACAATACTCAGGAACAAATAAGACTCCAAATAGTCTTATTGAACTATTTAACTGAAAATTACCAATTTTTCTAACCATGGCTTTAGTACCATTGGGATGTCCAACAGTAAGATTGAGATTAGACATCAATGCTATCAATTAAGAATTTATCATTTCCAATCATATGTTGATTGGCACCAGAGTCTATGATCTAACTTTGATCATAGGTATGAGATTTGAATAACAGATTAGCACAAAAAAATTATCAAAATTCATATTGAACACTACATTCAGATTTACAAAGTCACCTGCCATATTTGTGGTAAGACCAGGACCAGGTTCAATCTTGTCATTAAGAAGATTCATTAGTTTTAATATCTGCTCATTTGTAAATGTCACTCCAGCAGAGTTAGTAGTACTAGTATTGGCAGTTTCAGATACACAAACATTACTTGTTCCCATAAACCTTGGATTTCCTTGATTAAAAGGTTTTTTCTTATACCCTGGAGGATATCCAACAACCTCAAAACATCTTTCTATTGTATGACCTATCATACCACACTTAGTACACTTAAGATTAGGATTAGGAGGTCTTCTAGTAAAATTATTATTATTGAATCCTGAACTAGACCCCCTGCCCATACTGCTACCGGTACTAGAATTATTCCAAGTATTATTCATTTTAGATATAAATGCAGTGCTTTGAGTCTTGTGTGTATTGCTCTTGGAACTGATCCCTTTGTGTGATTCTTCCCTAGATATCAAAGCAAAGGCTGCTTTGATACTGGGCAAAGGATCCATAACTAGGATGTTGCTCCTAAGAGGTTGATATACATCATCAAGACCCATAAGAAACTGCATCAATTTTAACACATGATTATGAGTTTGAAAATCTTTTGATGCATCACATGTACAAGCAGGAAGTTTAACAAGAGATTCATATTGTTTCCACAAAGAGTTCAGTTTATAGTAGTAATCAGAAACACTACCCCCACTCTGTGTTAATGAATTAATTTTTTGATACAAATTGAAAGTTACAGACCCATCTATTTTGTCATATGTTTCTTTTAACTCTTGCCAGACAGTAGTAGCTTTATTAGAAAAAATTTGACCAGCATACAGATCATCAGAAATGGAAGTTAATAGCCAAGTTAACACAACAGAATTGCACATATCCCACTGTTTTGCAAGAACTGCATCAGATTCATTTTTAACACATGTACCATCAATAAATCCTAGTTTATTTTTGGTACCCAGAGCCAAAGACATAGCCCTGCTCCACACATTGTAATTTTCTGTTTCTTTTAGTTTGACAGACACTAATGCAGTGCATGTAGTGTCACTGGGATGGAGATATAATGGATCTCCAAAATTCAGTTTGTTATTAAAGTAATAGATGAGCTAGCTTCATCAGCCATGTTTTAATTGTTTACAAAAAACACAAAGAACACAAGACTTTCTACAATTAACAGACTGTTGCACAAGAGTGCTTGAGCACAGTCAACCAGACAGTCAAACAGATTCAAGAACAATATCAATCAAATAATAATGAACACATACACTCAGATGCCTAAAGTTTGCCACAGCCAAACCTAAAGGATAGTCCAAGCAGTGATCCAGATAGGTGGATTCTCAAGGATCCCACCCCAGGTCTTACTTGGAGTCCTCTCTTCTACCAAGAATGTTAGTAACAGCCTAGGTAATCAACACACAGACAATCATAAAGTAAATAACACACAAATCACACAAACAGATAGCACAGATACACGTATTTTTCACAAAATATGCAGAGATGCCTTGGTAATAGTCCAAGTATAACATCAGAGGGCAGTTGATTCCCTTAAGCAAGGAAACTCTCTGATGTAGGAACTTGCTACTACACAAGAGAGATATAATGTTCTCACTCAGTACTCCACGCTCGGAATGCCTCAAGAACACTTGTTAGCAGCGGAAGAATCAATAGTCAAATCGGATTTCACAATGAAACCCTGAAAATTCCAAAAATGATGAGCACAAGAATTCCACCGATAGTTCAATGGAATATTAACCACAGATCACTATCGAACCCAATAGATCTACTAATGATAGCCGAAATAAGAGAAATCCCCAATTTTAGAAACCCTAATTTCAGACACACTGTTTCCTTACAGAACCAGAACTAATCGAACCATGGAAGCTCTGATACCATGTTAGAGAACTACAAACGCACAAGAACACACATCTATACCTTCAACCAGAGGAGTAAACTTCTTATTAAAACCAAACCGGACTTATAGTCCAAAAACAAGACGAAAATTATACCTCACTTTACATACAAAACTCTCCACACAACCTAGACCTATAGATTCATCAATGGTGATGAATCTGATTATGAATAACAAAAGAAACCCTAATAGGGTGAATAAACAGAATACACAAGAACGAGAGAGAGAGTTTGTTACAGATATTTTCTGTTTCTAAACTTGAATAATAAAAAATACTAATTTCCTAATTACTTTATTACAAACAGAATTACAAATAAATCCCTGCAGATACAAAGGATACAACTTGTACCCTTGAAGTCACAGCAACCTGTCACACTTTCCTGTATACAATAAAAGGACTGCACATGCAACAAATATTAACCCAAAACAATTATACCAAAATAAGATTGCTAACTTTTAACCTTCATTTCAACAATGTGTATGTTTAAAATAACCTTAATCTAATATTTGTAACAACCTGTCCCATAACGGTATGAGATAATGAAATTTGAGTTCTTTATAAACCTAAAGTAGTAGGCTACTAGTATTTGGCTTTCGGGGCGTTACATGTGGTATCAGAGCCACAACCTATCGGGATGTGACGGGCACGCGACTTGTGCATCTGTTAGGGTATGGATCCTGGTTATTGGTTATGTTTCGACCTGATGAGGATGTCACGAGTTTAAGTGGGGGAGTTTGTAACAACCCGTCTCACATCCGTATGAGATAAGAAATTTGAGTATCTTATAAGCTTAAAATAGTAGGCTACTAGTATCATTTCACCATAATTTTTAGTTGTACCTAAAAAAATACCCGAATAATTCATTACTTTCGACTTTAAAAGTGTTATAATATTGAATTATACCATAATTTCCTGAGCTTATTCTTGAAGTATATAATTGATTTAATGGATTAAATTATATAAGTGTAATGGTCATTATACTTATATAAGTGCAACTATTAGCCTAATTGTAGCATCTATCATGATTTGACTAAATAAGTTCAACGATAAAGTCAATTTAATTTTCACATCTGACGATTGCTACTTTTTATTTGCTTTATATTTAATTGCTAATTTTTAAACTTAAATTGTGTTATCTCGTATAGTGTCAGATCAACAAACTAGTATAGTGTGATATATGCATAGAGGATTTTCGATTTCTAAATTGTAGATTTCTACTCTATAATTTTGTAGCTTGTATATATAATCATTATACGTAATCAATACATATAATCATGTGGACGTGCTTAATTTGTAAAAAGATACATTTTACGTTATGATGGTGTCGTCCCGCAATTGAAGTGTTCAAGTTCTATCACTATTACAATCAATCATAGTTTTAATTTCTAATAAACACGTTTTTCGACTTTTCTAAACACACATACAGTTTGTTGTCTATGGCCCACGGGGCTAATACGTTTCACAATAGATCCTACAACTATTATTGGGCCAAATTTAAATCTTAGGCTTTTCATCATGGTCCATATACTGGGCCCATGATGTATAGTGTAAAACTGTAGATGACTAGACACCACTTGGTTTAGCACGAAAACTTTCATTCTCTCCTGATCGTCTGCAGGTTTTTTCACGGTCAATTCGACCGACTTCACCTCACGCCGTCGTCATGTCTCAGGTTAAAATAATCACAATCTAAAATTCATCCCTATTCGAATATGTTATTCATCGATCTGTTTTTATACATTTTAATCGTTGTTTTCTTCCATCTCTGTCACTTTTCTCGCTGATCTTTCATGAAATACGCTTTATTTTATTTTAATTTGAAATCGCACTTTGCTAACAATCAATTTTTGATTATAAATCTAGTACACATTGTTTATTATATGCGCTCGATCGTTGACTGTTTGATCTATAATAGTTTTATTAATTTGTAGAATAGAATATGCAAAATTAGGGTTTTCATATATTGTTAATAATACTTTGTGTTCTTTGTGGTTTTAGCTTGATAATAGGAACTCGTCCGCAGTCAAACGTGCCAGGACCGATGGTATGTTCAGTTACTTGATTCATAATATTTTGGAGAATGCTGTAGTTACAAAAGAATTTGTGAATCTGTATACACAATGATGTGGCATATGAGTTGTACCAATCAAATTGCTTCCTTTTTCTTTCTCTTACTTCTCTCACTTTTTGGTATACATCACTGTGTATATAAAAGTTTGTAAATTGTTTGTAACCTCTGATATATTTATGCTCTCATAGTTATCATAGGTAATTCTATATTGAGTTCTTTTACGTAATCGTTTATTCTGGATGCGATCTTACTGCGTATGTCGTAAGAGTTTACCTGCAAATCTGTGTTTGGCTATAATGCTATATGTGCTTATTAGGCTTCGGGGAGAAATGGCCACTTGGTTCTTATGTGTAATTTGATTATGTGATAACCAGTAATTTGAAGCTTGTTGACTGGATTTAATCTCGTGGTTTATAATTGATTATTTTGAGCTCTTGTTTGATCTTCTATATCTATATATCTATATATCTATATATTTACATATAAAGCATTTCCATATCCATGTTAAAATCTTAAATGTTCTCAACAATCATAAATACTATTTTACCCCTCCTACAGTAACTACCATATTCAACTACTTATGGTAATCTTTTTATGTTACACGCATTCATATATACACTATCAGTTATATATTGATGATCTACAAACACATATTATCAATACATTTACGTTATATCATACTTTAATAAATCATCAACCGTCCGCTGCTTTGCGCGGGTATCGTGCTAGTTTAATATAAACTGGGACGGTGTTCTGAAAGACTTTGGGGTTTGTAGTACAATCGGAGTTTACTTGGTTTGAATTTGAACTAGTTTTGTTCTAATTTCCTGTCCATATATGTAATTTCAGCTTCAATAAACACTCCTACTTACTTTGAACCGTAAATGTTTACACTCAGTAAATTTAGTCTATGAATTTTTAAGGGCACAAATACAAATACTCCTCTGTACTACTTTGTGTGAGATGAAAATTACTCCTCAGAGGTAGTTATACATGATTGTTTAATGCAGATAATACATCCTTTTTGTGAATTTAACCCCTTTTCTGTTTGTATAATAGCATATGGAGTTATTGTTTCTGATATCTATTGGAGGTTTTTATGATTTCAGGCGGTCGTAGAGAAGATGACTGGACCTGTCCTAGCTGTGGGAATGTCAACTTTTCATTTAGGACAACTTGCAACATGCGCAACTGTACGCAGCCTAGACCAGCTGACCATAATTCAGTAAGTTCCGCAGGTTGTTTTTATACATATTATGCTGTAGCTGTTATTAGTTTAGGCATCAAATGAAGAGGTGTTTTTTACAATATAAAAAGCTCTATGTTTCTCGTGCTGTAAGTTAGGTTTTTCTATTGATATGATTGTTGGTTGTATAAGTGTTTTTTAGTCCTTCATTTCCAAGTTCAAATTAGTGTCATTATAGGACTTTTGGTTGCTTGTGTAGTAGTCTTTGCCTTAAAGGAAACCATACCAATAGCACTAGTATCAAACAGTTGGCTCTAAATTACGCCAAATTTGATTTCTGTGACGAACTTATATATTTTTGTATTTTTGGTCTGGATATTTTGCTGATGTTGATATTATGCTATGGTTGTATTAATTCATTCTAATTCTATAACTGAATGTTCATATTACAGAAATCTGCTCCAAGGCAAATGCCAACTCCACAGAGCTACTCCTCGTCTTCTCCTTATGCAGGTTCTGGTGCACCCTCTTCAATGTATATGGGTGTACCACCTTATGGTGCATCTCTGTTTAATGGAACATCTGTGCCTCCTTATGATGTTCCATTATCCAGTGGTTCTGCTTATCATTACAACTACAACAACCGTCTCTCTGGAGGGAACCCATACCGGCCTCTACACCTCGGCACTCCCCCTTATTCTGGTGGGCCCATGATAGGAAGTGGTATGTAATCATGTTGTTTTATATTTCTTTACATGTATGCATTGTGTTGTTCAGAAGTTAGTTCCTTCTAATTATCTTTTCATCAATTTCATTCTTGTTTCTATCCATTGATGCAGTTAAGTCTTTGTATTTATCGGGTGTTCTTATGACATCTTGTGGCTTTACATTTTCTGTGCAGGTGGTCTGTATGGCTTACCACAGTTGATGGAACAATTTGGTTTGCGATTGCCCATGGGTCAGACAGCCATGGTATGTAAAGATTTTGACTTGCTTGTTTTCGCAGGCTTATAAGTTAGGGGTTAGTGCGTATGAATGCACTTAACTTTGGTCGAATATGCGTAGTATGTACCCAACTTACGAGTAGTGTATTTAATGCACTTAACCTGTTAAAAGTCACAAACAACACACTTTACCTGCAAATGTCTACGTGGAATCCGGTTACCAAATGTCTTGCCATGTCAGAACCGGTGAAAATACACAACCAGTGACCAGCTAAGGGTCGAGCTGGTCAAAGAGTACATCAATTAACCATTTTTGAAAGTTGAGTGCATTTAATACACTACCCGTAAGTTGGGTACACACTACGCATATTCGACCAAAGTTAAGTGCATTCGTATGCACTAACCCCTATAAGTTATTGCTATAATGTCAAGTTGAATATATATTAGCCTTTTGGATTAGATACTAGGATTTAAACAATTGTTGTTAAGTTGATTGACATTTGATTCTTGTCACTTAACAGGGACCACAACCTGGGTTTTTCCCTGAAGAGACATCTCAAAAGAAAGGTATGCTATATGAGTATCTTACTGTTTTTGCATGCTGCGAGGCATATAATACTGAGTATGACTCGTTTATTATTGTTTTACTTGTTTTGTGTTTCAGATGGAACCCGAGAAAATGATTGGGCATGCCCTAAATGTGGAAATGTCAATTTCTCTTTTAGAACAGTTTGTAACATGAGGAAATGCAATACACCTAAACCAGGATCTCAGGTTTGAGCGGCCATCTTTATTTCAATTTTTGACACATTAAAGATAAAACTTTGCTTTTTATTGTGGACTATTGTAATTAATAGATTTATGGCGCTGATATGCAGGGCGCAAAGCCGGGCAAGAGTTCCAGTAAGTACTTTGTGTACATTTGGTTTAGCGATGTGTAATGTTTGGGTCTATAATTTATATATGTACCTATGTTGTTTCAGAAACAGATATGCCCGAGGGAAGCTGGAAGTGTGACAAGTGTAACAACATAAATTATCCCTTTAGGACGAAATGTAACAGACAGAACTGTGGTGCAGACAAACCGTTAGAAGCCCAGAACTCCCCTGAACAAGAAGAAGAAACTGATCAGGTTGGTTTTGTGAAATGTTCAATCCGGTTATTCTTCTTTTTCTTGAAGCTGTTTTGTTTCTCTCTACTCTTAGCCACTATTAATGTAAACCGAATGTTATTGCTAGTCATTTACATAGCATCTGTTTATTCATTAATCTTTAGGAAGTGTTTGGATAGGGTTTGGATATGAGGGAATGAGAACGGAAATACAAGTTATGGGTTTTAAAAATAGGAATCATATCCTCAAAATAAATATTGGGGCTTCACTATACCTTTGAAAAAGGAATGGTTTAGATATCGATTTCCATTTCCATTTCCCTTCCACCGTACTATCAAGCCCATAGCGACTCCTGACTGCAGATTAAAGTCTTCAAAACAGTAGTTTATAATCCTTTCTTCTTTTATGCTGTAGCGCATGGTCATACTTGTATTTTTTATTAATTCACATTTATCTACTGTTCCAGTGAGTACTAGAAGTCGTTCAGCAGTTGCTCAGTATGGGTCTGAAAGTCAGTCATGTCGTGGTCGTCGTCTTCTTCCTGTTGCTGCGGTTATCGAGTTACTTTGATTTGTGATTAATGTTGTCAAATTGTGGCATATTTAAATTGCAATTTGTGGTCTTTAAAGATTTCTTACATTGAGATGCATGCGTCCTCCCAGCGAGATATCTGACTTGGTTGATTGGGTAAGTGTTATAGGGGTTATTGCACCTTTCTGCCATATGTCATCTTATTACCTAGGTACTTTATCTTTTGTTTTATCAACTGTAAGGGGAACCGTGAGAGTAATTGGTTTTTTTTTTCTTCTTTTTTACTTTATTTTTTTTCTGTTTTATGTGCTTGTTGGAGTGCAAAAAATTACCGTAAAACTGAACCTGAACTGGTTCAGAACCTGGTTTCAGTTATAGCAAATACCATTTCTCATTGTGGTCATGTCCAAAGAGGGTTTTACTTTAGAAAATGTTTTAGGCTCAAATCACTTGATCAAAGTTTGAGGCTAGTTCTTACTCCAGTCGGGGCTTAACTGATTAAAACTGGTAGTGAACATATACGATGTAGTTCCCAATTCCATTACTCGTAAATATGTGTTCTTGTATGGTCTTGCTTCGGTTTGGTTTTGTTTTGTGGTCGGACCAGGGGTTCGGTGGTCAGAAGCAGTCCCTCATTGATACTATTTTTATTTTTTAGTTTTTTATTGCATTTCTTAAACAAGATTAAGGAAGCTGTACATAAGTAGGTGACATTTTTATCATTTCTCTATTAATGTTGATACACTCAAAATAATTCTCTTCACTCACTCAAACAAAGCCTAACTGGGTGTCGTTTTGCTAATCTAATTTGTAGTTTTATAGGAGGTAAGGGTGTTTGGTTGAGGTATAACTGATATTTGACCTAGTGCATTATCCATGTTATCTGTGTTATGGATCAATCTTATGCATATGCTAGTATGCTACTTGTTTTCAATATTTTTTTGAGTAAGTTTTTTATTATACTACTTGGCGTTAGGATGAAGTAGGTTTCTTTATTATTACTTTGTAACGAAAGTATATGGTCAGTGTGGAGAACAAATGTTATCCTTTTCTATTAGATTACGCTATGCTCATTACCTCGGTTATCAATTTTAAATGGGCTAGAATCTTCATTTTGGTTTAGTTTGAGTTTTTCACTCTTAGTGTTTTCAGCTTTGCATTTTGGACTAATCTGAATTCCGAAAGACAATAAAACGTACTGTAGTAGTAAAAAGGTTCAAACTTGAAACAACTCAGCTACTTCAATTCAGTACCTATGCTCTGAATCTAATAGTAATTGTTACTCCCTGCTTCCTGAGATTCTTTCCATTTTAGTACGTTTTAGAATTATTGTCCATTTACAAATTCTAATCAATCAAAAAAACTTTTAGATGGTAAAGGTAGAATTCTTTTATAGCTTTGTGGGTTTATACACTACTAAATTAGAATTTATACTCTTCCAATGATTACTTTTACACACGCAAATGTCACGTCTCTATCATTTCAATCATTACATCACACACACAAATATCACGTCAGAGTGTATAAACCCTATAACCCTTCTTTTATTAGTGGATAATAATTTTGGAATGTAGAGAGTACTTTGGTGGTTTGGTGTTAGCATCGTTTACCGTCTTTTCGCTCTATAAATGGGAAACATAGGAGAGAGTGAAGATCAAAAGTTGATGACAGGGAAACTAGGGACAATAGCGACATCACTTCCTTGCAGGGACGCCATCTTTCCATAATAAGCTTTATAAAAAAGCCGTCCTTTAATTATCTAGAAAGTACCAGTTGTGACAAGAATTTTCAGTTGGGTTTCGATAAAAGGAGTGATTTTGAGTACTTCACTTTTTTTAGTTGTCATATATCATTGATCGTTATGGTATTGTAAAGTATAATATTGTAAAACACAATTAATGGTATACGAAATAAATAGTTTATAAATTATTACTTTTTTATAAAATGTGATAATTTGTATACTTTTTTATCCATTCACCATTAATACGGTATCTTTTAAAACTATTACACCCCTTTTATTCATGTTATCAGTATAGGGAACAATGGTCAAAATTTAAAAATTATTATATTAATGATAAATGAATAAAAAATAATAATATATAAATTGTCACAATTTAATAAACAATAACCACTGCCCTATAGGCAATTACGATCCGTCTAAAATTGTATCTACATTTTACTATATTTATTATTACGCTTCTAACAATAAATATGCATTAATGAAACACCGTTGTCATGTTTAAAAGAACGACAACATAACATTCCATTTATAAGTTATAGATTCATTATAAATGTAATCTTCATTTTATATTTGACAGATTTATAGGGTAATATTCAAATTATGGTAGCAACGGTAGGATAGAATATTTTTATTTTTAATTTTAAAATAAATTATTTTTTAATAAAAATTATTAGAATTATATATTCTTTAATATGTAATATTTTTTTATAAAAAATATGTAACACACACTATAAATCTTTAGTGTGTATCACTGTGAAAAGTTATAAAAATTATGATATACAACCTTAAGTTGCATATATATATATATATATATTTAAATCTATCTTTTTTGCTATAATTTTTTTTGAAAAATATATAAATATATTAAATTAAAAAAAAAGTACTTATTTTTATCATTATCACCGTAACAAATAACTACAATAACTCTTTCTTAAACTTTTATGATAATATATGATAGTATTTGTATAATTAAATAAAGTCTAATGATTTAAATATATTATTTTATTATGTTGGACAATTATCAATTATTTGTAAAAGTTTAGTGTATGTAGTGAAAAAAGTTCTCTGACATAGACACTATAAAGAGATTATTTTCTTACACTAATTCTTTAGGCGTTCAAAACACCTTTGACATGGGGTTAAACGTGTAACGTCGGGTTAAACGATACTTGACGTTCTTTTTTTCTTTGATTTCATAGGTCAAAAAAATATTATGCGGACTCTCTATGTACATTAAGACTTATTTTTATGGTGACACTTTCGGAACATCTATATAAGCGTCACATCATGAGGACTAAGGATTGATTTAGAACTGAACACTATTTATCCTGAATACTGACTTTCATGTCAGCGTCACGTTATTTTTTAAATATTAATACATAAATAATAATAAAAACATACAATAATTATAAAAAAACTAAGTTAAATTAATAGTAATAAAAAAATACAATAATTAAAAAAAACTACATGACTAAATTACAATAATTAAGAAAAAATTACAATTACTCGTCGTCCGTGTCTTTGCTTGTGAGTTCCTTAGGTGTAACCTTATTTCGAACACGAAAATTTGACGGGAGGCTCAAAATGTGTTCGATAAGATTATTACAAAACTGCCACCCCCTCCGACCAAGAACATCTCGGAAAATTATTCGGGTTTCGGAGGTAATCTTTCTCAACTTGACATATATTGCGTTTGTTGTCTTCCGTTATCATGTTGTGTAAAATCACATAAGTGTACATGATTCTTCTTATCTTGTTGATGTTATATGGTCTTGTCGTATTTTTAAGTACTGTCCAACGACCTTGAAGGACACCGAATACTCGTTCCACGTCCTTTCTTGCAGCTTCTTGGAATCTCTTGTATTTGATATTCTTTTCCTCAATTGGACATTTAAACGATTTAACAAAAGTCGCCCATTCAGGATAAATTCTGTCAGCGAGGTAATATCCTTTGTTGTTTTCAACCCCGTTCACAGTAAACCTTGCCTCGGGAGCTCGATCTTGGAGTAAATCGCTAAACGAATCCGATTAATTAAGAACATTAATATCGTTCTTCGAACATGCTGGACCAAAGTAATGTAGGTTTTCTTAAATACTCGGTTGAGTATAAATGAAATACACATTTACAAAAGTTTTCCAAACAATCGTATGAAGTTTGTTGGCCCATGTATAAATATTCATCAAACGCATCGGCGGCACCACCGTATGCCAATTCTCGTATGGCGGAAGTGCAATTTTGGAAAACGTTAAAACCAAGTATGCCGATAGCATCACGCGCTTGATGAAAAAAACTAAAATAATGAGGTAGCGGTTGTTGAGAGTAAGACGTTATACCTTGACCTATACGGAGAAACAATGACTTGCTCATCCGAAATCTTCTTCGAAAGTAATCTTCCGGCAATGTTGGATTTTCGGAAAAGTAGTCGTTCCACAAAAGTTCACCAACACCGAGACTATCTCTACGTAAATACCTTCTACGTATTTTTGATCGAGAACTTTCGGTTTCGTCTTCTTCATTTTCTTCTAACGATTCAAGAATATCGAGCATAGCATTCGGATCGTAACAAGCAATACTTGCTTTGAGCTCTTCTAGATCGGAATCTTCGTCCGAATTTTGGAAGTGATCCATTTAACGATTTGTTAAAAGAAGATAAAGTGTTTGAATCGAATTATATAGGTTGTAAACTAAGTAGAAATTGTGAGAATTTGTTGATATAATTTGTATGTAAATAAGTAGGAATGGTGAGAAGTGAGTATAAAAAATAATAGTATAATCTATGTGTGTATATAGGTGTTTGAGATGAATTTTTTTTTATTATTCTGATCATGACTAGCCGTTGCACTAGGCATTTACACATACACCCAAGACCAATGATTCATCCGTTATCCCCATAACGGTAACCTCCAGGACGGTCCCTAAGACGAGACCGTGCCTATGGGAGGACGGAGGGCGGAGCTGAGGTGGCAACAAAGACAAAGAACAAGAACATCGAACCACTTCCTCAAAATTAAATTCGATTTTAAACTAAACACTGAGATTAACATCATTGTCACTCCCCATACTCTTAAAACGTCTAAATGCAATCTTATATTTAAATATCTTCCTTAAAATGCGATATTGATTTTATTTTCTGCAAATCCAATATTAAGTAGCATATCTTTTTCCTTGTTTTTTTTCTTTTCCGAGTTAAATATTATTTACAGTAGTGACTACTGATTAAAACGGAGACAAGTTAGCTCGTAACGTAATCAGATATGAGCATTTCTATTGAAAGAACACAATTAAATCTTTTACTCCTGTTTCATTTATGAAATGACAATAATTTGGACATAAAATCTCTCGGAGCAAAGTTTAACCGTGCTTATCCAAATAGTCAACTCTGCCTTGTCTGTAAACGCAGCCCAAATTGCAACGAGAGTGAACTGAGGTCATGAACTTATCCCCTTGCTTTTCGATTAAATGTATTTCTACACAATTTCTTTTGTTTTGTACTTTAGCCATGTTTCATTCTTGTCAAGCTAGGGTCATTTGGCCTTTTCGTTCAAGACAAACTATTGATAGGTCGAACTCAATTCGAAGCATTTTATTTGCACTCTATTGATACAAATTATGGACCACCATAATGTGAAGGTTGAATGTGACTATGTTGGTGGTCATTGCAGGTAGAATATCGTTTTTATCCGAGTCATTAGCTTTTGGCACCTACAAACATTGTTAATATGACACGGACTATGTAATTATGATGTACACGTGATCATGTCCCCACACCTTACACTCTTACAGTTACATCTCCCCATGCTTGATGCAATACGGCAGCTCAGTGTCTGGCCTCTAGCCCGGTTGGCTGTCCCATGTTTTTTGGAACTTACTCTGTTTAACCTGCAGATCTCGAGTTTGTTCCTATATCGGTTGTTAAACATATATCAGGCCATCTGGTATGCAGGGGCGAGACAGTTGTTGGGGCATATGCCCCCTAAATTTTTTTGATACAGTATAAAAAAAATACAAATAATGGTATTATGTACCATTGAAAAGGGATATGATTAGTTTAATTCAACTGTCTAAGTTGACCCATTCGATAATGACTTTCTAGCTCCACCCTTTGGTGGGTATCATGTTTTTCAACATTTAAGTTACATGAGAAGGATTACGCTCCAATAAAGCATATCTTAAGTTGAAATTGTTAACGACTCATGCAAGAGAAGAAATGCACTAAATAGACTGCAAAAGAGTAGCATTACAGTTTTAGATACGTAGGAAAAAAAACGCAATATCCTCAATCAGAACATTGTAAATCATTTGAGTACCTAATATTTCCCATCTAGGCACAATAAACATAAAGGCCTAAAGTTATTGAAGGCAAACAGTAAGGATCAGCATTAAGTCTTAGCACCTAAGCATGCTCCCACACACAATCTTAATATGCTGTAAGAGCTTGTTTATCTCTGAAGTTATAGAGGTTTCAAGATTTCGTCCATTGGGTTGGAATAAAAACGATTGAAAAGCTGAAATTCTTGATACTGGCTGTTGGTAGCATTACTAGTCTTGGCAGGCAAGGCGTGAATGTGGGGATTAATGGAATGTTGCTCAGTTTGCCAATAATCTGGCGATGACAGTGGCAAACCTTGGGGAACAGAGTGCATCCCGTGTTGAATTATGGCAGGGTTGTCTGGGTGCATGGTTTGGGGGTGGTCGAGTGCAATTAAATCTGGCTCGTATAGACCCCATGAATTGTTTGACAGAAGAGAGAGAGCACGACGAATATCGAGTGCGTCTACATTGGGAGGAAAGGACTCCTTTAAACCTGCATCGGTAACAAGTCATTTAGGACTTCAAAGTTATTACTCATATATTATATATAGAATTCCACGTAGATGAATGTAACGGCTAGTATTTGTTGGATAAGCCAACTCTACTAGATAATGGTTTACTTTGAAGGGGTAAACCAATTCTCTCCCAATCATGCCTAATCCAACATTCTAATATTCTCTGCATTTTCTTAAATCAACCTTAATAAAGTCCCTCACAAAATACAATAATTTATCAGACCGACTACATACTAACCCAAATCAATAAAGGAAAATCTAATCGTTCTGTACTAAAATATCAACGAGACTTACCTATAAAACTTTATAAATCCCAAAATTGATGCTAATTAGGTAAGAAGAACCTCCAAAGACCAGTACACCAACAATCTAAACTTTCAGAAATCATGAAAGTTTAACTATGCTAGTATGGTTTACGATTTTCACATTTTGGGTCAGATTTATTTTCAAACATTTTAACTCACTATTAGTAACAGCATAAGTATCATAACTCTTTGGTAGTGAGGGAATTATTAAAAGGACTACAAATTAAACAACAAAGCATACCTTGATCAAGTACCTCGACTCTGGTGGCCTTGGATGGCACTGGTCTATTGAAAGCAATAGTAGGCATATCGAAAGCACTTTGCAACTGCATACCTAGCGAATGAGTTATGCCATTAAGAACTCCAGATTTGTCTGCTTTCATTTTTGATACAGAGTATGTGGAGTTCGATGAGTTCTCCCATGTAGAACTTGCAGCAGGTCTACTTTGAACCGAAGGGGCATTGTTTAATACAAAACTTAACTGTTGTCTCCCACCTGCATATTTGTAAAGGATATGAGAGAATAATATACTAATGGAAAAAGGAACGAGCCATCATATGTTTATATATAAATTCTACCAACATGGTAAACATAAGTACATAACATCAGCAATACCACGACTAATTTATGCCAATGTTTTTAAGGAAACACATAGGTGCATGCGCATTAGAAACTTAGGTATATTATATGTGTGTGTGTGTCTGTATGTGTGTATGTGTATGTATGCATATGAACTCTACCAACAGCTCAAGATGAATAATTCCTCGGCACTCTGCAGAGGTAATTGCTTCTTAGGTGATTAAAAGTAATATTACAATATAGAAATACTGAACTACTTAAAGTCATTGATAATTAAACATGAACTCCTGTACCATAAAATGATGAAGATAGGTTTCTTGAGTTAAAGTGGATTGTCTCCTGCTGCGGCTTCCGCCGTCGCGCATTGTGATCAGAAAGCCGTCTACGACAGCTTCGCTTCTTCTCGTCAAACTCTCCCAGACTGTGAAATCTATGCAAAACATTGAAATACAATTATCAGATATAAATGTCAAAATATTTGGTGTAAATTCATAACAGACGAAGGTGGTGTTCAGGTTGCAGCAAGGAATTGGGTGGGGATTTAATAGCAGGGAGGAATGAGAATGGGGATCAACTTTCAAGTTTCAAATCCACCCTTTCTGGCAGGTATGGAGAATCCCCAATTTTGAGAATACGATTCCTAATTTTAGAACCCATGCCCAGTCTCAAACCAACCACCATCTTTCACTCTCATTCCCATTTTTCATACCAAACACCCCTTAATCTCCAAAATGTAATTACACATTCTACAATAAGTTCACCTGCTACATTGTTGGCAAAAACGGCGCTCAAGACCACCTACAACAACTCTTGAACATTTGGAATGACTTTCACAAACTCTATGTTTCCGATGGTATTCCTTAGCAGATGACAGATCAAGGTTACATCCTTCAACTTGACATCGTTGAATAGGTGTACTTTGGCAAGATGATTTGGCTTTTTTCCCTGTAGATACGGGTGATGTAGGAATATCCGAGAAAGAAGATGTTTTAGAGTTGCTTCTGGTAAAATTATTCTCAAAGTATGTCCTTTTACCAAGTTTTAAACCGATGAATGGTTCACCAGAGCTAACCGAAGCCTCTAATACCGGAGAACTTCCATTGAGATCACCTCCAGCAAAATCCATCTTCTTGGTGCTAGTGTTGGTATTGGGGAGACCTCCAAATCCACCAAATGAGAATTGAGACACTATAAAGCCCTCCTTAAATGAAGACTCAGTTGAGGCTGATATTGAGCTTTTTGCTGATGAATTGTTCCCTATATCAGATGCAGATCCTCCACTGCCACCAGCAACGCCCGATAGATTAAAAGACCCATCAATGTCTTCTTCCCAGTTGGTTGATTGTAGCTTCTTAGGACTTGTCATTACTTTTGAGCTAAACATTTCATGGTTTTCCCACTCCCACTTCGTATTCCACTCCATGTCTGGAAAATAGTTAGTTTTCACTTGGTCCTCTTACATCGAATGCAAGTGGATTTCAGATCTGCAACCATAAAACCAATATATCTTTTAAAAAGCCTAACTAAATTCCAAGTACAACAATTGCTGTAAGCAACACGTGTTCCAAAACAAGAGCCAGCAAAGCTCAAATTTAAATAATTATTAGCAGTCGGTACAGAAAGATTGAATAACCAACACATTTCACATAATAATTGAACAGAGAAAAGGATTGTGAGTGTTCTGACTACAAAATTTAAACTAGCATTTTACATACTTTTTAGGCTCTGCTGTATTGTGTACAATACTTGTACTAGTCTAGAACTTATGTAGTACAACCTTAATGATTTATATACCTAGATAACTCCTTGCCTCCCTCATTGGTAGCATCCAAGTTTGGAGTTCGAGAAGCAGAAATATTATCACTCTCCTATCATATTCTTCATAGCTTTCTTATATAACATTATTATCTAATAATTAGCTCAACTAGGACGGTGTCATCGTTAAGCCCATACAGAGGTCAGAGAAGAAACCAATTTGTTACATTTTCATATTCAGTGTCCTCTTCTATCACATAAAGGAAATAACACTCATCTTCACAGATAAGAGTTCCACTGAACTTTTAGTAGTTAAAGGATCTTTTATTTCCTGTCTGTAACTCCAATAATTGAAATAGATGGTAGAAAAGGTATATCTTTTTCCCAAACAGACAGCATATGCAAAGTTAATAGTGATTGTTGAATGGGACCATTCAGTTCCACAGAGCCCACAGAACTTGGATCATCATCCTTGGATTTAGCGACAAAATAACCTTTAGCTACTTACAAGTTAACAACTCATACTTCTAGATATTGTTAGAAAACAAACACTATAATCTGCTAGAACAGATGCACAAAGCCAAATACCACTCTACAAGAATTTTCTTGCAATTATGTCTCTATCATTTCTAAAATTCACTCATATCACAAACTACAGCTGTCATTGCATGCTTGCAATATCGACCGTCTGTTTGCACAAAAAGGAAATTAATTTGAAATGTCAAAAATCTAATATAATCTTTTCTCCCGACCTAATAATAGCTAAATTGAAAAACAAAATAAAGTAGCATGAAACAATGATGCCCCTAATTAAAAGTGAAAATATAACATTGTTTTGGAGTTTATGAAAATTGTTCCCCACTTGACCTGGAAATGAAATTTTCCAAGTAATAAACAGAGTGACAGAAAAAAATATTTGCTTTTCCCAAAACACATCTAACTAATTCATTCATTCACCTTTCCAAAAACAATTACCATATATATATATACACACACACAAATAAAAAAAATTATCCCTATTTTGGATATATTTTCAGGTCAAAAATTAACAAATTCATTCATCAACTCTTCTAAATCAATAATCAATAATATGTACATATACCGGCATACATAAATAAATTATTCCTATTTTGGGTATATTTACAGATCAAAATTCATTACATTTTGGAAAAAAAAAAAAGCATGCTTCAGCAAAACTGGAAACAATAATCATTAAATATACAGGTAACAAACATTGTTGAATGGATTCTCGATTTTTAGAACGAAATTTGTTCATATGTACTCCTATAAATACGAATAGGTAGCTAGGGTTTCTACAATCAGAAATTAATCAGAGTTTAGAAAGAAAAGTAATAAATCATCATCAAATCTACTTCGTACTCCGCATCTACTATACTACAGTAATTGCAACGCATTTATGGAAATAAAACAAAAAAGTAAAGTTGCTCATTCAGGAATACATATAGATATCATATATATGTATGTATGTATATATATATATGTAAAAATAAGAAGTTACCTATCAGATTTAGAGCCTGCAACATTCCAGAAAATGAATGAAAAATCGGAAGATTTTTATTACTGAATGGAGAAACTTATAGAAAAAGTTGATACTTGAAAGAGAGAGAAACGGGCGAGTTTCTTTTTTTTTAGTTAATTATTTGTGTGCGGGAGTGAGAGAGAAAGAGGGTGTGTAAACTGTGTGTGGTATAAAAATATAAATAAATAAAATAAATAAGAAAGCGTTAATAAAAGGGATATCTACAAGTTCGGAC
This sequence comes from Logfia minima, assembly GCA_963921325.1. Classification (NCBI taxonomy): domain Eukaryota; kingdom Viridiplantae; phylum Streptophyta; class Magnoliopsida; order Asterales; family Asteraceae; genus Logfia; species Logfia minima. The sequence goes on from OY992772.1 coordinate 31,986,787, forward strand.
CCCTGAAGTTATATGGGAGACAGAAATAGTCCTCCAAACTAGATAGGTATTCATTTTGGTCCGCTTTGGGTTTAGGTTTGTTTGAATTTTTAAGAGTAGAAGAATATTGAGGTGTAAGAAACTCCTCAAGTGTGAACGTATCTTTCATTGACATGGTTATCAAAGCATATTTCTGTTTACCCTGTTACTTTCGATTAACAATATTTTGCAGTATGAATTCCAATACCATATTTTAAGATATTGTGAATTTAATGAAGAAATAGTTTCAATGTGAAATATCTTTGTAGGATGATGTTCGATATAATAGTATGTTGATAGAATAAACATCAGTGGTTAGGCTTTTATTTTTTAGAAAGATTCAAATAAACATGTGTTAAATGATGATATTCATATCAATATATGCAATGAATTTTTATTTTAGTATTTTCCGTTGAAAGGTTAATACGAACATCTTTTACATATTCAAATAATGATAAACTTATAAAAAAACAGTTATTTTTATACTCTAACATGTCAAATGGAGACCTTGTGATACTTATATGCTGTGGTGGATCTGTGGTGGATCAATGATTGAAAGTGATTTATAACACAATCTTTTTTCTTATTATCTTATGAAAATGTATCACTTAATAAGCATTGACTTATTAGTTAATTATTAAGAAGTTAACTTATATAAAAATTTAACTTATAGAAATAGTACTATTCTTTCATACTTTATTTTAATTAAGTAAAGTTTACTATTTGTTAATAGAACTGGTATCCTAATTATTTTGAACCTGTAATACCAATAAAGATTTCAATTATTTTTTTTCAAAAACAATTATACTCACAGCATAACAGTCGCACAACACGGACTTATCAATTTTTCAAGGTGACTCAGTCCCGCCTCATAACATATGCAAGTACCATCTAATGTGGACCAGTATAATCACATTCAATGTTAGGGAATTTCTAACGGAGAGTCTCTACCTACAGTTAGCATAATTTTATTAAATTTCATAGAATTGGAATCTTAATTTCATCTTATAAGGGTGTTTGATTGAAAAATGAATTGATTGTAACTCATAAAATTCTACCCCTCAAAAAAATATACATTTCTTTGAAATTTTAATTCATTTGATGAATTTCTATCTCATTAAAAACATTATAGGAACCAAGTATACTCATAAACTTTGATACTTAGGAAAAGAATCTATCGAATTCAAAACCACAAAGCTAGCTAACGGGAGAGAATTGCATATTCATAACAGAAAATTTATGATGCAAGTAGTTAAAAATATATGAATGAAATTCTGAATGGACCGCAGTAGGTCCATGAAGCATGTTTGATATAATCAGACAAATTTTGTCAACCAAAGGAACATGGTGTTCATTATATCATTACTATTCTCTTGGTAGGTCAAGTACACCATTAACTCGTCTCCCCCTTTAAAGGCTATTGTTAAACCTAGTAACATCAAAAAGACACACATAAAAATGTTAACATATTTGAGTTTTTAGTCACTTTTGGTAAAACAAAAGTATTGGGCTTCACCAAAACATTCTTATGAAAGTATTATGTCACGAAGGTTAAAATATATATTATCATATCTTTCATGTTTATATAGGTTTTAGAAAAAAAGAGGGGGTAAAATCGACCTTCTAACAATTCTCATCGATTATTTATGGGTATTCAATGACGATACTATTCAACATGTTACATGTCCTTCACTACTAGAAATTCATCACGGGGATATGTTTATTGGTATTAAATGATGGTACTATCAACATTATTTTGTGTGGAATATTTGAATACTTTTTTCACTGTTTAAATAATAGTTATTGACATTTATTATATATCACTAAATATCAATTTTCTTGTACAGATTGTTCAATGACATTGGTCCCCATAGCTCAAATTTTTCTCAGAGATCAAATCCCTTTAATCCTTATTGAACAAGCACACCTAATGTCACCATTTTCTTCAATAAACAATAGATATTATTAGTCGTGCATAATTTAAATGAAGGTTTTACTAAAGTTTGTTTGAGGCACATAATAAGATCAATTCAATTTATTCGAAATCTTTTTAAATATTAAAATGTGTATTTATTATTCATTAGTTCAATTTAATATTTACAATTTTTACACATTTGAAAATCTCTTGAAATAATAATCCTCAACAGGTTCATATTATGATCCCAATTTCCAAAATTAATGCATAATCACAAGTAGGAAAATTGTGACCACTTCTTTTGTATGTCTTACATCTAATATCCTTCATCTTATTAGATTGAACCGTGTAAAGTATGAGAGTATCTAATACACAATAATACACAGATACATTTGGTTAGCATAAGTTACTCTAAATAATTGGTACCATAAACAATTCGAAGATAAGGGTTTAGTATGTGAGGTGATAAATATAACAAAGAGATTTATTTATACATCATTTCACAACATTTGAAACTGACAGTAGATACATACAATAATACAACTTTGATGTATAAGTCATTTTATTTGGTGTAGCGAGTAAATTTAACTGTTAATCGATTCATAACCGATTAACCGAATTAACTTAAACAAACTAATAACCGATGATTCGGTTTTGGATTTCAATTAACCGATTAGTTTGGGTTGGTTACGGTTAGCCAACTATAACCGACCCAAATTAATCAACATGAACAGGACCGTTCAATTATATGTATTTTTTAATTTTTCATAAATATATATATAATTATATACACTTAAATACATATAAGTTTATAAAGCCAATACTATTTAAACAAATATATATGAAGGTAAGAGATATTATTTATAATAAAATTAAAAAATGTCTCTATTTCTCTCAAACTTCAGTGGCCTAATTATTTATTTTTTGTTTTGACATTTAACACATACACATAAAGTGTCGTCTAACGACTTTCATAAATGCCGATATTAACAATAAACTACGGTTCTTGTTTTACAAGCAAAAGTAATGTGTTTTATTTACTTTCTAAAGTTTTTTTTTCCTTTTCACCATTATGTTGCATTTTGTCTTTTTATAATTTTATAAAAATTGATAGTTAATTGTTAACCGAATGATTAACCGATTAACTGATATTCGATTAACCGATAAGCAATAGATAAAATTTAATATTAATTAACATATTATTTAGGATTAATTTTTTCTCTTAATCGATTCATTGTAATGCGATTAATTTAAGGTAACAATTCTTTTTACTAAAAATAGAAGAAGACTTTTTCTTCAACATGTCAAAGTTGTTCTTGCACTAAAGAATCCTAAATTGGTAAATAAAAAGGTTTTTAAGTAAACATGAAATGTGAATAAATAGAGTAACTCTTATTACAATTTATTCTTATTCTTATCAGTTGAATATGTTTTTCATATGTTAAAACAACAATTTGATTTTCTTTAAATTATAATAAATAATAAATAATTAAATAATAAATAGAAAAAGACAAAGAAAAAGGGACAGCGGGTGCACAGTAAAATGTACTCCTCCCAAGGCAAGATGGTGACTAGACAATTTTGTTTTAAATTATTTTCTGCCTCTTCAAGTAGAACAACCATCACCCGTGATCAACGGCCAGGATTGACGCATCATCATACATGTCTAGTTTATTGTCGCATTATACGTAGACATTATTTTCTTTAAAACTATCATCTTCATAATGCTCCTCGTATGAGATACTAATTTCAAATTTATTTTGGTGGTTGTTAAATGAAGTCATTTTTATATAATAATAAAGTTTTGCTTTCAAGTGTAAATGTACGTATGGTGATTTTGTGTGATGGATGGAGTAAAAAGTTTGTTATTAGATCGTATGTTTATTGATGAGCTTTTATTATAGAGTAAATTAAAACAATGGTCCCTGTAATATATTGTTTTTTTTCCTTTAATAGTACGTTTTGCAAGTTTAATATTTAGGTTGTGTTTGGTTCGCGGAATTTTGTTAAAGGAATTGGAATTCATCAAAGAAAAAGAAATTTCAATTCCTTTAGTATAACGAATTTGATGGAAATTAACTTATAAATTATTCAACCAAATAAACTAAGGAATGAAATCTAAATTCCAATTCCATCAAATTCCAATCAATTCCGTGAACCCAACACAATCTTAAAGTATCTCCCGTTACATTTCAATATCTCTTATAAATGAAACGAGTACTTTTAAATTTAGAAAAATAGAAAACTAAAACATTAAAGGTATTTTAATCATATCATAAAGTCAAGAAATTGAAAATGTAATAAAAAAATGGCGTTTAAAAACTAAATATGTAAAAAGCTTTACAAACATATAAAAGCTTATGAAACTGTTACACAATTCGATTGCCGTAATTTTTTTTCATCATGATTACATAAAGAATGATAACTAACAAGATTTATACCGTCTAGCAACATGATAAATTTACACAAGTTGGATTTTATCTTTTTCAATTCAGTAAGGACAAGTCTTACTAGTTTATCTCGTTCGGGTAAAGTTCTTATAATTTTAAGTTAACTAAAACTTGATATATGAGTTGAACTTGAGTTTTAAGCTCGAGTTTAATCTCGAAATCGTCTTTTTCGGTTCCAGGCCCCCCGCCCCCCCCCCCCCTCGAAAACATAGGATAGCTAAGACTGGGTGAGAAACTGAATTTTATATTGCTCGGTAAAAACTTTCACCGGCCTTCGATTTCCCTTACTCATACTTTAAAGTTTATATTGCTCGGTAAAAACTGAATTTGTTTGCACATTTAATTTGTTACCTCAATTTCGAGTCCCAGTCTTGAATTATGGTCCATAAGAAATTAGGTCATGTCAAGTAAATGCAAATTATAGTTATTAAAATATTAATTCTGACCCTAATGCATACATATGATATATCTTCCGTACTAAATTAACTAACATGAAATACTTATCCAGGTTACTATTTCGACAACCTTATATATACACGTACTTATACAACGAGACTCACATACGCACTCACTAGTGAAGTTTTAACGTTAAACTTCTTGCGAAGATATTGAGACACCAATAACTACTCATCTTGTGATGGTTAACTTTTAGATAGAATGAGTATCTAAAATCCCTTGCAAGTTAAGATTTGAAATTATGTGATAAGTTTCAGTTGTCCCATTAAAAAAATTGGTGGTCCATACCGTAAGAAAAAGAAAAATCTAAGTTCCTACCAGGAAACACCTGGACTCATATTATATTTCCAAGTGTATCTTGACTTTGATTTTTATTTAAAAGTGTTTTTGTGTATAACAATAGAATATAATAATAGAGTATTTCTTTTAATTTCTTACTCTCTCTCTCTCTCTATATATAGATATTTATATATATTATATATTATATTTATATATATATATAAAAGGAAAACAAATTCTCTTAGAAATATGACACATTACTATTCATTTTTCATTAAAAAAGATTATTTAACATCCACTTTGTTAAACTAAAAATTGTTTAACATCATTTCTTAATTCATTTTATCAAAACGACAATTATTTAGCATAAATGTCTATACAACGAACTTCTTTTAAAATCATATAAACAATTTTAATTTTTTAACCAATTTGGTGACCATCAATTTAACAAGCTTTTAAAAGCTTATTTTCAAATTAAATAATTTTTTTTTTCACTCCATTGTTAACATGTTCCACAAAAGCTTTTGTTTAAAACACTACACATAACATTTTAAAAAGTCTTACATAAAATCTGACAAATCGTGAAATCTTTATCAAAAAATAACTTTTTTTACTTCGATAAAATAAAACTTTTTTAAATTTTCTTCTGTTTTTAATTTCTTCTTCCTTTTTCTCGTCAAAAAAGATCTTTATTAGAGATGTTCTAAGTTCAAAGTTTGGCTAATCGACTCTCTTTATATTAATGAATCACTTTTATTTCTTAAATTTTCACTAAAATTACTCAACTTTAAATGTTGATGCACGTACTACTAATAATCTAACAATGTACTCATTCCACTTAGTTTCTTTCCCCTTAATTCAAGATTCAGATACGATCAACCACAACCACATTTATTAGAAGTGTGGTTGTTTATTGATGTGTTGAGGTGCGATAATAGTTGAGAAGAAGCGATAGTAGTTTGTCTTTATTTTGATCAATCACCCACTATAAAGATAATATAAACACGACACTATACAATTAACATTAATTTTTGGCACAACCTAAGAAATTGTCTAGTTATACATTAAGAACCCTTGTGGCTTTAAATTTGACACCTAATCATCTCTAATAGTGCCGCATGTCCTTTTCTTTTTAATAAATTACTTCATATATATTATAACTAATTATAAAACTATATACAAATGATGATAAAACAGTCATTTTTTAGAACTTTGAATATGCTTCAACCATAAATTATCAAACAATAAACAAAACATTGAGTTTAAGGATAGTTAACCTTATACTTTATTATGTTTCCTAATCATGCCATATATTCTCATACTAAATCATTTCATTTGCATTATAACTTATGAAACTATAAATAAAGCTAAGATTATGTTTCTTTCAGTATGTTTAAAGTATGAAGAATGAAATAAAAAATATATATAATTCATTCAATAAAAGGCGCATATAACACAAGTATTGAGAAACATGAAATGATTTATAGCTCTCTTTATTTATCTGTACACATTAAAAAATAAAGTACACATTACTTTAAAGGATTGCTCATACATCATGAATTAAAAGCTATATATGATAACAATTTCAAAAGTAAATGTAATCAAGATATATCATTGAATATACATATAGTCCTATTTATATTAAAAATGTATTCATTAATAACATTAATATTAATATAAGTTGGCTGTGCATTTGCACAACCAAAAACCTTACTAGCATTTTCAGAAACAAAACTCTCACAAGTTAAGAAATGATTTTATGTTGAGTAAATGCATAGTTTACTAAAACAATGTATGGTGATCCTGGTCCTTTGACACATTAACACATTTATATTATATGTTTCCTTAAAAGATACAACTATATTACTGATATATTATGGGATTGATATTTCTATGAGGAGTGTAATGATAATGAAATTGTTAAAAATAATTTACCAAGTCAACAAAGACGTTGTTAATTGCATATGAATTATATTTAACATAGGTAACATTATTTTTAGATTTTACATATTAACCCTCAACTATACTGAATATTCTTAGTCGGTCTCTGAAAATACACTTATTGCACACGAACTTACATGCAATTTGCTACACGAAAGATTTTCCATGCTTTATAGATCTAAAACTCAATCCGACAAATGATGATGCATGTTATAAAATTAAGTGAAGTTTCTATGTGTGGGAGTATCGTTTTTTATACGTTTTTTGATTGGTGATTTTTTTTTCGTTATGCCTTTGTTTTCTCCTTGAGAGCTTTGGCTGTATGTCTCTCTAGTTGTATCTTTCCCATTTTTTGCGATGTTTCTAGTATTTAAACATATGATTCAAAGATTCGCACGCGAACGTTATTTAATCAAACCACTTGCAAAACAGTTTACAGTTACCCACTAGTTATGATTAGCTGCCAATTTCTGTCGCTATTACATTACGTTAAGATTTATATATATTTTCCAATTGTACTTAATTACAGTAAATACTACTCGTAAAATCAAGAACTAAGACATTTAAATTACATAAGCTTGACACAAATACTAAATAGCTGCTCAAGGAATATCATAAAAATAAAATTCTGTATAAAGATTTTAATGACCTTAAGGTACGAAGTGGTTCAGATTTATGATTGTGATCACTATTATCATCACCAAGGTCTTCAAGTATTTCACAAAGTAAAGAATATATGGTCTTAATGTTTAACAGTGAAGCAAAGTGAGAACCCCATCGAATGTCGCATGGTCGTTTAATGCCAACTTCTTGATTTTGACCCATACCACTTTTAGTCTTACCTAAATTTAGAATAAAACAAACTACATTGTGATTAACATAAAGCTAAACTATATATGAAATAAAGCATGTGCCAATGATAACATAACTTTAGTTGCTTGCTTGACTCTGAATTGATCTCGTCGTTTATAAGAAGATCCAATGATATTTAATAACTAAGAAACCTCATCAAAGAAATCATTAACTTTAATGTGAGTCTTTGCAACAAATACAAGTACTAACTGTCACTGGTGGGCAAAAATGAACATAGTATGCAGATTGTGTGTCCCTCATAATCAAGGTCTTCAAGCCATTAAATGCATCACACATGTTACTAGCTCCATCATAACCTTGTCCTTGGATCCTAGTAGGACTCAATTCCAAATCTGACATCATGGCATAAATTACCTCCTTTAGTGATGAAGCATAAGTGTTATCAACATGTCTAACTCTGATAAACCTTTCCACAACACCACCTTTACTATTCACAAACCACAAAACCAATGTCATTTCTTCTTTACAAACACATCACATTGACTCGTCTAGTAAAATTGGAAAAAATTCATCACAAAGCTCTTCCATAATAGCCTCAATGGTTACCTTTAATGCACAATTTTTTTTTGGATAGAACTACATCTCAATTGACAATTTAAAGGAGCACTCTTTAACGCGACACGAGTTACTACATCACACCGATCGGCTAACCATTGTAGAATTTAAAGAAAATTACCTTTGTTAGGCGAGTCTCTAGTTTCATCATGACCTCAGAAAGGTAATCCTTGTTGCAATAAGAATCTAAAATCAATATAAGCATTTAACCAAATATAGTATGTCTTTTTCTTTGTTGTGGTATGCTTATCAAAAGCAGTTGTGATGGCATGTCTTTTAGATATACCTTATGTTAAGGTATATGATGAGAGAGTTTGGAGAGCGAGGAGTGGAGCCGGCTGCTGAGAGCCAAGAGAAGGAGCCATCTAAGAGAATGAGCGGAGAGAGCGTGAGCCAAGAGATTGAGCTGAGAGATTCAGAGAGCCAAGAGAAGAGAGGTTGTGTAACACCCACTCTTGTGACTTAGGGGTAATTCGGTAATTTCCATAACCTTATATTTAATTATAAGTTTTATGTTATATTAACAGGTTATTTACATAGGAAAATTAGTTGAAGGTCAAATTGTTAATTGTGTTAGGTAAACTATTAATAGTTTTAATTTTAATTTGTTGTTGGTAAAATAAAATAACTTGTCTCGCAAGCGGTTTTCAGGTTCCAGATAATAAGCCAAACTAGGGATTAAAATTAGCAAGCCTTTGTGTGTTGGTGGGTGATATAAAATCACCAAATTATTCATTTCATCTCATTTGTCACCTACTCCTTTCTTAAATTTCCTTTCAAAGTTCTCTTTCTAAAAATCAAGAAATCAACATCCATTTAGTTGTGACTATATGCTGTGAATCCTTGTTATACTTACCATCATCATCATCTTCATCTTGTTCATAATCCTTGTAAGCAATTGCTACTTTTAGTAATAAACTTGAAAATTTCGTTAATCCTTGATTGTGTGTGTAATTGAGGCTTGAAAGATGTTATAAGATGTTATTTGATGTTTATTTGGTGTGGGAAAGCTTGATAGATGGTTAGGAAATCGAAATTTTGAGTTTGGATGAAAAATGGTTCGTTTTTGGTGATTCTGCGGTTCGGTTCGCATTTTGGTGTTCATCCTGCGAACCGAGTTCTTCCTGCGAACCCAGATTGACCTGCGAACTGAGTTTGGTCTGCGAACCGAACTCAGTCTGCGAACTGAGTTCTGGTCTGCGAACCGAACCCAGTCTGCGAACTGAGTTCTGGTCTGCGAACCGAACCCAGTTGCGAACTGAGTTTGGTCTGCGAACCGAACCCAGTTGCGAACTGAGTTCTGGTCTGCGAACCGAACCCAGTTGCGAACTGAGTTCTGGTCTGCGAACCGAACCCAGTTGCGAACTGAGTTTCCTGCGAACTGAGATTTTTGTCTTTTCTGCAAATTTTAAAAATGCATAAGTAAAAGGTTATACTTTTAGCGACCAAAATTGAAAGATTCCCTTTTAACTGCGGATCGAATTTTTATTATTCCTTGAATACAGGGGTCACCTGTTTGATTATATATGTTATAATAATGATTCGGAATTTGGTTAATTGAGTAAATAATTAAATAAGAAAATTTTTATAAATTGATATAATTGATAGTTGTAGAGCGGTTATAACAGATAAATTGTAACTTGATAATTGTTTATTATCTGGATAATATGCATTGAGATATGTTATACGATTTCAAGGTGAGTTACTAACTCATTATCTGTTGTATTCTCAGATCAGTCAAAGACTCAGTAATATAAGAATTCTGAGAGGTGGACGGTAGCAGACAGGTGAGTGGATTTGCAACTCATGATTTGATTTAGTTGTAACGGTGTGGTTACAACAAGTATCGTAGATATTGATAGACTGTTTAGTCTGAGTTATGATTGTGTATACCTGCTTGTTATACACGTACAAAATTGTACAGACAACTTGATTCAATCTGCGATCGATTTGAAGAGATATTCTCCGTCAATTCATCCGCCATCGATTTGAAGCATATATCGTTCGTTAATTCATCCGTAATCGAAGCATATATCGTCCGAAAATTCATCCGCAATCAATTGAAGCATATATCATCTGTCAAAATCAAAATTGATACGCTAGGTATTTTCATCATTTCATTTTTAAGATTCCGTCTATATGTTTAATATGTTCTCAATTCGCTCAGTTAATTCATATTTTTAGAGTTATGGTGTTAATCGATGTTCTTATTTGAATAAATGAACTTTGATTGTATATCATATTTTTGTCGTCTGAAGGTTGGGTATGTTTGTTGCTTCTCATTTGTTGATAGTCATGTAGGGCTATATATTGGGAGGGTGTTTGGATGCGTGTTTTGGATTTGATTAGTTGTTATTGTAACCTGAGTTTTTATTGTTTGTATAAATGACTTTGAGTTCTTATTATTTTATTCAAGGGTAAACCAACAACCTCAATTTTCTTTATAATCAGAATTTGATTATTAGTGGTTATCTGATATTATTAGGGTAAACCAACAACCTTTTTGTTATATATGGCTAGTGTGTCAAGTCTACAAGATGATGAATCTGTGACTGGGTTTGATGATGTTGATCTCATGACCCAAAGGAAGTTAACATCTACAGTTTGGCTTTCTTCTAAAAAACAAAAGAAAATAAAACGGGGAATCTGTTGCAATTTGTAACCACTGTAATGCAAGCCTTGCTGGAGATGGTGGTACTAGTCATTTGAGAAAACACCTTAAAAGGACACATAGAGAACTTATGGATGATTCTGAATCAATTTCTACTACTACTTATAAGTTTGACCAACAAAGGAGTAGAAAGGATCTTGGAACCATGGTCGTTAAACAACTATCCGTTATCTATTGTTAAGCACAAGTGTTTTCAGAAATTCGCTCATGGTTTAAAAAATTTATGGTGATGTTGCTGAAACATATATGGATCGGGTTGAGGATGCTTACTATGCATTATACGAAAAATATAATAGAAGTATTGTTGGTGAGATTCATGATCGTAGGGTTCTTGGTAATAAGGTACGATCACATGATAGGTTTAGTGGATTCGATGAATGGTGTGAGAAAGGGGAGTCACAAGAGGGACATCAAAAGTCTAAGTTTAAGTCTGAGGCAACTGTTTATTTGTTAGATCCATTGTTACCTCGAGAAAATAATTTTTGTGTGTTACAATAGTGGAAAACTAATGCAAGTAGGTATCCCGTTCTAGCAAAAATAGCTAGAGATATTTTGGCAGTTCCCGCGACAACAATTGCATCTGAGTCAGCATTTAGTGTTGGGGGAAGAATAATTGATGAGACGCGTGCATCTATACGTTCGAAACTTGTTGAAGCATTGGTTACCACACAAGACTAGATTGAAGAGATATGATGATGTAAGTTTCAGTTTCTAATATTTATGTACTTTTTTGTCAAGATAGCTATAGCTTAACTTGCTCGATCAAAATTGATTCCAAATTGCCACTTTTTATTTGATTACAAGATGTAGAAATCGGGTTGTGTTTTCTGAGTATGCAAATGGAGGCGTTTGTTAAAATCTTTAATGATGGATTAGATAGTTGAGTTCATTTGTCAATTAGTATCATCCTATTTTCATGTGTACGACTATTTTTTTATTAATGACCAGAACAATAGAAGAAATAAAACTCATAATTTACAGTTTTAATATTGCAGGTTATTACAGCTATTTGCAAATATGACAAGAATGGTTGCTAAACTAGTGGAAGTATGTTTTACAATTTTAATACAACTCATATGTTGTATTCTTTACAATTTTTAATATTGCATTTTAGTGGTTGATTTCCAAATTAATATCAATTAGAATGTTGTATTTTTTACAGTTTTTAATATTGCATTTAAATGGGTCGACCTGGATGAATCATGGGTCGCTCCAAGTAAAGATCCATTTAAATGGGTTAACCATTGGATCACTTATTGGGTCCATGGATCCAGTTTTCCGACCCATTAGGTCATCTAAATGGGGTGGGGCAGGTCGGATCTAGATCAAGATCCGCCCCATTGACACCCCTACATGATATGCAATGGTTGGTTAAGTACAAATCATTTAATGGTTATTCGGTTTCCTGGTGGGCCAGTGAATAATACAAACAAGGTCTTGGGCTTGTCACTCTGGATCAATACTTATTTTGAGCTTGGGCTTGGATAATATACAAATGGTTGGACCGGCCGATTTGACCGGTCTAACCCAAGCCATAAATCTCGCCGGTTCAACTTAAAATCGGGTTTTAAAACACTGGAAGTAACACATACATGCTACGGTCGGTTCTGTCCATTCCCTCTATTCTTTCCGTAAGGACTATTCTCTTCTTAAAGCAAACTCCAAATAAATATCTAAAGAGTAGGCAACTAGCTGACAAACTTGTGTTAAAAATTAACAAAGGATTAAGTGAAGAGCGGACACCTTTAAAGTACAATATCAATATATACTGTGATAATTTACGTTTTAAATTTGCAGGTAAGTCAATAAACCGTTTGTATGATGGGTCATTGAGACTGGCTGTTACATTATATGATGGGTCATCAAGATCAGCTTTTAATATTAACAGAATAATTAAAAGTAACAATCTATATCTAACATTAATTTATCATTCATTTAAAAATAATGACTCACTGAAAACGATTTCAAACAGTATAACTAATATTTCACTTGTAAATTATAATTCATACTATTTTAATTTATCAACATTAGTGGTGTCTGTGTCAAATTACATATTTCCGGCACATATTTAGTTGAAATTAGTACAAACAAAAATCATACTAGGATTATCTATAAATTGTTTTAATAAGTGAGTGATTTTTAACTAACAAGGCTAAAATTTTTGACTGGATTTTAGAACATATTTCTTTGCACGTAAATGACAACGACTTTTTAGAGTTATAATTAACACGTCAAGACATGTTTAATATATTTGTACACAGATCATAACAAATTTTATATTTTTTGAATATCAATTAAAATATAATTATTTATACATGTCCAAACATTTTACTTACACTGACAAAACCATTCTCTATATTATAGTAATACTTTGTTATGCTATGCTTAACAATATTTAATTATATATCAAATCAGAATAAACCTTATTTTAATGAAAAAGTGAGTAATTAAATACTTAAACCTTAGTTAAGGGAGTGTTCAAACAGTAGCCACCTATTCACAAATGAAAGATATGTATAGTAGCCATACCTAGTCGGCTGCTACTCACGTTGGCTCTAATTAGTAATTAATGTTAGTTTATTTTTGTCAGCAATTTCATAACGTTAAACTGTTTAAGACTGTGAGGTAAAGTTTTAATCTATCTATAATCTTTAATAATCTATAATGTATAATTGATATCGTTAAATTTTAATATTTAAAAATAATTAAAATTTACATAACTAATCTTTCTAAATTACTAACAGTCAACTTATACTTAAACTTCCATCCTTCGTATATATAATCCAATTAAACTAATATTTTTAAAAAATATATTAAATTACATTCATCTCTAAATTTATAATAATAAGAATTTATATATAATTAAACAGTTGCAACTTTAACAATAGACATCTATATATTTCATCTAAATAATCGTTTTATATTTAGAAAACGAAAAAACCGTTTGCAATTTGCAGACATTATGCTATTATCTATAAGCTTTCTTAAATAAATTTAAAATCCAAGATCTTGATAACACTACTTGTTGTCTGGTCATTTTATTTATTTATTTTTATTAATAATAATTGGAATATTATAATTTTATTTTGTGTTAGTTGTCTTTCAAAATAACAGTTCAAGTTCGAACTCCAGTTCTCGTACAAGCATGTTGGAGCTAACCGATTTAGTCCAATTATCTTTATCTATATTATTATGTAGAAACATCTATAATCATCATTTTATTGCACGAGTATGAAACTTTTAATTGTCTAATATGTACCTTTGGATTGAACATGGATGATGCACTCACAATAGTTTATCAATTTAATGTGCAGATGAAATCAGTAATTAATAAGATTAAGGTATTAACGTGTCTATGGAGTATGGAGTATGTAACAAACGTTTATTAAAACTACTATTACCACCAAACTCATATACAATTCGGAACCTAATATTAGTGTCTACTTCCTAAATACGTCAAACCAGACGGTCAAAATAATTTCGAGCTCATTCATGTACCTCTTTAACCCGGTTTCAATTGTCACCAAGTTACTTTCTTCCCGTGTAAAATTTTCCCAGTCGTTACCAATATCACATGCTTCTTGAGATGCCCAATCATAGTCGACCTTTCTTGACATCATCGTCTTTTTAGACGCACATGGAAGATAATGTGATTTTATCGTAGGATCCAACATAATGGACAATACATAGTCCTTTAAGTTCATCAAACTTTCCTCAACACTTAACTAGCACTACATTAACCATTATACAAATCTCCCGTTTAGCTTCCCTCACCCATAAATATTTGTCAACATCTAGAATTTGGCTGAAGTTAGATGAGATAAGGGCTTCGAAATCAACCACTTATTTTCACACGCCAATATCAAAATATTCGGGCAATCTATCAAGAACCGAAAAAATAACTCCGTCAAATTGACGACAATTTTAACATCTCAGTGGAATTTCATCGAGTAAGAACAATCACTACACAAAAAACTCTTTGATTCATGACCTGATTCTTTCATATAGTTTTTAATTTAGTTATTCTTTGTGATTGTTGACTAATATACCTAACCAACTTTGTCACACAATCAATATGATAATTATTCTTCTTTAAATCATCTTTCACACTTAAATTTAACAAGTTAGATTTAACAAATGAGCCATACACCTGACATGAAAATGTTTTTCATCATCATACATATTTTGACAACTTTTTCATCAAATATCAAGTACCTTATTGTTACTAGGAGCATTATCAACCATCCTAACACATTTTTTTCTTCTCAACTACATATACACTCTAACAAATCGTGACCTATATCATCCGCCTCATGACTATCAATGAGTTTAAAGTTCACAACCCGTTTATGCATGACCCCATCGTTACCCATGAAATGAGACTTTTTTTTTTTGAACGGTGGATTGTATTAAACACTAGCAAGAAGCTAGAAAACACATTACAAGATTACAAGCTTTGGATTTTGTAACCAATTTACCCAGCTACATTTATGTTTAGATCTCGAATTACACCAAGTGAAAGAACGAGAAACAATGTCATCATAAATAACCGCCTTTTTAGGAAGAGTTGAACCAAACAACGTAGTATTCCAGAAGTTCCAAACATGCCACCACGTAATTTAAAAAACGCCTTCAAAATGATCTTGGAGTTAGACCGAAGACGCAGACTAAGAACCAAGCCAACCATTGATCGTATGAATCAACTTCAGGTATAGCAATATCCCACCACAAAGAGATCTTACGTAAAACATCCTTCACCAATGAACATGAGAAGAAGAGGTGATTCGTCGATTCTACATGGACATTACATATCGGACATGAAATAGAACCAATTTCCAGCTCACGCAAGGATAAATTAAGACGAGTTGGTAATTTATTCAATCCAACTCTCCAAGCGAAAACATTAACTTTTATCGGAATTACCTTAATCCATCTCGTTTTAGAGGAAACCTTCGGTAATCTTTTATCGTCTATAAGCTTTCTAACGGACACAGTAGAAAACTCCCCTGTACCATCCAATGACCATATCCACCTATCTTGGATCATAGGTAATTGGATAGAAGCTAACCTAGAAGATAACTCATTAGATTGATGTAATTCAACACCTCCTCTAGGAGATCTTCTCAAGGAAACTTCTACATTAAAATGATCCAATTTATTTGCAACCGATATTGATTTATAAGTCTCCAAAGCGTACACTCTTGGGTATTGCTCCTTTAAAGCCATATCTCCCATCCAAACATCCTCCCAAAACAAAGAATTTTTGCCGTTGCCCACTTTTTTCGTTATATATGCGATGAGATCAATACCTTGATGTTTAAGATTAAACATCTCACGAACAATATCCATTCAAGTAGATGAAGTAGACGAGGGCGGTAATATGTGAAGATGGCCCAAATCACCATGAATGGCGGCTATTATTCAAGACCATAGCGAAGAGCCTTGAGTTCGAAAACGCCAAACCCATTTAAACATAAGAGCCCGATTCAACGCATAAAAGCTTGAAACGTCTAGACCACCATTATGTTTAGATGCTAACACATTGGACCAACTCGCCCACATCATTTTCTTCTCATTAATGTCCGCACCATTAAAGAAATGACTACAGCTCGATTCCATTGTATGTAACACCTTAGCAAGAACCTTAAATATAGACAATTGATAAATCAGCATCGAACCCAAATCGATTTTAAGAGCGTTAACCTTCCTCCAATTGAGAGAGTTTTCATCTTCCATTTGGATACACGAGCCTTCACTTTATTAACTATGTCATCCCAAGAATTAATTCGAGACATCATACCACCTACCTTGATGCCCAAGTGCGAGAATGGATGTTTGAGAGTCAAACATCCCATAGAATTTGCTGCAAGTTGAACTTGGTCCGTGGCAACTGCAATACCCATTAATTTTCTCTTATGCAAATTAATACGAAGGCCTGATGCTTGGTGAAAGCACTTTAAAACATTAACAATAGTATTAATATCTGAATCACTCCATTGCCCCCAAAAAATTGCATCATCTGCATAAAATAAATGTGATAAATGCATAGAAGACCCGAATGAAACGCCTTTAAACAAACTGTCGCACCCCCAAGACGCGTGGCAGCGGAAGGTATGGGGTGTCAAGGGGGCGCCGACCAAATCAAATATCACAACACAAGAGTTACAACAAACGACCTCTATATGAGACGTTTTCAAAAATCATTACATTACAAACTTAAAAGTGTTTACATAAAAGCTAGGAGTTCGCATCCGATACGTAGAATTACATAACTATTATTACAAAATATAGTAAATGCAATCTAATTCCTTGGTTGTTTCAAA
Source organism: Logfia minima (assembly GCA_963921325.1). NCBI lineage: Eukaryota > Viridiplantae > Streptophyta > Magnoliopsida > Asterales > Asteraceae > Logfia > Logfia minima. The sequence goes on from OY992772.1 coordinate 32,004,268, forward strand.
ATATGCGACTCGAGCTATTGCTTCCAAAGCATCCTACTGCGGCTGGTTACCTGAGAATACATACTAAAAGAGTCAACATAAAGTTGGTGAGCTCATAGGTTTGAAAACAATTGATATTACATTGTATGGAACGTGTGGAACACAAGATTTCCTGATTGTATCATCCAACAATGATAGTATTGTATTACAAAAATGTAAAAGAGGTGTATATTGTTGCCATGAGCCCATAGTTCGAGCTTAACTGTAGTGTCGGGTCACAATCAAGTGCCACGATCGTGGTGCCTCCCAGCGAGTGCCTAATCCAACACTCGTAAGAACAAATGATAATGCGTCCGTTTGACCAGTTAGCGCGACTAACCCGGATGGGGGAGTCAATCCCAAATAGTACTATTCATTAACATTCACGCTATAACGATACTAACAAACTATGTGTGGGGGACTTTCAGGATTAGTTAAATAACTCATGCAACCAATATATCGTGTTTTGTACTTGCGTTCACATAAAATAGCAGTTGTTAAAAGCAGTTGTATGTATTCTCACCCCTGAGTGGAAATAGTAGAAAAAGGGGCTATGAAACTCACCTGAGATTAGTATGTTATTTAACAAATAACAGCAAGCAATTTGTGTTCCCAAGAGTAATCTTCTAACGCCCTAGACGTATAAGATTGTGTAAGTAGATGTCCCAAAAGACCATCTATAGTGATTGTATAAGTGGAGGGTTAATGTCCACTTAAGCCAATCGTGTAGGTGGAGGGTTAATGTCCACCTATACGCTAGTAGTTCACTTAACTAGTATGTCCATTCTTGTTTGCTTTATTGAAAACGTGTACGACCCGTTGGTGAAAGTTTGTGAAAACATAATGATGATTAGTGCGGGAAGTGGGTGAAGCCCACGAATGACGGGGGTCCGGGGGCAGCGCCCCTGGTGGCGGGGTCCAAGGGGTGGCAACCCCTGGTGGGGTCCAAGGGGCAAGGCCCCTGGCTGGGGTCGAGCTTATATTTCTTTAGTAAAAATGTTTTGATTTTTCGTCATCAGCGACACAAGGCTTGTGTCGCTAATGTGGTGTTGGCAACACAATTTTTGTGTCGCAGAGGTGACAGTTCAAATGTTATAGCGACACAAGGGTTGTGTCGCAAATGTGACTAGCGACATAAGGGTTGTGTCGCAAATGTGACGGTTCGAATGATAGAGCGACATAAGGGTTGTGTCGCAAAATGTGACGGTTCAATTATTATAGTGACACAAGGGTTGTGTCGCAAAATGTGACGGTTCAATTATTATAGCGACACAAGGGTTGTGTCGCTATTGTCTATTGAGCTTCTGCGACACAGGGTCAGAAACAGATCAGTTTTGTAGATTTTGTTTCGTAATTCAAATGTTCGAGAAAAAATCCAAGAAAAATATATGTTGTTCCTTAGTATGTTAGGTACTTAAAATAATTTTTACAGAATTTTTAGAAAAGTTTAAGTATTTATTAAAATTGTAAGTTTCCACAGAGGACAAAAAGTGGCCAATCAGGAGACATGCAAGGAGATTGAGTTTCTGGGCAAAATGCGTGCACATTTGGGACAAAGCCATCTCTACCACTATTATTCTTAACAAAATTTCTGAAGTTTTGGCGTTGGTTTCAAGTTGTTTGGACATGTAAATCTCGAGTTATGACTAAAACATAAGGGACAAGTTTTCTGCCCTTCTTCCCAACCCGTCTACATGATTTTGTAAAAATTATTTCGAGTATCAAACGAGCTCCAAAAATTATGAGACCAGTGGCAAGTGAAAGCTAACTTCTTAAACTTAGTTTTAGCGTTTTTAATCGTTCATTTTGGTTAAGTTTTGAGGGAGATATCACCTCCCAAAGTTGGACAAAGTTTCTGGCCGGAATTCATGTAAATTTCTTGAATGTTTTAAGCTATGAAAACGATTTTTGTGAAATCTTTTGGACATATTCTTGTTAAGTGAGCATTTTAACATGTTTATAGATGTGTTACAAGTATTATGGATGAATTAGATGCTCTTACAAGCTTGAAGAACCGATCGAAATGGAGAGGAAAGTGAGGAAAGAGCTTGATTCTTGACTTTTTCTTGAAAATGTGATGGCGGCTTGTGGTGGTAGAGTGGTGGTTGATGGTGGTGAGGATGGTGGCAGATTTTTAGAGAGAGAAAGGGAGTAGGGAGAGTAGAGAGAAGGAGGAGGGAAATGTGTGGGTTGTGTGTGTGCAAAATGGGGTGTAGGTAGAGGTGGGCAAAACCGGTTTGGGCCCAAACCGAAACCGGTTTTCAAACCGAACCGGTTTGGGTCAACGCCGGTCAAAACCGGTTTGACAAAAACCGGATCGGATTGAAACCGGTTTCAATCCTAAAAAACCTAAACCGCCCAAACCGGTTTAGGAATCGGTTTCAAACCGGTTTCAAACCGGATCGAGATCGGTTTCCCAAAAACCGGTTTGGGAGAAACCGGTTTGGCCCAAACTTGGCAGGCTATCCGCCGGATAGGTCAAGGCTATCCGACGGATAGGCCTTTTCTGTTGAAAAAAAAAACCCTTCCATTGGGCTATCCGCCGGATAGGTAAGGGTATCCGCCGGATAGCGGCACCCTAGTGCGTATTAACAGCCCAAAACCCCCATTTTCTTAAAAAAAAAAAACACACACACCTCTTTTTTTCTCTCTAGTCGACTTCAATCTTGTTTTTGGCGATTTTTCCCCTGATTCCATCCACATTTGCTTGGGTTTTTCATCTTCAAATCATAGGTATGATTACTACTACGATACGTTTAATAGATTTCTTGATTTTGAAACTTTTATTGATGATGAATTGTGATGAATTAGGCTTTTAATCATTAGGGTTATGTTGTATTATGTTTGTAATAGTTAATTGATACTTGATTATCAAGTTTCATGGTTTAATTTGTTGTAATTAGGGTTTATAACCGTTTTGTGATAATTAGGGTTTATAACACAATTTGGGGGTTTTGTTCAAAACTTGTTTGTGATGGTTAATTTGAGTTGTAGTTGTATATAATTGGTTGAATTGCTTGATTTTGAAATTACACGGTTGAATTTGTTGTAATTACATTGTTTAATTATATATATAATGTTTAATTGGATTTGTAATTGTATAATTGGTTTATGGTAATTGGTAATTGTATATATGAGAACGTATGGATTTGTAATTGTATAATTGGTTTATGGTAATTGAATTGTAATTGTATAATTGTATAATTGTATAATTGAATTGAACGTATGGATCTTAATATGTGCTATTGGTAATTTAAATGTATAGATACGTGCTCGGTTTGTATTTTTGTTTTAATGAGTTTAGGTTGGATAAATGTTATATTTTTGCAGACATGGTGCCAAAGAAGTCACGAAAACGTGGGGAACCATCTACAAGCCACAATGAGGAGGCAACGGAAGTGTATGACCTTCCGGTGCCAGCAATAATAAGGAATCACCAATTTTTAAAGTTTAATAACCGGCATTATAGTTCAAGAGAAAAAGCTGAGTTTAAGTCGATGTTGGACATCAACATCAACAAACCAATTCAATGTGCTGATGTTGTGGATTGGGCTGTTCTTGATCAAATAAGTGCAAGACAGTCTAATACTACCGGTTCCGAAGAAATTAGAAACATTTTGCGGATGGAGTATCGGTTAGCTGATGGTAGGTTATGTTTTACCTCGAGAGCTTGGTCGAGGTTATTTAGTATTCGGGAGTATATATATCGGGAGGCAACTCTCGAGTTTTTCAGCACTTACTTGTTTGATGATGTCAATACGAATGTCGAGGCACGTACCATTCGGTTCCAATTGTGTGGGGTGCCTCGAGAGATGAGTGTGTCCGAATTTGGTTTGGCTTTAGGTTTGTATACTCTGGAGGAGGTACGTATGGATTATTATATAGATCACTTGTTTAATGGTATTCGGCAACCACAAGATTGTGATCTACCGGCTCTTTGGAATCAGATTTCGTCGTATCCGTGGACATCTAAGCCTAAGGCTTCTACACAGCTTTATGATTCAGTGATGAGAGTTATTCACCGGATGATTTCTACATCTCTCACCTTTCGGAAAGAAAGCCCAGAGAAAGTCACCCAAACAGATTTGTATTATCTTGGGTGTATCGTGAATAGAGGGTTGGTGAATGTTCCGGGTTGTCTTGCCCGGTCTTTGTGGAATATGGCTCGCGCGTCACGCCGAACTAGTAGCATCACTGGCGGGCGGTATGTGACCCGTTTGGCCCGCTACTTTGGTAACCAAACAGGATTGGCAACGTGCATGATTGTGCAACCAGAAATGCGGTTATTGGGTGTGAATTGGTTTAGGCATTGTCGGTTGGTAGATGGAACTATAAACCTACAATGGGCTCCGTGGGTATATAATCATGATCAAGAGGAACAAGATGATGATGATCAAGAAGAGGAGGAGGCACCTGCCCAACATGCCGGCCCTGCCCAACAGGCCGGCCCGACACCATCTTTATCTCTTGACCAACGTTTTGATTATTTTGAGAATAAATTCGATAATTTTCAAAGTACTGTTGAAAACCAGTTTAATTGGCAACGAGACATGATGGAATCGCTTTTCGGGCATATGGGTATTGATTACTCGGCTACTAATGCTCGTTATGGATATGGACCAGGATCATCTTCTCAACATCCGGACGAACGGCAGTGATTAACTTATTTTTATTATTGTTTGTTTTTGGTAGTTTGTTGACTTTGTTTGACTTTGGTTGACTCTCATTGACTTTGTTTGACTTTGGTTGACTCTCATTGACTTTGGTTGACTATGTTGACTTTGGTTGACTCTCATTGACTTTGTTTGACTTTGGTTGACTTTCATTGACTATGGTTGACTTTCATTGACTATGGTTGACTTAGAAGTATAATTGACAAATTACTAAGAAATGTTAAGCACTAAATTTGCAAAAAAATAAGATTTCTCAAAGTGACTTTACATAATACAATAATAAAATTTTAAATATGTTACAAAGTATCCTTGACTAATCGTCGGTATGAAAGTTGTGTAACTCTTCTTGATAAGTAAGCTCTTGTGCGGTAAGTGGTACCGACATGCCCATTGCTATCTCTTCCTCATGTATCTCTTGTTCAACCTTTTCCAATTCTCCTTCGAGCGGTGAAATGTTTTGTATCCGTTCAATCACATCTAGATAGTCTTTTAAACAAATACATACTTCCACCGACAAAGGGGTGAGTTTTGTTCTTCTTGGTGAAATTACCCGACCACTAACCGAAAAAGTGGACTCCGAAGCAACCGTAGAAGCTTGAACGGTTAATAGGTCACGTGCCATAGCCGCTAATATTGGAAATTGGGATTCATGATCTCTCCACCAACCCAACACATCCAACTTCCCAAACTCTTGAACCGACATAAACATTATAAAGTTGGATTTTGTATATCTTGAAAGTTCACTACTAGGAACGGTTCCTCGGGCTCTTTTCGAAGCATCATTTATCAATGTGTTGTATAATATTATGTCATCATTGTTGGTGTGCGAACTTGAACCACTTGCGCCTTCATTCCTTATAAACTCTTGAACGGGTGTGGAACCCCCATACTTCGTAGCATAAACATCAAACAAACTTGCAAAAAAATCGTTAAATGCATTTATTTCATTGTCCGCCCAAGCCGGCTTGATAGCCGTCAAACCCAAATCATTTGCAATGTTGGTTAGTAAAGTTTCAACTCCATTAACGTTTAAAACGGGGTTTAAAGCGGCGGCACAACTTATAACCGGAGGCATATTTTTAAAATATTTTACTAATTTTTCCTTCATCGGTTGTACCATATTTTCAAATATTTCGCCTTTCATTTCAAAAGCGCTTAATTTTTGACACATTAACCATATTTGTCTTAATACTAAAGGACTAGTCGGATAATAAACACCCGACAATAAAGTGGTTGCTTCTTTAAAAACTACAAGCATATCGGTTAGAACTTGGATAGTATACCAACTTGATTCGGGAAAAGGTGTAACAAATCTATTACGGTCCGCAAGCAAGTCATGGAACAACCTTAAGGTGTCCTTTTGTCTTAAGGCACTTTCAAACATGTTACAAGTCGAATTCCATCTAGTAGGTACGTCCCAATTGGGACCTAACCAAAGTGCATTCGAATCAACACAAAATTTCATGTATCTATGGTATCTAGCTTTTGAAGAACTAAAAATATCACGTAGCATTTGTTTAAAAGCTTCTTTTATTTGTGCAATAAAACTAAGTCCATCTTGCACAACCAAGTTACTGATATGTGCAACACATCGACTATGAAAAAATGCACCTTCGCAAGCCGGTTTGTATTTTAGTTTTAGTTGATTAACGGCGGCGGTGTTATTGGATGCATTATCAAAAGATATTGAAAATACTTTTCCTTCCAATTTAAAACTCTTAATCACGTAATCTAAAATTTGATATAAATTTTCGCCGGTATGCGGATATCCAAATAATTCAAACGCAATCGTACGCTTCATCATTTGCCACGTTTTGGGATTAACCCAATGAGAGGTAACGCAAAGGTACGAATCCGGTGAACCATGTGGAGCCGTCCAAACATCACAAGTTAAATTTACACCGGTTTCTAAAGATTGAAAACCTAAAATCATTTCATCTTTAGCGATTTTCCACATTTTAATTACATCTCGTCTAAGAGTCGAACGACTTACATTGTTATAACGAGGTTGGAGAGTTTCTTGGATGAGTCGAGTCAACCGAGGATTGTCAAAGTGGTCAAATGGCAAGCTTTCTTGAATCACGAACTTCGCCATTCTATCCCGCACCTTAGAGGCTTCGTATTGCCACGTTGTACCATCATTCGCCATTGTTGATTGACTACGCCCCACTCCATATTTCACCGCTTTACAATACGTGTTTGCATGATTTTTCAAAGTAGTATTGCCGGTTTCTTTGAAAAATGCCCCACATTTCTTGCACCGAGCTTTTCTAATACCGTTCGACATTTCACACAAGTCGTAATTGCACCAAACCGCCAGGTTTCTTTTTGTTTCTATTATAGAAACAACCGTAGCATTGCTAGATGACTCTCCAACACCGACGGAAGATTGTGATTGCCCACATGATGATGCCATTGTGTTAATAAGTATAAATTTGAGAACTAAAACTAAAAGTGGAGTGTTGAGACTTGAGTTTGAGTGTATACAATTATAGATTGCAATTTGAGAATTGAGAGTATATGCTTAGATTGAGAGTGTTGTAAGTTGTGAGTAAACATCAATATCACATTTACATATATAGTGATTTTTCTGGAGGTTTGGCTCCACAAAGAGTCCAAAAAAAGGGCCAAAAATGAGGATAGCCGTTTGAGAAAAAGGCTAGTTTTCTGTGCAGAGATTTCTGCAGAAAGCATCTATCCGCCGGATAGGTTAAGGCTATCCGCCGGATAGCCTCAATTGCAACGGCTATATTCCAACAGAAAAGGCCTATCCGCCGGATAGCCTTAACCTATCCGGCGGATAGGTCAATCCGGTTTCAATCCTGTTTCATCCGGTTTGAGACCGGTTTCAAACCAAACCAGTTTCAAACCGGTTTTTGAACCTAAAAACTCAAACCGGTCCAATCCGGTCGGACCGGATTCAAACCGATCCGGTTTGAAAACTGGTTTCGGATCAGAAACCGGTTTTTTTGCCCAGCTCTAGGTGTAGGGAGGTGTTTTTGTGGGGTGGGCTTGGGCTTATTTGGGTGGGCCTAATTGGGGTGGCCTCTTGGACCAGCCTAGGCCGAGTTGGGCCTGGCCCAAAGGTGTTTCGGGCTCGTGACTCGTTTTCTCACTTCGTGTTTCGTTCCCCGTTCGTTTAAACGTTAATTTGTGATTTAAAAAGTTGATAATTTATATTGAGCTTTTGTATATATACTTTTAATTTGTGAATAATATTCGGGATAAGTAAGTATTCTTAAAATACTAAATTGAGTTACAAAAGTATATTTCGGGTGTTGCTCGGGTGTCGGGCTCAGTTTGCGCGTTTCCGTCGCGTTTGTTACATTTTAAACAAAACGTCAAAGTTTTTCGTGTAACATTATTCGAAATAATAATATAAGGTATATATAACCACTATTTTAACTATAAAATATGATTACGTTATCTATGAAAAGTTTTCACCAACGTCGTATAAATAGTCGGACCACGTCCGGTTGTTTCGCGATATTACGAATAATTACGAAGGTGTAATTCAAACAATTACGTAAGTGTATATACACATATATACAAATAGTGCAAATAATCACAAGTACTTAGCCTAATAAAGAACTAGATACACGAAATTAGAGTTCTAGTTTAAGGTAATCATTACCCTAAAGTGTCGGGTGTCACACAAACCTGCAACTACTCTTTGGAAAGATAAATGGAGGCTCTCCATGATCAAAATAAATAGGAAAGGGGAGAGTGGATCTCCCTGTTTAAGGCCTTTATGGAATTGAAACTCTGAAGTTGGGCTTCCGTTGGCTAAAATCGAACCCCTTGACAAACGTAAGAAACTTTGAATCCACCCGCACCAACGAACACCGAAACCAAAATTCTCCATGACGACGTCCAAATAATCCCATCGAACCGAATCATAAGCTTTCTCGAAATCCACTTTAAAGATCATTGTTTGTTTCTTTTTTTTTTTACTCCACGAGATTAATTCATTAAGAATAAACGGACCATCCTGAATATTTCGATTAGCAACAAATGCCGATTGAACTTCGTTTACTAAATCTCCCAACACAATTCGTAAAAGGTTAGCCAAAATCTTTGCAATTATTTTGTACAAGCTACCTATTAACGTAATAGGACGAAAGTCCTTCACCATTTTCGCATTTTGTGTCTTAGGAATCAATGCAATAAATGAATAAATACCACCTCTAGGGAAAGATCCTTTTTGAAAGAAATACTTCACAGCCTCCACTACATCCATTTGAACTATACTCCTGAACCTTCGATAAAATCCAAATGTGAAACCATCGGGACCCGGTGATTTTTCCGTTGTGCAATCCCAAACAACCTGTTTAATTTCTTCAATCGGAATATTCCATTTCAAGTCCTCTGTTTGCTCAGTAGATAAGGTATTTGGGAATTCAATATGAAGCTAAAACCGAGAGGGTAATGGTTTATTAAATCGATTTTTAAAATGCAATAGAAAAGCGTTCTTCACCGCAACGGGATCGTCAATCCAAACTCCATATGTTAGAACACCTCTTATAGCTAATTGAACCCTTTTTTTATTTAAGATTCCTTGAAAATACTTAGTATTTTCGTCTCCCTCTATCGACCATTTAACCTTTGTCTTTTGAGCAATTTCCAACGCCGCTAAGTGTTCTACTTCTTCTAAAGATTTCATAAGGACCTTTCGTTGAGATAACAAATCGGCATGCGTAGCTCCTTCATCTAAACAAAGATCAATAGAGGTTAACTTATCTTTAATATCTTGCATTTGAGATTTGTACGAACCTTGTACGCCTTAATCCAAACATGAATACGATGTTTTAAATGCCTGAGCTTATTATACAATCTAGCCATAGCGTTGCCATTTGAATGGTTATAACCATCCCATGCATTTTTCACCATACTATCAAAACCGTCCAATTCAAACCAAAAATGAAATATACGAAAAGGGGATGAGCCATAATCAAAGGATAACTCTCGTAATAAAATTGGGTGATGGTCGGAAAGATAGCGATCCAAACAAATGGCCGATATGTTTGGAGAAAGAAGCATCATACCTTCAGAAATTAGGAACCGATCAAGTTTACTCATTTTTGAAGCCGAGCTATGTGACCATGTGAAATCATATCCTCCTAATGGGACGTCCACCAAACCTCCTACCATAATGAACTTGTTGAAAGCATTCGCACCTTTCTCGTTAAAATGCGATCCAAACGTTCGTCTTTCGTATGAACCTCATTAAAATCTCCCATGATGACAACCTCCCCATTCCAATTACCAATCAAATGATTCAAATACTCCCATAACATCTTTTTTTCTAATAACTCTTGAGGAGCATACACCGATATAATAAGCATGTTTGTAGAAGTAGGAATCCATGTACCTCTAATAGCTACAAAATAATCAGAGATTGTTACATCATCCTTCTTGAGCATACTTGGATCCCATACACAAAGCAAACCACCTGATTGACCAACTGAAGGACTTACTGCATAATCAAACAAACTATTGCCCCAAATTGCTTTTATATTAAATAAAGATACCTTCTCCATTTTTGTTTCCTGTAAAGACAGAAAATTCACCTTATGTTTAACACATAACTCCTTAACCCATTCTTTTTTAGCCTTTTGGGCAAGGCCTTGAACATTTAGGGACATATATATCCCATAGTTTGTCCCACCTTTACCAAATCGTCCATCAAATCCAGTATTGAATCCCCCGACCTTGGTATTTGAACTTGCTGAAATTGTCCCGAGCATACAGACACTTCTGTCTCAACTTTAGAGTTTGTGTCTACCTGTGTTGACATTTGGATATAATCATCCGAAATAGAGAAGTCTTTTTGTTTATCACCCTTTACATACCCTTCTTTAGCAGTACTCTTATTTAATTCAACTTCACCATCTTCAAGTGGAGTAAAACCCGGAGGAAACGGAATATTACAATCGGAAAACTAGATTATGGCACTTCTTCCTCATCACTATGAACATCCAAGTTTGTCTGTTTTTGCAATTCCTTATTCATCATGTTGAGATCTTCATCCAGCATTTCGTCATAAGATTCGTTTGAAGCCAACTCTTCCTCCATAAACTCAGGAACCCATCCAGATATTTCTTTCGCACGTATCCAATATACTTTACCTTGTACAATAAGTTTAAACGTTTCAAATATATTGTCTTGAGATTTCAATTTAATACAAAGACGTTTCCTATGTAAGCATGACTCATCATTGTCTTCCGTATATATAAAATCACCCCATTCAGAAGCGATTCTAGCAAAAGTGTTTTGAGTCCATGCTTGCAGAGATATGCCTTCTATGTCCACCCAAGTAACTCAGTCATCAATACAGAATGTCTTATAAGCTTGTTGCAACATAGAGAACCATGATCCAACTCTAATGTGATTTTGAAAATTCTCCTTTGCGGAATTTGATTGGAAATCTATCAAAACCCAAAAACCACCAAGATAATGAATTTTAAGGTTTTCAAAACCCTCTGTGGCCAACAACACTGGTAAATTTGAGAGAGAGCCAAACTCCTTCACCTTACCCATCAAAGACATAGAAAAGTCACGTTGAAGCATACAAAATTATCAAGAACTAATGTCGGTGTAGACCCTACAACCAATTCAGGTTGTACATGTGTTTGTTTGACTACATCTGCATACGAATTGGTCTTCATCCGTTGCCCCAAGTCTTTGTGAATATCCTCCGAACCTTTTTTGAATCCCCTATAGAAATGAGACTTTACAACCATATAGTTCACCCTTTGACACAATTGTCCAAGTATACGTGTTCAAGTGAACCATGTATGCTAGTTTACTTAAATAAGCTAACAACTTATCCCCTTTATCTCGATAATATTTTCCGCATCCCTAGGTAATTCAACTACAACAATCATGTTTAACAAAACTTATAATACATGTTGAGACTAGAAGTGTAGTTTCTTATCGAATTGGCTTCAAGAATTGTGTCACAAACATTTTATATAGGTGTTAAAGGGTGTTGGAAAATATTATATAGATGAAAGTAATAATTTGTTGGCTTATTTAAGTAAACTAACAAACGTCATTCGCTTGACTAAGGATACTTGGACTTCATCGGGTTAAAAGGTGAACTATATGGTTGTCACAACTCATTTTACGGATAAGGATTGGATACCGAATAAACAAATTATTAACTTAAACCCATTGATAGTAATAACGCATATGATATAAGTCATCATTTATTAGAGTGTATACATGGTTGGGGATAAGAAACATGGTATGACTATTACGGTTGATAATGCTCCTAGTAATGACAAGTCTCTTGAGCATTTGGTGAAAAAGTTTTCTAATTTGTACAAGGGGTAAAACAATTTCATATTTGGTGTATATGACTCATATTTTAAAACTAATTGTGAAAGATGGTTTAAAAGAGAATAATTATCATATTGATTATGTCACAAAGGCATTTAAGTATATTAGACAAGTATCACAAAGAATTACCAAATTTAAAAAAATGTATTAAAGAACGAAGAGGTTTCAGGGTGGTGATTGTCCTACAAGGTGGAATTCCATTTATGAGATGTCCAAAATTGCCGTCAATTTAAGAAAGGTAGTTTTTTGATCTTGATAGAGTGCCCGAACACTCAGATTTTGGGTGTACAAAGAAGTGATTGATTTTTCAATGGAAGTTCAAGACTAAAAAGAATTGTATCAACCATTTCAACTCCTTAGCTCGTCTATTTTTAGCGAAATTCTAGATGTAGACAAACAACTGTGTATGGGAGGCTAAACCAAATTTTTGTTAATTATTAATGCAATCGGAGTTATGTGATAAGTATTGGGGTAAGTATGATTATCGTAACGACTATGTAATTATCTGTTAGGTTGGATCCTACTATGAAATCCCCGTTCTCTCACACGGTTTTAAAAAGATGGTTATTATTACATAATGAAGGAAATTCATATTTCAACTCAAGTCCCAAAAAGAAGGTGGCGATTGTGGTGATATAGGTTGATAAAAGATTGGATGATTTGTTTAAGAAACTTTACAAAGAAAGATTTAACAAGGTTGAATATATTCGGCATCTCAATAAGCATATGATGTTGGTAATGACTTTTTGGGGGAGTTTTTACATGGAAAGAAAGTAACTCTTTTGCAATTGAACTGAGTTAAAGAAATACCTAAATGAGCCCAAAATTACCTTAACTACCAGACTTCACATATTTAGGCGATAGGAAACTGAATGCTATTACTATTAGGATGTGATGTTTTGGTGAGATTTATGTAACACCATAGTAGTTTTGACTGAACTTGTTTTAGTTTTTATTGATTAAGATGTGATGTTTTCCGCAATGCTCTAATATTTAAAGAATTTTTTTGAATATCCATATCATTAAATTTAGGGTGTTATAGTTGTTTGCTCCCGCATCCGGAAACCAAGTATTATAAGCAGACGAGGTGCGACTGTCAACCTAAGCTGTTGGTCTACCACAAATGGTGAAGGGGCATTTCTACGGAATCTGAACAATCTCAAATCCATTGCAAGTGCCATTGACCGTGTTTTGATTAGATGCCCAACTGAATTGGCAAGTATCACCTCAACCGCAGTTATTGTTACCATGCGAGTTTCTAAGCCTATCAGTTCCACAATTATTATTAGGCAAACGAAGAAATAGAAGAATAGGTGGTGCATGAGCTGAAAACCGAAGGCATCAGATTGTTGTAGAATGGTATAAGTTTGGTGGCAGTAAAGACCTGCGCCTGAGACAGGGTAGAATTACGATTCTTCCTAAACATATAATCGTGATAAATAAGAAGGGCATGAAATTCATTGAATGTAGTCCGGAACTCACGTGTAGCGATGGTAGACTTGAGACCATTGTATTCTTCTCGAAGAACATATTCTACAAGCATAACAAGATCTTTATCTTTGACATCCTCACCAATGGCTACAACCCTGCAAACGCATCTACTTACTCTTGTGCATGATTGAGCAATGTTTTAATAACCATGCATCTGAACTTTGAAAAGCTGTTTTTAAGGTGTATTCTCTTGAAGAGATGCATCATTTGGATTTCAAATGATGCATCCGGAGCAGTTTCTTGTGAACATGTCGAAAGGAAGCTTAAGAGATTCTGGATATAATCAATATACGAACCTGCACATCATCATTTGAAATACAAATGGATAGTTGGGTCATCTTTTGGATCAACATTGACCTCAATTAGTTGCAAACGTTCGGAGGGATAACAAATTGTACCATCAACATACCCAAACATATTGTTTGTAAGTAGGAACGGCTAAATCTTTCTATTCCAATAACTGTAACTTGTGACGAGTAAAGGAAACTTGTGAGTATTGTGAGAGGATTTCTCAGAGGTACTGAGGGCTGCATTTAGGGCCATTGAACTTTATTTATTGTTGTCTCCGGCATATGTGGCGATATGGTGAGGGTTTAGGTGGATTTCGATAAGAATTAACCAACCATCAAGATGGTATAGGTGGTGGGTTGAAACGGGCTGGGAAACTGTGGCTTCAGGCCAAATCAGCAAAACTCTAGCGACAAGTTTGACTGACACGTGGCGGCGGTTTAGGAGGCGGGTTTTTTTTTCCGGGTGTGGTCGGAAGAAAATTCTGAATATGACGGTAGCAGAGGTGACTTGTATACTTGTAGTTTGAGGGATAAAATAGTAGCTAAGGAAAAAGATGGCTGGAATTGTTGCCAGAAGTGTGGTAGGTGGAACTTGGCTCTGGTACAAAAATAAAACCACAATGTTTGTGTATTGATAGTCATTATTGATGAGATTGTACATTGACTTGTATATATAGAGACGACTCCTCTAAACGCTAGAGCCCATTATATGAATTGGGTCTAAACATATATATATATATATATACATATATCTAAAATACATACTATTTGATAATTTAACATCCTAGCATTAAAGTAAGTGAGAGAAGAAAAACTATAAGAGCGCCATTTGTCCTACAGAAACACCAAAGAAATATATAAAAGATAACACTTACAGTGATGAATATTGATAGGATTATCAAATATATGGATAACTAATACGACCAACTATAAGAGCTCCAATTCTCCAAGTGTAGTTCATAATTTTAATTTCTAACTCTGTTGAAACTCAATTAACATACTCAAGTCTACATACTATCTATATGGTATACCAAGAAACTATAACATAACCTGCTTTTCAAAAAAATATTAAGGATGCTTGATGAAAAACTAAAGTATCCAAAGAAACAGTTTTATATGAATATAATCTAAAGAATTGCCAAATAAATGAAATTACACTCCATTTTCATTCTGTTTCTTGCACTAGTTTCCATTAGGACCAAGAAGACTATATTTTCGAATATCGGATGAGTCTTAAATTTTAAAAGCTTAAACCCTATGAATAATTCTATCACAGAACAGATATACTTATCATGAATTAAAAACTAGAACCATACTCCTGCACAAACTATCGAAAATGAAAAAATCGAGGAGACTACAAAGAAAACATTAAAGAAAAAAAAAACAGAGAAACATTTTTCTGGAATATAAGTATAAACAGAGAGGAGAAAGACATTCCTGTTCATGCCATCAAAATGGAGCCATGATAATCAAATTATCCGGATGATCATCCTTCTCCTGTCAGAACTCTAGAAGCCAAGTCATTTAACAGAAAGCAAGCTAAATAAACTAAATATCAGGAACGATTCATATTAATATGAATTGAATGAAAAAATAAACAGACTAGCTCATTACCATTTACACGTGTAGGCTTGACAAGAACTATTAAGAAAAAAATACAGACACCTATTTTGCCACAGTAGCAATTGTAGTAAAAAGGACAAACCAGCATGATATTGAATTTTGAAGATCTTCACAGCATATTGCAACTTTTAGTAATTGCTATAATGTTTGAAGCAGTTGTTATATAGCACTAAAGGATTGAGGAAGGCAAAACAACTGTCATCAGATGTAAGTGCTTTCTCTTTAACTATTTCCTAGGTTTGCCATTATTCATTTGTAAACACAACAAAAACAAAATCAACTTCATTGCGTCCGTACTTAATATTATCTAAACACAAAATATTGCTTCTAACTATAGAATGACGATAGGCCTTGTTAGCCTTTTCATAAACTATTTAGGACCAAGTAACATCAAGCATTATCCAAATTATTTGAAAAACATATAATATATGCCAACACTAAAGGAAGATTCATAGATATGAAAGCCCATTCCTAGACTAAGAAGCAACTAAATCTTTTCTTTTTAGAAAGGCAATAAACTCACCCCCCACCTCAAATATATACATTGTCCCAGATATAAACATATGTCCACCCCTGGACTTGAACCCACAACCTCATAGTTAGAGGGTCACCTCGATAATGTTAGGCCAATGACCCTTTGGTAGAAGCAACTAAATCTTAAGGAACTAAACTGCAGTAGGTCGCAAATAAAAACAGAGCTTCACATATAAAAAATAAAGGTCATTGCTAAGCTACCCACATATAACCCTAACTAAATATTACATCCTTAATTTCTCGGTTCAAATATAATAATCTTTGCTGCCATTTTAGTTATTTACAGCTACTACCTCATGTCAATAGGTGTCAAAAGTCAAAGATCTTTGGAAGAACACGTGTAAACCTTATATTTTTACTTCTAATGAAGACAAAAGGATCAACAGCCATGTAAGTAAGCACTTAAAATACACTTGGGCCGACTTTCTACCACTTTCCAGTTTTACTTAATCTTAGTAGTTTCAACTGTTTGAGTTGTTACAGGCTTACACCAAATAAACATTATCTGAATTGACCACTCATGGATAAATAAAATGGATGGAAATTACTTCCTCTACATCTGTTATATGATGCTAGTGACTGAGATAATTACCATGATCAGCGCATGAGATAATTGTGAGTCCCTTGTCGACATACAATTGAACAATAAATCTACATTGATAGCAATGTTAAAGATGGACCTTATGCGTTTCCAAAAATGAATTGGCAGCACATCTCCTTATTTAGAAAATAACTACAGAAGCTACTTCCAGCATTAGGATGTGGCAATAACAGAATAATAATATAAAATTTGAAAACCATTAAGATTTGTGTAATCTTCAAATTCTTGCTACAGAAGGTACATGGTACATAGGATATACTTACATTATAGTTTAGCAAATAAAAAACGTATCAAACATGTTGAGATAAGAGTTAGAATAATAGGAGGTTTTAAGCATTACCAATACACTTTAGGCGACTTTTGATCAGTTTCCGTCTTAGCTTAATCTTTCTATTTTTACATGTTTGACTTGTTCCATGCTTACAACAAAAAAGCATATGATGCTAGTGAGAGAATTACCATGATTGGCACCCGTTCCCTCACATGTGACGAATTACCATAATATCTGCATTTTTAGGCACGACTCAAATTAGTAATAAAATAACTACCGAACCTACTTCCAGCGGTAGGATGTGGGTATCACAGAACATTTACTTACGCAGGGGGTTCATTCAGGTTATATTAACAAAAAATGAAAATCAAGAAAATACACAAATAATCATGAAATATATAGCAACCACTGCTTGTAATTGCTCCCAATGTTGATAAAAAATACACAGCAGAGAATGGATGCAATAACAAGAATTCAAAATAACCCTAAAAAATGTTAAAAACAAGAATCTCGGTTCTCGTAATCAATTTTTTTTTCTTTAGAAAAAAAAGTCGAAAACTTACTATTTAAGTGTGGATATTGTCAGTATATATTTTATAGAAAATAATCTAGAAAAGATGAAATTATTCGATAAATTTTATCAAAAAAGAAAAGTATAGTTAAAAAGATTCAAGAAGAAGATAGAGATCCTGATGAAAACCCTAATTGGAAAAGAAAACAGAGCATCCATAAATCAAGAATTACTCAAACTTCTACTTCTTGTATCAAAATTTGTATTAAAATTAAAATTACAATGATGATCAAAACAGAAGAAATAACAGCGGATAAGAAAACCTGATACATCATCGATCGTTCAAGAAACAACCACAGAAAATAGATTGATGATTAATGCGGAGAGAGATAATTGTGTTAAATTTACGATAGGACAATAAAAACAAAAGAAAAAAAACCTGATAAAATATCCGCACTCATATTTTTCTCAATTAGGGTTTCCAGATAGTTGTATCTCCGTAATTGTTTCACGATTGATGCGGAGAGAGGTATTTATACGTTTGCAAGGCCGGTCTGTGGTTTATGTGACCAACGGTACAATTTCACTACTATAAGTTATGCCTAAATATATTAACGAGACTTTCTTAGTTTACCATCTCAAATTTAAAGCAATAATTTTATAATAATCATGTTGATTAGTTTTTTAAAAGATGTGACTTATTATATTATACAGTATATTCTTTTCTTTTTATTTGTGTTTATATTATTGTTATTTGTTTTTTCTTAACAATAAAATCATATTTGGTAATTCAACAATGACCGTAAAAAACGAAATCCCATAGAGGAAAATCCTAAATTACTGGTATATATTGTCAATTAGTTAGATGTCTCACTTTTTAAATATATAACAACCCCAAATGTTTTTTTATTTATTCTCACATTTTATTGTTAGATTTATAAGTGAAAGGTAATGTAGTTAAATCGATTGATAAATCTCATGTTCTTTATAATTTTAAATTATTTTGTCATGTGGGATTCAATAACCAATTGTAACTTTTTAGATGGGTATATATTAAAATACTAAATTGATGATATCAAGAAAGAATATATCAGCTCCATTCGATTTTGAAAAATGCTTAAAAAAAATAAGTAGTTTGATCAAACAAAATAAAAATCATTCCACAACAAAGTGATAATTAAATGAAAAGAATTTTCAGTAAGAAAACTGAACATTTTATAAGGTACAATAATTTAATTTGTATATTGGCATAATATTCATTAAATTACTTGGCATGATATGAACGAGTAATGTGGACAGACGGATAACGTGAGTATGATTAGAAATTTAAGTAACATTTTTAATAAACTATTTAAATGTACAATAATCTAATCGAACAAAATAAAAATTCAGTGATAGAAATTATTTTTTTTCGTAAACTACGGTAAAGTTACTATTTTGTATATTAACCCTTAATCTTAAGGTAACAAGATTCCCGAGCCAACACACAATCTAGTGAAAATACCATCAATATGCTCTAGCGAAAGATGAAAAGAACATTAAAGATTATACAAAAAGTACACTAATTACCCCATAATTAAACTAATCTTCTGATTAATTATCAGAAACTAGTGATCTACCTAAAAAGGATTTTACACTCGGATCGCAACTGGTGCTGCTGCTCTTATAAAAGTACTTTCTTAAGTCTCTTGTTCCGGCCTATACGATAGTTCGTTCGAGATAGTAATCATACCACGCCCCCGCCAGTAGCCGTCCTGATTATCTGAAAGAGAGCTGAATGCAAGCAAACATTGTCGACATTAATATCATAGTATGTGTCAAGTCGGCAGTACTGGTTATCAACGTCTTTACATAAGTACTTTGATATTATTCGCATGCACAAATTTGAGAAAATTATTCAACTCCTACAACTACCATGAAATGCAAATAATGGAAGTAATAATCCTCTTACATGATCCGATGACAACAAACACGAAAAACCCGAGCATAATAGGGCCAACAGGGTAGTCCTTGCCCTTTTTCGCAGATGTACCGGGTACCGATCCACGCCTAACAATATTCTTATCAAACTTTTCCACCTTTCTATCTGCAAGACGCCTTGATGTAGTCTAGATACATAGATAGGCATACATATACATAAAACATAAATACCGCAAGTTAATCGATTATTTCTTTGCTTAACAAAATAACAAAGATCAATCTTACTACTAGATGTGCACAAAATGTGGCATAGTTTTAATTCAGGAAAGTGAAGTTTACACCAAATACTTTGATACACATTAAACAATATTCTATTAATACACATTGTATTGTACGGTTAACTATATATGCCGATATGATGTAAGCCTCAAATTGGTTACATACCATTGTTTACTACTTTGAAAACGAACAAATTATCAAATAAATAAAAGAAAAACATGACTAAAAATTGAGATATATAAAAACATTACCATGATTGTGATCAAAAAGCTATTCTTATCAACTTCCGGCAGGGTGAAACCAAAAACTTTTATTTGTAAATTTTAAGAGGTTGATTACGTATTTATAGAAGCTTTCGGTAGATTGTATTAAGTAGGTGACGTGGTGAAAACAAAAAGCTTTTGATTGGCTTGAAGCACGTCAATTGGTGAGGTGGTGAGATGTAAGTGGATGAGGGTGACGTGTACAGAAATCATAAGAAGTTAATAACACGTGGAGAAGGTGACTTGTACGTTGTCATTTTTTCTGTTTTAAGTTTGAAGTTGGGTTATAAATGACCCTTCGAGTATGTATAGATATGTATATATGTCCTTCACTTTTTTAAGACCATTGTCAGACATGCAATGTCTGTCTAACGTGCTTAATCTTGTTAATTTTTAGCATATAGATTTTAAATATGTTAGGCACATATTAAAATTTTGTTTTAATCATTTCAGTAAACATATGTTAGGCACGTATTATACACGACTACACGAGTACCATTTTTCCTTTTTTAAATGGATATGAGTATAATTTTCTTTCCATTCTTCATCCTATGCTATATTACATAATTAGTTTTATATTAAGGCCTTACCCAACTAACTGGTTGCTAATTAAATAACATGTAACTAAATAATTAAAATAAACCATAATATCATATACTTAAATAAGTAACGTAAACTATATTGTTATAAATCACGAATATGTAGAAGTTTCCTTAAACCATAGTATTATACGCAGAAGTTACATATATCTGTAACTATACAATGTATATGTTTTAATTTTTGCATATATTTGGTTGAAACAATATCGAGATGGATAAGAGATAAAATTACTCACATATAAAATTTATCGTTATCAAACATAATTAAAATAGTTAATTAATGTGTATGTGTGACCAAAAATAATAAAATGAACAAGTTAATTATTAAGTAATATGAAAAAGAACATACTTAATAATAATCAAATGTTCGTGTGGCACTTAACCCTTATCCACATCTTAAAATAATGAAAATTTATATGGACAACAAGTGGAGGGAAGGAAAGTTGAGACAAAGGAATGAAAGAAGAAAAAGGCAAGGAAAACGGGAAGGAAAAAAGCTAAGAAAACAATGAAGGAAGCAATGCAGAATGACAAGGAAGGAAGGAAGCAATGCAGAATGGCAAGAAAGGAAGGATGACAAACAATGACGGAAGGAAGAAAGGCAGGATGATAAGCAAGGAGGAAGTAAGGCAAGATGACAATGCAATGTGCATGAAGGAAGGAAAAATGCCAGGATGGCAAGCATGGAGGAAGACAGGCAGGATGACAATGCATATATATGAAAATATTTCAATATAGTACATATGTAATAATTTGTATCTTTTTATATTATTTTATGTCATTTTATATCATTTTACAAATTTAATTAAAAGCTAAAATTACTCTACAAAACATATATTTACACATAAAAGTTATAGCTTACAACTTCATAAAAAGTTATACCCCCTTCATCCTAAAATAAGTGTTAACCTTTCGATTTTAGTTTGTCCCAAAGTAAGTGGCCACTTTCAAAAGTAGTATACTAACTTTACCAATTTATCATAATTTACTTTTTCAAAAAACTGATTTTATAGAATAATATGCAAAAAGTAAGAGTAAGACTGTCATTTTTTCTCTTTCACAATGTACTGATTATGCCTTTCTATTGTGTAATCTGATTATATACACTTATTATGGTATGGAGAGAGTAACTTACAACTTCATATAAAAACTATAGCTTACAGCTCACAACTACAGCTATAATTACCATTTACTTTTTTCAAACATACTCTTAGAATATATTTTAATAATATTAAAATTTTATAATAAAATATCCATGTCACTTTTTTAAAAAATGTAAAACATTTATGAAATCCAAATTACCGATTATCCCAGTAACTGATTATCAAATTTCCAATAACTATTTACCAAATTTCCTATCTCGACACGAAATTTGCCAGTTCAATGTATACCGTGGTAATAAGGTCGGTACCTTACATACCATTGGACAAAAGTGTAAGTACATAGCCGATCTAGCAATCACTCTTAGGTTAATTGCGAATCATCTATTAAGTTCTGGAGAGATTATATTTTGAGTCCTACATATCTCATAAACAAAATGCGAATGAAAATATTGAATTAGAAAACCCTACAAGAAAATTACATGGCACCATTTCCTCTTATGATCATTTGAGGGTTATCAGATATCTTTCTAATTATGTTGTTACCACTCCTCATTAGGAAAATTTGACAATCGAGACATCAAATGTGTTCTCTTAGGGTATCCTTCTAACCAAAAGGGTTACAAATTATATAATTTAAAGAACATAATTTTTCTTTTAACAATTCTTCTACTCCTTTACTTGCTTCTTTTTCTTCCTTTGGAAAATCTCCATCGGATTCCGATTCAGTCCATTCTTCCTTACCACTTCATACCTTGCATTCAGATACATTTCTTCTACTGAAAAACCACTCATACTTCGGCATCTATAATAAATAATAACAGTTGTGTTCTGGTCCAAAAATCGGCTACACAGACCACTCAACTTACATGGTTCAAAGATTTTGTTGTCAATCAAAATCTTCTTCCACACCTCATTATCCTTTGTTTGTCTCATATGAATTTGTTGATGTTCCTCGAACCGACATAGCTTTCTTAGGAAATGTTTTTGTTACTCCTGATCCTTCTCATTTAAGTCAAGCTATTCAATATGAAGGATGGATTAAAGTTATGAAAAAGGAACTTGATGCTTTAGAAAAAAATAAAACTTGAATTCTTACATCTTTGCCTTTTTTTCATAAACCTATTACATCTAAATGGGTTTATAAGATAAAGTACAATTTTGATGACACTGTCGAGCGCTTGAAAGCTCAACTGGTTGTGAAGGGTTTCAACTAGCAAGAAAGTTTAGATTATAAACATATATTCTCTCCTGTAGCAAAATTTGCTATTGTGACATAGTGATTATTGCTTATATGCTACTGTAAAGGAAGTATGTATATGAAATGGAATTTACATAAATAATTAGTCCTTCAACTTATACATAATGACTTGTACCACCTTTATATTATTTACCGTAAGACCTAGAACTATCGTTAGTTTACGTCTAATTGTATGTCCATAATCATACCAACCACATAATTTCTTATACGTTCTTGATTTTTTAACTGATATACGAGGTCAAACGTTATTAATGATTTGTTTTAGGTAGTATTATCAACTGATATACATGGTTCGAACCAAACTAACTATTTCAACCGGAGAAACTGTAAATCAATGTCGATACATAGAAAGGAGATAAAAGAAGTTATTGTTTACATAATAAACTAAATTTGACAAGAGATCACTACTTTTACGACCGCAAACTTAATTTAGGCACCAAAACCGCTTCTTAGGAAACAAGGAACAAAAGCACAGAACCCATAATCGATGCTAAGAGTACTGTTGGCACCTCGTACTTGAATCCATATGAGCCGGTTGTAGTAGGAGACAATGGAGTTGATCCTGTAGTAGGAGAAATGGTGGTTGAAACATTATTGAAGATCGCGGCATCAGGCGAATTTGGTGGCAAGTTTAAGAGCTCTGCAATTTAATGAAACATAACTTATCAATCATTCATTCACATATCTAAAAGGGAAATGGATATAATCATATATCATATATAGCGTTGATAGGTAGATAGATAGATTTTGTGATACGTTACGTCAAGAGTTTGATGCCATTTATAAGTAAAAAGTGTACTTAAAAAAGTCGATATAAAGAATCAAAATAGGGTATTGCTTTGGATTAAATTAAGAAACTAAAAAATAGGTAGGTGTTCACATTAGACCAACAAGTCAATAAAGACACACAACGGCTACCAATCTTTAAGTTTTATCAAATGTACTAATAAATGCCCTTAATTTAAGTTGAGCATGATCAAGTGAAAGCAGGGAACCCAAAAATGTACAGTATTAATTGAAGAGCTTTAAATTAACTACTGTAATATAATATTTTTAATAAACACATTAGTTACTAATTACTATTCCAATTGTCTCATTTCAAACTTATTTTATAAATCAAGGATTGACTTTTATACCGAATACAATCATGTTTAAGCTTAATATGATCAACATTGACATAAACTAAATTACGGTCATATGGAGTGACATAAACAAACACCTAATACCTAATGTACTTTGAGATCACAATCTCCGATAGAAAGACATGACTTGAATGTCAATTTTCGTTTTCATGTGACCAAACATGTTATATTACTAATCAAAGATAGTTGTACAATAACAATTTTGAAAAATCAAAGATAATTTCACGTACATCCTCCGTCCTATTATAAGTGCTCACAATTAGATTACACAATTTAAGAAAATATATAATGAGTATATTATATAACAAAAAAATAACACTATTTTTTGTACAATTTTTGACGAATCAATTTTGTAAAAAGTTAAATTATAAATAAGCTAATAAAATTAATATATATTATTTTAAAAATAAACATTTTCTTTAAAACAAATTAAAATGAAAAAGGTTGTGGTCATATTTAATTAGCTTTAAATGGCAAGACACTACATGCTGAGATGAAGTATGGTATCATACGGTACTTGTCAACATTCTAGTACCTGATGGCGATTTTTGTAAAGGTGTATGAAATGAATAGCCATATATAGTATTTTTTATTTTATTTATATATGTATGTATATGTAGTGTATTTATTTTTATTATTATTACCTCAATATTGTAAAAACCTCTACAACTCAAACTTCTTCTCATAACCATGATCAAATTGTCAAGTAGAATAACTTAGAGTTGTGACTTCTTAATTAACACAATATTTTCCGTCTAATTATTCGTTAATTAAATTGTTTTTTCCATTAACACAACTTCACTATAAATTATTAGTAAACATACTTTTCCCATATAGGCTTTAACTACTTTATTTTTCATTAATACTCCTTCAACTATAACTTAATTTAACTATAAACACTTTTTGTTCTTTAATTTTTCAAGATATTATCATTTTTAAATTTATTTTATTAATTTATTAACATTCCTTTAATATGGTTTTTTTCACCTATCTTATAGATTTTACTTGAATTTATGTTATTTTTGTTATATATCTTGAAGTTTTTACTTTATTACACCACTTTATTCCTTCTTCTTTTTGGAGTTTTAAAAAAAAAATTACATGTGAATAAAAACGTAGTACTCCAATTGTCAAAATAATATTTTAGTGTACATTATTTAAAACGAATTTTTGTTTTCCGAATAGAATTTTTAAAATTCTCTATAAAAATGCAAATAATCACATTTTTGTTAAACATTTTTTTTTAATTATTTGTGCTTTGCAAATTAGATAATCAGATAACCTATACAAAACACAGTCCAATAACCCTCTAAATCAGCATGGTCAAATAGCATTCAATGACCTACTCTAAAGTGTTAACAGGACCTAAAAGGTTTATAAAAGTCGAATATATATAATATATAATCATCAAAATTTCAAAGTAAAGAGGGAAACTAGAAGTATTACTTGGGCAATCACTGATGCTTGCATTAGCAATCTTACAAGCAGAAGGCAACAGAAGAAGCCTACTTTCTTGTATATTCATTTTCTGTAACGCCGGATTCGTACCATTATGAATCTGTTGTATCAAAAAACACAAACATGCCGGATTACTTTCTTTCATATTCGTCACCGAATCACAACATTTTTGTTGCGGTTTATCTTCTTTCCCAGACGCAAACGCTACACACGTCATCACTTCGGGCAACTTCTCCGAACATTGTTGAGCTAACGACTGTGCAGACCCACCAATTCCAGAACCACATAACACGATGCAAACTGTTAGCAGTAACATCAAACAATAACTTTTTGTTATAGCCATAGTGAAAATATTGTACCTACGTACACTTTTTCTGATATGATGTGATGATGTATATATATGGAATAAGGGTTTATTATGAAGATAAATTTATAGATGAATTGAAGTGAAATGGGAAAAGGATTAATGAGGGGCAGTTGGAAGTTGACTGAATTAAATTATATATGGCGATTGCAGCTTGCAAGGAGGCGTGGTTGTCTGGATGTATTTAATGAACTTTGATATCATCCTGAAAAATATACTCCCGAGGAACTAACAATAGAACATTTATCAATTTTGATACATCGACATCGTATACAATAGTAATAACTATATAAAAAAATATTATAAGTAACAAACTATAGAAAAATAATCAGAAAGGTGTCAAATTAATTTTCTAGTACTAGAGTTTATTTAGTCAATTTTGTGATATAACTTTAATGCTGACCACATGTGTTGCGGCACTGGAAGGACTGGGGGCACATCAATTATATAGCCTTTCTTTAGTTTGGTTTTGCCACATAAATGATAAAACCCCGTTGGCTAACGGTTTAATAGATTAGTTGCTTTTAGGTGCTGTCTTCTGTGGAGAAATATGACCTCAGTTGATTAAGCAATACATATATATATATATATGATATAACATAATGAAAGCAATCAAAGAACATGTAAAATTAATGTTATATTTAATCAATGTGATTAGTTTAATTCATAGCTAGAACCGAGTAATCTTCTATGTTAACAATAACACCAAGAAATATAATAGCTTTACAATGAATCAGGGATTAAATATATATATGATCACTAATTATGGAAACTAAACAAAAAAATCCCGTTTTGTTCTACTGACCCAAATCGTGTGGTGATGGGCCCATCGCGTCACAATCTCGCACTTCTCATGGTGACACAATGTCATCGTACAGCGAACCAACTTCTGATTAAAACACCAAACTTTGTTCCAGGAGTTGTGTGGCAATCTCGCGACCATGCTTTCATCCGTCTACTTTCTTATGATTCAAATTCAAGTCAACCCAAACAGCTTCAAGTATCAAAAATAAAAAATAAAATGAAAATGGGGGACCAAGCAATTTTAACAAGTATCAATTGATTCGGGCAATTATATATAAATGGATGAGATGCGAAAATATAATTTATATTTCGACTGATGATGACGAAGTTGATTCACCAGTGAAGTTGTTACTTCGAGCCAAGCATTACAACAATACATATTTTATATGAATATGAATGAAACACGTACATATATAAATCATGAGTATATGTCTTGACTAATTGTTTAACTTTAATGAGAGTTTATGTTTCAAAAAATCACTAAATAAGGTACGTTTAGTAAATGTCTTCGTTTTTCAAGTTCCATTTAACAAAAAGAAAAATGTACTTCATCACGCACCTAATACCACTACCCCATATCTTTTTTTCTTTCTCCGACCTAACAACCTCTCACCCTCTCAAATCTATCAACAATCAAATATTCACCCTTATTACCTTATACTATTAGGTTTATTAACAATCATACTCTATTAAAGAATATATACATATACATATTGTCATTGCTGGATTCTTGAGAGCAAACATTATTCAAGTCGTCGAGAAGCGCGAAGCAAGAACGCAATGAGTAGGCGGTACCACCGCCGATTTTATCTTGTCATTTTCGTCTTCAACCATCGCCGGTTTGCAGGTTTTCTGGTCGGTGGTCAGACAACGCATATTCTAAAAGGCTTTAACATATAAGAATTCTACGAAACCCATCGTCGTTGCCACCATCTCGCTTGAACCCACTGCCATGTTGCCGAAAGCCGTCACAGTAGCCTCATATCTCTCGCTTGAACTCTATCGTCGCTACCTGAATTTCAGGATACGAGTTCATGAATCTAGCTTCGTGTTTAGTAAGTTGTTAGTGTAATTGACATTCAGACACGAACCAATGGTTCGATGATCAAATTAAGTTGCATAACTGTTTTCTTTCCCGATTCATCGGTTTTGATTTGATATATATTTATAATAAAAGTTAGTTGTCTAATGACTATGGTTTTATAACAAAAAAAAATGGTTTGCCAATTTGGAATGTATGTGGTTTTGATTTGTGAATTTAAGTTTGTTGCAGTTTAATTTTGATGTTGATGGTGAAATTATTATTAGGGTTTATCTAATTTAGATAGAGTAGATGATAAGTGGGCGGAGTACAACTCATTATGCTTATGGTACATGTTTTTAACGGTAAATTTAATATGTTTAATGAATGGACGAAAATGTCCTCACATGTTATGCATGTGACATCATTTAACATAACAAACTTAACGAAGTTATTGAAAAGGACGTTCCGTGTTTAAAATTACAACCACATAGATGATGTGTGTTACAAAAATAAAATAAGGACGGATCGTGTTCTAAAAGAAAACCACAAGGACGATCCGAGTAATTTACTCTTTTCAAAAAACACTCACTTAAACATGTTTTTTTAGTCTTCTATCTTTCTTATAAAATTAGCTTTCTTATAAAATTTCCCATGAAAATTGGAGAAGTTTTTCGCATGTAACGTACCCTAGGTGTTTAGCTTTCACATAATGCATTAAATTAATCAATCATTTAGCGCATTTTAATCATTCATGATCTGCTGTATATTAGATTCCTAAAATTTGTCCATAACTTATTCGTATATCAGATTTCCATAATAGATTCTAATGCTAGTTATAATTGAAAGATATATGTTATACTTTTCAACTTAATTCTTTATTTGAATGAATAAAAGAATTTTAAATTAGTTTAGCGGAATTACTAATTGTTGAATACAAATTATAACACCTACTATTAATTTAGAGAACACACTATAAGTTGATTACGCATTAATGCTAAATTACTAATACTTATGCTCTCAAACTTGCTAAAACAATTCACTCCTAACTCCATGAATAGAGTGGTCTATTTATAGTCGAGCTAGTATATTTTTCATATCATCTTCAGCTAATCAAAATCCTTCATGCGTCTTCAATTTCATTGGTCAATTATGAACATGTTTTTTTTGTATGAATTGACATGTTCTACCAAACATGATATCCTATATGTAGGTTATGTCGGTAGTCTATTGCACACGCCTTTGCAATTGGCTGATATCAATAGTGGGAACACCTTGATCATAAATGGACATTTTTAGCAGATATATACAATTGTACAAGGTTGGAGATGCCATTTGGATTAGGATTAATGTTCCAAAGTGTTAGTGAATCATTATATTTGAATATGCAACAATTATGATGATCTTCATTTTGTGAGCTGATTACATAGAGAATTTCAATCCCATTGTTGGATCTTCATTCGATATCTTCAACTTCATCTTCGATTTGTTGAGTGCTTTAAATCAGAGCAAACTCATGAAATTTATGAGCTAATTGCACTACTACATACGGAAGGATAAAGCCCAGTCAAATGGGCCGTTAGTGTCCGGTTATTTAGCCGGACTCTATAGGGACATGTATCTATTATGGAATCCGATTATTTGACCGAACTCTATTCCTTAAGAAAAGGTTCGGGTGCTTATACACATTGGACTCAATCCATTTGTAAAAGGACCATTTTTCTATTTTCAACTTGACTCAATTCATTTATTAGAGACCATTCTCTGACATTTAATGGGACTTTTTAGAGCATTCGTTTTAAAAGACAGAACTGGTATCTATTCAAGGTTGTTCCAAGTTTGTTAATATATAAAAATTAAATTAAAATTGCGTACACAATGATATTCTCCAAATCATTTGTACCACATCATCATTTTTTGATAAAACATAAAACTTTCTATTATATGATCAAAATACAACTAACAAAACTCAAATATGCTCATTACATAAAATAGTATCAACCGAACTTTTGAAATTATTCAACATAGAAGTACATAGTTCTCTACGAGTGTACATAGATGCATATAAGCACCTTGAAATCCTAAGTACCTTGACACCGATCACATCCTACAACCTCAACACCAAGTTTCTTGACCTTGTAATACCCAATTTAGCTTATTACATCATTTTCTCTTACCTACGAAATTAAAAAGATGCAGTCAAAAATCAATACACATATTGAATTAAGTAAACCAAATGAATGCAAACAATGTTTTTATGAAGTTCACCAAATATGCAACAATCTTTTACATAATTATCTACATGTTGTTAATGAATTTTTCAGTCCACACACCAGCGATAAGGTCTAAGTTATTTACAGAAATGCAATATGTTTTGGTCGAAAGGATCTATGTGAAAACCAATAAACAACAATGTGTATTCAAATAATTAAAGGGTTAACTTAGTATAATAGTCAAAATACAAAAATAATTAAAAAGATACATGTTGTCTTTGGAAAATTAGGTTGTTGAAAGGAAATAAAGTCATGCATCCAACTCATCACATAAGATCCACACTCCCAAGAGCCCTCTTGTTGATTGCACTAAATTTAAGTAACATGTAGATAGAAACATTAATATTCAAATGAAACAATCATAACTATAACTATATATATATATATATATATATAGGAGTTGGTTCAAATACAAAAATTCTCATGGTAAAATAAATAAGATAACATATTAGCATGACAAGTGTCCTTAGATTTAAATATAAGTCAAAGGGTAGTCTAGGTAATTTCATTTCCTCTTAAAGTATCATTAAATACGTAATTAATTCTAATCAAGTAAAATATTATGTACATCAACGTTGTCTAGCTTTTATTTACCTTGCATCAATCAATTTATTTTCTTTGCATCAGTGTCTTTCACGTGCACCAGTTTAGGATCGTCTATTTTGCCCTTCGAAGGCAATAAATGTGAGTTTGACTTGGAAAATAAAACTTATCTCATTATGATACATCTAATGGCTAAAATCGTATCTTATTTGTTTTACATTAAGGTTATTTTATGATAACCAACCCCTATATATAAATATATATCAACTACAAAAACTTGCATAACACATTTAACTTGAATCTTTTTATAAAGCCAAATAACTAGAATACCCCCATGGAACAAAGACAATTCATACATAAGGAATATATTTGCTTTAAATTTGTGGTCATGCATCATTTTGATCTCACAATGTAATCAACTCACCGATCTTTTGTTATAACTTTGTTCACAAAAAAGGACTCGATTAAAACTATTTTGGACAAAGTTTTGTCCTGAAGGACTATTAGGTTCTTTTGGTTGATATAATTGAAGCTAGTACATGCCCCTAAACTTGCAATGGTCACAACGTAACAAATATGTACACATACTATTACTATACTCCAACATCAAACCGATTAACATAGATCTTTACGTACATAGATAAAAGTCTGAGACATTTGAGCACTTCAAGAAGTTTTCATTTCATTCAAATTTGTGACAGTTACTAAAATAAATATGGAGTTATTAGGAATTATTTCTTTGCTGATTTGATTTCCAGTGATCCGCTAGATAATATAGAGACATGCCCGACCTTAAGGGGGTGTGGGGTGTGCGACCGCACAGAGCCAAGGAAAAAATAGGGTCTAAAATTTAGCCGATATATATTATATATGTTAATATATATTATTTTATGTAAAACAAATCATAAACGTACTATAGATAAGTTGGCAATGCGCCCCCCTTTTAGCCTTACACCATTTCTGTTTGGTACAGGTTTGAATTTTGAAAGCCGCATTTTCTTTTTTGAAAGGCTTTTCCATCCTTTTTTATTAACCTATTATTATGACCCATTTAATAATTATAGTCCATTAAAGATAACTGATTATAATTTATAAGCTCATTACTCATATCGTATGTATTTTTATAACAATTATCGTCTTATTGTAATTTTATAAAATTTTGCTTATATATAAAAAAAGTTTAGGACCCATTTTTGTTTTTGCACAGGGTCCTCAAAATTAATGGACCGGCCCTGTATAGAGAGTCTTTAGCTGAGTTTCTATTATATAGTTATTGGTGTTTACTACTCATTGTAGTTATTAAGTACCTGATGATGTATTACCTATTTATAGGCTTCATTTCTACGTTATCAAGCATTAGAAAATTCAGCAGCTAACTTTCTTATGTTTTCTTTTTATCAGATCAGTAGAATCATCTTGTTTTTAGTAGCTCAATTGTTCTTAGTTCTTTCATATAATCCAACACTGTATGATCTTTATAACATCGATCATTGTTATTGTTATTTACTCCGTATTTTGTATTAATATCTATGGTAGTAGATTTAGTTGAAATCAATTAGTTATGTTGACTTAATGTTTAGTTTCTATATTTGTCATGATTCAATCTAATGTCTCTTTGTTTGATTAATTAATGCTGTTATATTAATGCTTTTAAGAAGTTTTGAAACTGTTTAATTAACTGGTGTTGTATTGAATATTGATGCAGTAGATTTGTTTTAACCGGACTTGCAATATTAATGGACAACGTATGATAATACATTTCATATGATTCATATAAAAGTTTATGATTTATGTTTTTTGGACACTGATGTTTTGTTACAACTATAGTATGAGAAGGTTGAGAGACGATTGGGGAAGGAACTTATGGTAAGATTCCTGGGGATGATTCAACAGATTGCCTCCTGAAAACATGTCTAAGAGAGATCGCACTATTGAAATGATCCGGCATAGAAACATTGTCAGGTAATTCCTCACATTTGAATATATTATACTCGCACTAACTAGAAACAGATTATGGATGAGCAAATGATGACGATTTCTTGGTGACAGGTTACATGATGTTGTAGACACTGACCAGGCTGGTTCTTGACATGTGCACCATGTCCGACAGCACAGGGCCTAAATTTCTAGGGGGCCTCTAATTTACGAAGTCCGTATATATATCGAGTTTTTAATTATTTTTGCAACGTCCATGCATCATTTTGTTCCGGCTAGTTTGAGATTTTATTATTTTGTTTTGGTTTGTTTAAAAAAATATTAAGTAAACCATCTTTTTAACTTCAATTAAATATCTTTGCAGCCAATTCGCTACATGATTATATTGTTTACGTTAGCATATTATCGATTCTGCTGCATGATTATACTTTTGCTTGCGTTAATAATTCGTTTAAAGAATAACACTCCTTGATCAAATAAATTACGATTCACATGTATACTTGACATAACGAAAGATAACACATGTTATTTCACTTGTGTACTTTTAATTTACAGTTTTGTATTATTAATAAATGAAAGTTTTTTATGCTTAAGGGCCTGATTGGTGTAATAGCACAGGGCCACCAAAATCAACGGGCTGGCCCTGACACTGACAAAAGTTTATATCTGGACATGGATTTGAAGAATTACATGAAAGATTGTCCAGAGATTTTGAAGGATCCTTATCTTGTAAAAGTGAGTGAACGTTTTTCTGTCACTCTGTTTGTTTGGTCTGTCTTAGCTTCTATACTTATATGTTGTATGCTATATGACTTATCCGAATTAATGCTAAGTAACTAGTTTAGTATAGTATATTGACATCAAATGATCGATGGTGCCTCACATTTCGTTGTCTCTATAAACATAAAGATGTTTCTACATCCTATACTTTGCGGCATTGCGTATTGCCATTCTCGTAGAATTATCCATAGAGACTTGAAGCCTAAAAACCAGCTGATTGATTTTTGTACAAATTCTATAAAGCAGGTAGACTTTGGGTTGGGTAGGACCTGTAGCTTCCATCGCATGGAGTTCACGCCTGAGTTAGTTTCAATGGATTATGTTTTTTCTTTGGACATTAATCTTAAAACTGTCAAAGAAATTGACCACAAGAGATATAGAGTATTGCCATATAGATAGAAAGCGTACCAAAAAAATAACAAAAAAATCAATAAGTAACTTCACGCTCAAAATATAAAAAAAGTTGTACCTTATTACCAGTGTGTTTTCGTAGGTCTTAACTCGGGGGTATATAGCACCTGAAATTCTTCTTGGATGTTGTCACTATTCTACTGCAGTTGATCTGTGGTGGGTTGGTTGCATTTTTCTGAGATGGTGAACTAACATAAACTCTTTCCCGGAGACTCTGATATTGATGAGCTTTTCAGGATTTTCAGGTTAAACTCATTCTACAGAACAAATGATATATCTTCATATATCACAAGATTGTGATGTTTAACCCAGTGCTTAGCGGTATCAATTTGATTAACTGTCAGTAGAGTATTTTACATGTCCAATAATGATGAAGTAAGTGTCTTTTGGGCGAAAATCACCATCCTCAATTAGTAGTTTGATGTCATTGGGCAAAAAGGTAGCACTTTATATGTGATTATTGCAACCAAAAGACACACACCTGCAATATTTATAAGACATTCCTAAAGGGAAATTATTCCATCTTCTTTTTTTTAAATGGAGGGACTGAGATATGAGATATCTTGTTAGAACACATTGTTCGTATCTGGAATGCATCTAGGGTAGATGTTGCAAAATGGGCAGGCCAGGAGGGTTGGATAACATGTTAGAAGGGGTTTGGGTAAAAAAAAAAGGTCATTTTTGGGTCGAAACTGGTTGGGATGGGATCGCCTGACATGAATTGCTTCTGTCCAAATCTTTCTTAATAAATAGCTAGCGTGCCAAATAGGCTATAATAAACTATATTGTTCAACTGATAATCAGGTTTTATGCATTAAAATACATTTTGAACCACTTTTGACCCATTTCCCTTTTAAGATACTTTTGTTTGCCTCCCGTTTGATCAGTTAGAGATAAATGTACGTAAATGCATGGAAATTACCACCATTAATTCCTATGTCAGCCCATTTCTTCTTCCACTCAAAATGATATTGTAATTGCATCTGGATATAGTTAGAATGATTGTATACATATTTCATAAATGAAGTTGTTGGCTGTATATATATGTTGTACAATGGTTAGTAAAGACTGGACCAACCTCTGTTTAAGGTCCATGAGTATACACTCATTTGTATCATGTCTTTACTTATAGAATCACGGGAACTCCAACAGAAGATACATGACCTAGTATGACTTCTTTGCCTGAGCATCAGATCATCTTTCCAAAGTGCCCATCACAGGTGATCAGTCTTTTTCATACTATAGGCTGATAGGCACATAAATTTTAATACTTGAGCTTCTTCTTCTTCTTCTTCTTCTTCTTCTTCTTCTTCTTCTTCTTCTTCTTCTTCTTCGTTATTTGTTATCATCTGTAATGTTTAGGACGCATGATCGTAAAAGAACTAATTGATGCATCATTTGCATTTCAGGACCTGGCAACTATGGTCCCGAATCCCAATCTCTTAAGTGTAAGTTCAAACTAATTTGTAGCTATGTTCTAATTTGTTAACGTTTGAGGTGGCCATTTCGACCCATTTACTTGTGAATGCATTGATTTTGGGTATATAGATTTAGTTTTTGTAATCCTATTTTGCATGTTAATGTAATTATTAAAAAATGGACAAAAAGGTGTGCCTAGTTAACCTGAACCATATTGTAGGTTACTTGTTTTGCGCCTCACAATGACTTCCTTTTGTCACCTTTTTATTGATGAGTTATTAAATAAACCTTCACAAAAAAATGGTCCTTCGATGATAGGTCAGAAAAGGAGACGACGCGGATTGATAAATTGATGGCCCGACAGACGCGGATTGATAAATTGATGGCCCGACAATGCACTGATATTATGTCCATTAGGGGGACAAAATCTTTGATGAATGTAAAATCCTCATTTTCAAATGAACAAGTAGATCTGGCAAATTATTTACAAATGAGTCGATTTGGGTTATGTTATATCTCTGATAGGTCAAATGATTCTAAGCTAAATAACTCAAAAGGAAATGGGTAAATTGGGTCAGAGTCATCCGAAATGCATTCATATACAAAGAACCTGCTAAATTTCATCATTAAGAAAGGTTAGTTAGTAATATCATTTTAAGACCTTATCTTTAAAAAAGAAGAGAAGACTGTTTGCAAGTCGATCCTACCAGTGCAAATAACGTGGCTGTTTTGGCCCAAGTATACTTTGTCCCATTACTCAACCTTCTCATTTTGAAGACTTGATATTGTAATGACCATTTTTGTTATTCTTCAATAAATGTTGTGCTTGGATCCCAGCAGAAGAATTACAGCCAAGACTGCCCTTGAGCATGAGTACTTCAAGGATATCCGGTTTGTCCCTGTGTGCCCCCGTTATCTACATGTGAAAAACCAAAACTTTTATGCAAGACCAAATCTTTTAGGACAATTTAGTTTTACGCTGCTATCTTGAAAAGCCTTTGTTGCATTGGGTTGTGCCGTTCTTCAACTAAAACGCAGTTTTTGAATTGGAAAAAGTCTTAAATTTCTTAGATATAACCAGGTTTATGTTTCTTATTATTGGAGTTGTTTGGTATGCATTTTGCATGTGTTTTTCATTCACTTGACGGATGGTATTGTGTTCTCAGCTTTGTGACATCGTGTCACATTGACAAGTTATGGATCAAGCATTTGACTATTCAAACCTTGCAACTTCCTTAATTTCCAAACAATATTCAGAATTAATATACTGAAGTTATGGATCAAGCACACATTGACATACGGTCAAATGAAATTTGTAATCGTCTAGATTGTCTGCGGTTTAGATTTTTGACATATATGTACTGAAATGAAACATGTTTAATGGAATAAATCAGTCAATTAGAACCAAAAAGACACCTAGTAGATGAACTCGTGCTTGAAAAATAAAAACAAACTTAAATGAGATATTCTGTTATCCAAAATCACAACTAACAGAACTGGAAGTACTTATAAGCAACAAGTCAGCATAAGTAGAATGTTGTTAATTTGGGTTTAAACTATTTCATCTTGTAAACGTACAAAACGACACCACATTAGGTTCAAAACGACAGGGATAGTTTTGTCATTCAACACTGCCGATAAACCGTGCACAACTCTTTTTCTAGTTATCATCAAGAGCAGAAGTGGCGCTCAAATCACCGCTCTATACACCAAAATTCTTCACAAATATCTTTACAAACTTCTCAAAGACCTAATTTCAAATTGTAAGTTAGAAAAAAAAAAAATCAAAACATGGCGTGCAGGATAGCATTCCGAACCGTGATGCTTACGGAACCATGGCGAATTTCGCCCAATCGGCCGTACTTTTCATTATCATTCACTAGTCAGAAATTGAAATCGAGATGTGGATACAAAATCACTACAAAAACTAGACATACTATTAGTGCAGAAAGACGAATACATTTTCATCCAGTTAAATGTTGTAATAATGTTAGTAATAATGAAAACCTAGTGTCATCGTCTGCTGATGGTGACCAAGAACCTCCTCAAGAAGCCGTTCTCAAAGTTATATCAGGTACTAAACCCTAATTTTGATTTTTGATTTTCATTTTTTTATATGATTGTTGAAGTTTTGGATTGTGGTATGGAAATAGTACGGTATGACTGAATTAAGGTGCATTATTAACATGGCTAATAGTTATTAGTACAAATTAGTGTATTGTTTATTGTTAGTCGATGAAATGGGATAATGTATGAGAATATGAGATACAAAATGTTTGTGTAAGTTGTGGTTAAGATGCTTAGACTAACTGTTAGGAGTTTGGTTCAGAAGTTTCAAAGACTGAAGGAAGAGTTGGACAAACTACAAATATGGTTATTGGAGGTACGGTCACTGATGATTCGACCGACGAGTGGCTCACTCTTGATCAGAAGGTAAATGTTTTTTTTTTTCAACTAATTTCAATTGTCCATCCCAAACTTGTAAACCTAAGCCATAATCTAAATTCATTAGCAATCGATGTTCAAGACGAGACATTACATCTTTTGATTCCCCAATAATGTTCATGCATCTGTATTTATGTATGTATTTTTGTGTTACATTTGTTTAGTTTTTGCATTAAGGGGTGTTACGTATTCTTTTCAATAGGTTAACACTTACCCAACAGTAAGAGGGTTTACGGCAATTGGAACTGGAGGTGATGATTTTGTGCAAGCTATGGTAGTTGCTGTTGAGTCAGTCCTTCAATATCCAATTCCACAGGTACAATTTTTTTTAACTGTATCCTATAGCTTAGCTCCTTTGTTGCTTTTAATATTGTAACTGATTGTCTTGTAAACAAGATAATAGAGCTGATGGAGTACACATGTGACAGAAACTTAGGTTACAATTAACTTTTTAGCTTCGTATAACCTAAAAACTATTGATTTCCTACAATATTTCCTACTTTTTTCAAATATTTCCCAACCTCATGCTTAGTTATATACAAGAAATAATAGGCATACCCCATATGGTAAAAGGATCTGAATGCCCGTCACATTAATGCTTAAATACTAAACACTTGCCTCATATGGTTTCCGATCCCCAGTTGTACTTCCGAGTTCTGATTTGTTCACATATATATTGAATGACAAACTTAATTATATAATCTTTCGTAACTGGTCACACATTTACATGATTTAGGCAATATGATGTTTGGACGTCATCCAACTTATAATGATTTGGAACAGGGCCAGGTGAAGCAGAAGATGTCATCTGGTGGGAAGTACGTCTCGGTGAACATTGGACCCATTCAAGTTGTTTCTAGTGAGCAGGTCTTTCTCTATCACATCGTTGAACTTCAAATTTCAAAACGAATTTGAGATATTCAAGTCAATCTTATTAAATAAATCCAAAAGGGAGATGATATGTATATCAGATAATTACTTCGCACACCAAACACACTTTTTTGGCTATTGAATCAGTCGTCTAGTTTCTATTATGTCTATTCAACTGAAAATAAAATGGTCAAAACAAATTTAACTGTAGCGTGCGATGAGATTGCTGCGGTGTACAAATCACTGGACATATCAAACTTGTAACAGATTATATAATTAGAAACTGTTGGTGTTTGATTAGTAATCAAATTGATATAGTTTGAACTGCGAGAGAAATGGTAACAGTTTCTGGAAGTTATGCTAAGCAGATCAAATTGTAATGCATACTCTTGTGATAATGAATAGTTATCGGGTATTAACCAAATACCCAAATTCCTTTGCACATTCAAATTTTAGTTCGTATTGTGGATCGTTCATGTCACAGTTCAGGTTGTATCTATTTTTAGTGTTCATTATACCATGGAATGGTGTTAAGAGGGTATTTCATTCTATAGACTTCCTAATGATTCCCGTGTTTTCCAGGTTCAAGCTGTATACAATGCTATGAGGAGAGATGATCGGATGAAATATTTTCTGTAGCACATATCTGTTCACTGTATTTATGTATTGGAAAGCTGCTCATCTCATTGTGTTTTCATATTTAATTATTTATCATTTTCCTCAACTATATTATTGTTTGTTCTTTTATATTACTGGTTGTCTAGCGGATTTTGTTTCCTCAAGCACTGTCTAACTCTCAAACTAAACATGTTCCTTTTTGGTATATTATGTCTAGAACAAGTTCCAATGTTAGTCCTTTTTCTGCAAAGATAATAGCTGCATCTTAATTTTAAATGAATACTCACCATTGGGAAAATGTAAGAATAGCTGATAAGTGCCCTCCTAGAGGTGGTAAAATGCCAAAATATGCAGGACTGGATGTCATAATGGGTAATTTTGTAACACATCTCAAAGTGGGCTTTATAAATTTGTAAATAATTATTGTGTCAAATATAACTAGAGAAATTATATTAGAAAAATTATTTCTAGGGGATTGAAGCAGGGATCTGCAAGTTGCTAAAACTGAGTCTGTTCAAATTAATAGACATGTTGCTCGAACCAAACACTTGATGGTAGTTGAAGGGCCTATTAGTTATCACCTTGTTCTCATTGTTATTCTGATCAGATGATGTTTATTTCACATTCTTTACTTGCATTCGCTTGTGACATTCATTTTATGGCTGTTCCATATGTATAAATTATTTGTTCGTTTCAAGCGGCCGTCTTAGATTAACTGCAAAGTATCCTAGCATAAATTCTACTTCGTTCATAGATAATACAGCACTACTCGAATTCACGGTGTATATACTTGTTATGCAATCTGTAAACCAAGATAGTACATATACAAAAGATGCCTAAACATGTTACAATGGTGGCAATAACTCTGTAATCCTAGCAAAACCTAGCATTACTATCAGTGACATTTTCTGCAGGCGGTATCTCAAAATGCCACAATCTTCCAACAGCCTTTTTCAAATACTTCCGACACAAAAACTCTTCCGCATAAGCTTTCTCTACCTTCCGATCCACATCATGCAAAAACACATGGGTTACACCGGGCTTTTTCCTATTCCTTGCCATTACAGCAGCCGAGTATATTGCCCCCATTCTCCCAGGCGCATCGTCAAAATACCCTCTCGGTGCATCAATCATTATCATATCCCACTAATGATCAAACACTTCTTCAGGTAAACTCGAGAGCGCTAACTTACAACGTGTATTCCCTCTAATACCTTTCCACGGTGCACATTCTGGCTTGGATCGATATGTCTTCATTAGCTTATCGGCGTCCGAGAGCTTTGTTTGGTAGTTGACAATAGCAACGTGGAGATCCGGTGAGGTTTTTAAGATGCTTCGGACCCACATTGGGTCTTCTTCAAGGAATAATGTTTTGCCATTTGGATTAAACGAAGCCCACATGAGGGAATCATGACTGAACCCGTAAACAAGGAAATTACATGGGGAAATTGATAGGAGGACGTTGAACGACACCATGATCTCGTTGATGGATTGTTGTGGGAGGACTTGACGCGTGGCGTAGTGGAGAATAGCGTCGAGTTGCATTAATGTGGTGGTTGATGGAAGGAATTCGTCGGAGATGGATTCGTTACAGAAAATTGGAGGGTCACCTGGGAAAATGAATGTTGATAGGAGAAGGGTGCCGGCAATGATAATGATGACGGAAAATAAGACGAAAACTCTCCGGTCAACAACCGGTGATCGGTTGTTCATCATTTTGAAATTTCCAGCAGATGAGAAATTAAACAGGAAACTTGTAGAAACTTACTGGTGTATTTGGTTACATGCAGGATATTAAAATTGTGGTGCATCAATGAGATTGGAGAGAAAGGCACCCTCCCGAATATTTGGTGATTAGATTAGTAATTTGCCACATAAAATCAGAAATAGAATACTTTTAGCAAATATTTAGAATCTTCTTGTTGATGAAGTCAGATAAATTAGACATGAGTCGATATGTCAGATAGAAAGATGAAAATATTTTTGGTTATAGTTATTTGAATCCTACATTATATACATTATCTATCTACGTATCTATATCAAAATACTCCATAGTAGCCACATAAAGCTACTTAAAATTGTACTCGTTAACTTTATATAGTGACCTAAATTCTTTTTCAGAAAGTTTTCATCAGATTGTGGTATTGTTCCAAAAACTTGACTTGCAAGTCAGCGAAACTCGTGATGCTCTACGGTGGTAATTTAGCAAACCATTCCATGGCAACATATTGTAGCACAATGGAGAATATGTGGCAGGCAATGACGTGCTCCCAATGCTGGGCTTTTACGGCCCCCTCAAATCTTTGAAAAAAGAGGTCCGTAATCCTCTCATATGTTCCCAAAGTGATTGGTGTGGTCATGACTTCAAGAAGCGGGTGGTTTGCAACGTGTGGTGCGAACCTCTTAGTAGTTGCTGAAAATTCCAACGATTTCTTCACTTTTACACCTGTCATTGCTAGGAACAGGTTGTTGATCATATTATCCACCACGGTATTATGAGCCAGGGATGGTGCGAAAGCGGGTGGCACCACTTGGACAATCGGGCTAGCCAATAATCTCCTTGGATCTTGAGGTGGTGCTATGTTCTGCATCGGGGTTGGAGTTGGGATATACTTGTAGCTGTGACCCTGGAAACCAGTTGGTGGTGGAGTGTGCAATAGTTGCTGGAATTGGTTCGTTGAATGTGGTGGTTAGGACGTGTAAGTAGAGGTATAATTAACTTTTGAGGAAGTTTGTTGAGGTTGCGAGAGTTAATTTACCGTTGAGGAATGATGTTAATGTTAAGAATATTATGAAGCATGCTTTGATTGTTATTAGTATATGGAGGTGAAGTCGATGTGTAATCGGGCGAAAGAAGTTAAAAGTTTAGAGAACGTTTGTGTTGATTTGGATGGTTTAGTAAGTGATTGTTTAAAACCAGAAGATAATGAATCTCAAGGTTTAACCGATTGGGAAGTTGAAGATTTGGAGAAGATTAATGTTTCACCTTAATGTTATCCACGATTTACTTAAAGTATTTGGATGATTATCCTAAGATGAAAGAATCGATGGGAATGGTCAAGAACACGAGGAGTGAAATATTTGATCTTTTTGAGGATACGCCACAGTATTGGAGTGGAAACTCGGAGTTAAATAATAAGCTTTTTCTTGATCAGATATGGTAAAAGATGTTGGATTGAACCCATGCATCCATCTTTTGTTAAAGGATGTTTGAAGACGCAGAGGAGAAAAGAAAACATAAAGGCTGCGAAAATGCGTATTGAGAAGATAAGATGACCATCAATGGTTGAAAATGGTTTTGATGAGAGCAGTGACATTTGTGTGAGATCTCCTGTGAAATCTTAAAAGAGAAAACGGAAGGAAGTCAAAGCTGTTACTGGTAAGATTTTGCAATTGAAACGCTGATACTGTATCGGGTTAAGGAAGAGGAAATAGAGAAAGGTTACTATAACACTTTGTTGGATTTTCATGTCTTTAATTCTGGTTTCAGATGATATTAATATCTGTGTGAGTACTTTCTTGATCATAGACTTTTTAGCGTATGATATGCATATATTTATGATGTTGAGCTGTATATAGTATTATGTCATTTGCACTTTTTTTTTTATTGTTTTAGGATAAGGTTTGAATTCAGTTGGCTTGTCAACTTTAGGCTATACTAGTTTGTGTTAGTTTAATGCATGAAGTTCATGATGGAGATCTAATTTGTGATAGATATTACTAGATATCAGTTTAGTATCATCAGACGATCTGCAACAGGCATTTTAGTTATATTGTTTCGGGTCGAGCTTTTATGGTCTAAATATGTGAAGTAAGTTTTTAATTATGCAGCTGATAGACTTCCTGTTCAGCTACTGGTTCTCTTGTTCTTCACATTGTCTGGTTGAATGCTACTAGAAGTTAACAGTGCTGATATTTTTATGGCATATAGTGGTTGGCGTCCTGATATTCTCACAAGAGATCTTATGTTCAAACCTCACTAGCTGCACATCTTAGGGTGACCAGGGAAAGGGTCAGAAACGGTCACGGGATAACTCACTAAGACCGCGTACATCTAAGTAAAAATGTTCGCCCTCCCCTGGTAGGCTGAACAGGGAAAACCTTCTCCATTTACCCGTTTATATGTGCCACGAAAGCATAGTTTTAAGAAATAATAAAAAGAGGGAAGTATAGTTTATACTTGATGTATTTAAAAGCTTTGGTTACTTGAATTACCTTTATAGTTTGATGGACAATTTTTGTAGTTTGATTCATAGTCTCAGATAAACTTTATTTTAAAACTTTGCATTGTTTAAAGTATATTTAGTAACAAACTAGTTGAAGCTGTAACTCTATAATTTGAGATTGTAGTTTACACGGGAGATTGTGTCTAGGAATACTTATTCAAAAGGTATTTGAAGTAGCTGCAATTTCAAAAGATTATAAGAGAGATATTTCTAAATAAGTATCATGAGTTTTTTATTGAGAGATTATTTAATTATAAAAATGGAAAATTATTAAAACGTAAGAATCTCATTCTTCTAAAACACCCGTATTATATCCCTCACAATTCTCTCTATTGAACGCACATTTAATTACCACATAATAAGAACAGATATTTTAAACTGTTATTTTATCTACCGGTTTGACCAACCAAATACTATATAATTAAGTCGATCATAAAACAACAATTTTGTTCCACGATTGTGTCTTTGGTGTTAGAAATGGTGTCCCCACCCACCCCGGAGAATAAATGGAAAAATCTAAAGAAACAAATATTAAACGACCACAAGAGACCCAAGTGGCCCAGTTGAAGTCCAATAAAAAGATTGTGTATCAAAAGGTTGATCAACGAGAGGACAGTTCAACACGATAATAGTGGTCTCTTATAAATTACTTTCAACTTGGATTCAATCTTAGTTTAAAACTACTAAAAAGATTCATCATCATAGAAATATATTCC
Source organism: Logfia minima (assembly GCA_963921325.1). Classification (NCBI taxonomy): domain Eukaryota; kingdom Viridiplantae; phylum Streptophyta; class Magnoliopsida; order Asterales; family Asteraceae; genus Logfia; species Logfia minima. The sequence continues at coordinate 32,048,071 of OY992772.1, forward strand.
ACTAATAGCACTATTAGAAACATATCAATACAATTGAATTGATTGCTATATGTTTTAGGTATGTCAGTGATGACATAAATAGGCAAAGACATCGATTTTTAAAAGGATTATCCGATTACACTATTTATGTATGTGTATGGAAAAACGTATATGAGGAGGAAAGAAATGGATACTTACCCTAATACCTTTTTTAAATGGTAAAATTCAGATATATTAAAAGAAAATCAAAAACTACAAGTAACTTACTATAAGCAATTGAATATGTGAATGAGACTTTTAACAATTGAGAAAATATCCAAATGGCAACTCATAAAATTGAAAATACCATTGTTGTGAAAAAACCCAACTAAGTTACTGTCCAAACCAAATAATTCCAACAAAATTAATAAAAAGAAATGCCATTCATATTAAGGTTGCATGAAATATCTAACCAATTGATAGCTAATCAACCTAGAAACACAATTTAACTTATAAACAACTAATTAAACTACCAATCAACCCTTAACACGATATGCAACATCCAAATTTGACTATATCAACCAATATGAAAGCGAATACAAGTAGACTCATATTAAAATTGAAATTGAAATGCAATAAAAAGAAGATATAAGAACAACCCCAATCATTATCTCAACAATTCCATAACAACCATAACAAATACCCTCACTCACTCAAATTAAAGAATATAAGCGTTGTAGCTAAAAGAAGCACTAAATTCCAATATGGCCTAACTTCACATATTATACGAAAACATAAAAACAAATCACAAACAATAAATTTGATGATCAAATACACGTAGTTAGGGGTGTAACCGAAGCGAATAAAGTTGACTTAGTATTCAAGTTCGACATTGACTTGATTATGAACCTCAACTCCAACTTGATTGATAGATTATTGGGGTGCAATATTGGATGTTTATGATTCTTATATTGTCTAAAACTAAATCATAATACTCCCTGCGTCTCAGACTCCCAATGAATCTATTGTAAAAATGCACACAATTTTAGAATTATAAAATCATTACACTATTTATTAATAAAATGTTATCTCTATCGCTTATAAATTTTATTGATTGATTGTCATATAGAATATACACTTATTTACAATTGAAGATAGAGATATAAACATTTAGATGGAGGAAGTAATTACAATTACAATAATACATTATTTAAATACTTAAAACATAGTGAATTTACTAAGTATAATGTAACAACAAATTATCAATCAATTTGTATAATAATTAACTAGTAGTAACTAAATATGGATTCAGTTATTAATTAATTAATATTAATAGTTTAATTATTAGACTACTAAAAATCAGACAAGAGGATGAGAAAGAAGAACAAGCAAAGCAACCATCCATAAAACTCCAAAACTACACATGCTTATACGTGTACAATTCCACCACCACTTCCAATTTCTCATCTTTATATTTCCATTTTCATATCTTTCTATCTACTTTCCTAATCAATACACCCAAATCTTTCTCTCTATCACTACAAAATCTAATCAATTCTCATTTTTTTTAATTCACTACTCACCCAAAAATATCTCCATGGGTCCGATTGTATTGACTCAAATTGCAACCGGTTTAAGCGTTTTAGCCGGAGCAGCTTTATTGAAATCAGTGATAGATCAGAACCCTATGATGGGTTCGGGTCCGGGTCCGGGTTCAGGTCCAAGATGTTCAAGTTGCAACGGAACCGGTCGAGTTAGTTGTCTTTGTAATCGGTGGTCTGATGGTGACCGTGGGTGTCGGACGTGTGCTGGTTCCGGGCGGATGGTGTGTAATAGTTGTGGCGGTTCAGGTACCGGTCGACCACTTCCGGTTCAGATCTCGGTTCGTCCTCCAAACCGACCGTATTAACCCGGTAAACCTATTGGGTTTATTGTAATTGTAATATATTGAGTAAAAATTTTAGTTCGATGTTTCAGATGTAAAAATACTTTTATAATATTGAATTAATTACAATCTTTAGTTACTTATTACTTTACTTATATAATTATAATCAATATATCATTTATATATCATAATTTATTTATAGTAGTTGATGGAATGTATTTCGTAAAACGTTGATGACTGACACGCTAAACGGTCCACACGTCCCTTTGAGATTACATGTTAATGATTTTATCAATATCAATTATATATTAGTGCAAGTTGTTTTGAAATATGTAGGAGCATAGGTTTTGCATTTGCAGTTGATATATGAAGCAGCTCTTAGAAGTGCATATTACGGTGTTTTTATTTATTTTTAATGTGATTTGGGCGTGTATCGAATCACATGTGTAAGCTTTCAAATTAATGTTTGAATTCATGTATAACTCATTACTTCTAGTTTGCATATATGCGTTCATATCTTTAGGATTTGGACTTTCATAGCCGGTATTTATCAGTCTTGTGCAAATGAAGTAAGCAAAGGTCAAATTTGTGACACTTAAATTGGACATGTTATGAAAAGTCAATCCCTCATAAATCTTTTTATGTTTGTTAGTTTGAGTAATGAAGGTGTGAAATTTTTCAATTTTGTTTTGATCTTTAAGCTTGATGAAATTGGTAGTATTGACTTAATTGTATCATGTGTAAATGCATAGCTTCATGTGAATGCAATAAAAACTGAGCATGTAAGCATATATGCATATGTTCAAGCATTTGGTGCCTTCATTGTAGTGATTAGTTATTGTAGGGCATCATTTGTGAATGATTCTGGGTGAGAGCTGTGGATGTACCGCTAAGGGAAAGTGTCTAGTTTGTGACTTCCTATGCCTGATTCTTCTTTCATGTGGATCAATAAATTTATGTAATATTAACTTTTATGTTGAAGAGCGTCTTTTGTTACAGTGTTTCTGTTGTTACTGTCTTATTGTAGGAGCCTACTCTTTGAGAATTTGTGGCCTTTTTGTTCTGGTTTATTATATCAAGCAGCAGGTTCTTGTTTTTTGGTCGACACTCCAAGCTGGAGTCAACAAAATCTTAGGGTTAGGCTTCTCAGCAAGCTGAAGACTAAGAGTCTGAGACCCTAGCATATACAAGCCATATGCTGCAATTTGTATATTGTTAAGTTGTTGACTAACTGAACTTAGGGGTTATTTGTAGCTGTATTGGAAGGGTCTCCTTTTGATTTTATACAAGTTTAGTCTATATGATCTATCTGTATACAATCCGTTAGTTTAATTTCTTTAAGTTTTATTAAGTAGATGCAAGTTTCCTATCAAGTTGTTCTAGACTCTCGGTGTTCTCAAAGTGCTCACTCTGTTTCTCTCACAAAGAAGAAGCCAAAGTTGAATCTTTAGGTCTTCATTCTAGAAAAGGAAGCGGTTTTAATGTTGTACAATGAGATACAAAAATCTTACCTATGAGTACAAGTGTAGCGCACAATTGTGAAATCATGATGATTGTAGGTGAAGAGAAGGCACCTGCTGATGAGCTGAAAAGGTTCAAGTAGTTGCAGGTGATTTTTTTGTGATGTAACTTGTGTGTTTTTTGGATTAAGTGCATGGCTGCTTGAGTTGCCATCTAGGCAATGCAAATATCAGGTTATGGCCTAGTTACATTGTTGATTTTGGTACGGTGCAATTTCAAATTGGTGGTTCTTATCATAAGTTACTTGTGGTTTATATATGCACCATGTGGGGCTTGTTTCCTCGGTAATGACGCCGGGCCTTTTTTTCCTGTCATGTTGGTCGCTAGGGGCATGGTGTGCATCATCGGCTAGGCGTTGGGCCTGTTTAATTACTCGTTAATGTTAGTTACTAGGGGCATAGTGTTTGGCATTAGCTAGGCGCTGGGACTGTTTACTTTTAAATGTTGGTCGCTGGGGGCACGGTGTGCTGCAGTGGCTAGGTGCTGGGCATGTCTACTCTTTAATTTTGGTCACTAGATGCTCAGTGTGCAGCATTTTCTTGTTCCTGATTTTTCTCTTGGTAGCGATTGGAGAAGGCACACCGTGGTGCCTAATGTCTTAGCTACTTCTAAAACCACGGGCCCTGATATATTGTGTTTGGGCCTTAGGTGTAGCAGTCCCCATGGCACACCCTCTTTTCTTGTCGATAAGCTCTAATCGGACATTTAGGATCGTTGAAAATGCACATAAAGTGAGTTTTCAAATTGAAGTCGATATAAATACTTCTTGGTGTTCAATATACACGTAACGAGTGGTTATTTGATTTCTTTTTTCAAGCTACAATTAACCACTTGGGAAATTTTTCCATTATAAACCCCTTTAAAATCATTCTACCTGCTCATTGTTTAGCTTGAAATTTGACATTTTCAGATTTGAATCACAAATATGAACAGCCAGCCTCATAAGATACCTATATAATCACTAGTACAAAATACTTGGTCAGTGTTAGTTAGGCTAAAGGTGGTGTGCCAATTCTAGCCGTGGTTGATGGACCCTGATACATAAAAACATCTAAAAAGAACAAGTCTAGGCCTTTAGAAAACAACTAGATAAATAAATAACATAATGTAATATGTTTGACTAATTAATAAATAAATAAATAACATAATGTAATATGTTTGACTAATTAATAAATAAATAAATAACATAATGTAATATGTTTGACTTAATTATTTGTTATAAGTTAAATTTAAATCTCATTCAATGAATTTCAATTGTTGTTCTTATGATCAAAGCCATTTTATTTTATAAGGGGTGATTGGATTAGCTTTTTAGGAGGGTTGTTTTAGCTTATTGCATTATTTGAATAACAAGCCAATCAAAGGATAGACACTATGCTTACTAGAAAAAGTTATGATTTTTAGGTCATGGAATGTGCACAAGGAGTGAAGGAGCCATATTTGACACTTAATTTTGTAACAGGCGAGTTTAGCTATTGTAGTTGCATATTTGTTATCAATTAAGCTTATAATTGCATAAATTGCAAATTATAAATAGAAAAATATGAAAACATGTTAATGTAAATGATTGTATTTGTTGACTTGTCTTTGAAAACATTTTAAGTATTTATTCAATTATTAGATTTTATTTTCTTGTAGATTATGAATGAATATGAATATGAATCAATCACATGGGGAAATAAGTAGATAATAAAACTATTGTATGAATAACTAAGACAACATGTGAAGAAAAACAGATTAACACTATTTTGATCATGTTTTTCACATATGAAAAGAAATGATCATAAGCAAAAGTCAAAACAAGGAGGAAGAAAAGGTCAACCTACCAATAGCTTGACTAGATCTTGTTAACCTTTCTGGATATAGCCAACATCATAATTAACCTAATTCAGTACCTCCTCATCTGTTTTACTAATTATTCTTACTAATGTAACTAAATTATTATAAAATTAGATAAAAAATTATACTTTATCGAATTCAATCAAATAGAAGAAATGGCATTTCGGATAGCATATTTACAATATCATTGGAACTCAAAAAAATTATAAAGAAAAGCTTCTATAGCTTTTCATCAATTAACATCAAATAATTTATTATTATTAAATTATTCTATTAAACAATTATAATTCAATATTATTTTATTCATTTTTCTAATATAAGATTAAATGATGTACGATTTTAATATCATACTTTTATGAATCAATAACTTTATATTACACACTATATTCTATCTTATATAATGTAAAATTACTAGTTTATGTTATATTACTATTTTATCAGAATATGTTATTATTATACTCATTATTATATTTGTTAATTAATTAATTAAGTAAATAAAATAATTAATAATATAGTTATAACAATTATTATTTATAATAATTAATATATATTTTTATTGTGATGATTAATTAGTTTTATTTCATTTCAAACCTTGTATTTTTAAAATAATAATAATAATAATATTACTTTACATTCCATTTCATCATCCAAATTAGTAGTAGATATAGATATAGATTAATTCAGAATTCAATTTTTCGAGAATCCAAATTAAAATTCCTAATACTTAAAATTCATTTATTTGAACATAAAAATAAAAAGATGGAGTAACGAAGTATATTAAAAGTTGTTCAGTAACAATATATTACATTTATTTCAAACAGTTTGGAAAAACCTAATTACATTTTGTTGGTAGATCATGATACTTTACAGGGGTGTTAAGTAATTTCACCTTTTAAGTTTCTCATATTACTGAATTTCTCTTGATATATCTTAGGGTAATATAGTCTTTTGAAATTAATTCCTTTTCAATTTTCTTTAATCATCATATTCTACTATTTTAATTTAGATAATTCTTTAAATTCCTTTAATATTCTTTTTCTTATTGCTAATGAATTATCTTTTTTTATTATTATAATATAATCTTACACTGTTACATTGGCCCAATCATCTTACATTGGCCCAATGATCTGTTTTGAGCCCAAATCTAATTCAACAATACTTATACGAGTGGGCAGTGGGCACGGAAATATCGTACTCATTCTAGAGCCATTAGTTGAACAAATTTCTTGATCGATTTCGATCACCTGATCAGGTCATTCTTAGTTGATGATTTTATGATTCTTCCAGAAGCCTTCATTGGAACTATTTCATGTATGTTTTCTTCGTTTTAATTGCTGAGATCTATTATTTCATCGTATTAACGTTTTTGACTTGAAATGCATTACTTAAATTGTAGACCCCATTTCAAATAAAGAAAAGAAAATGAAATCAATGTTACATGCATTAACAACACACTTAACGTTGATAAATAAACAAACAAAAGTGTACGGTTTAATTGAATTAACTTGTGTAACTCGAATGACCTTGTGTTGTATTTTGAATTTTGGCCTCATGTCTTCATACTTTATGTGTACATGTATGGTGCATATTTGGATTCTGTATATACAAATGGCAAATTCTGAAAAAGGTAATGTAAGTTTTCAAAAAGCGTAGTAAGGGAAACGTAAGTTTATTTGCACGTTGAAATGAGTAAATTTTCGATTTAGCTCGTAAAAAAGTAACATATAAGATGTATGCAAACACATGAAACTTGAACTTTCACTCATTTCTGTTTGCCACATGCAAATTAACTTATGTTCTCCCTATTGAGCTTTCCTGGGAACTTTCGTCACTTCTTTTTCTAGAATTTGCCCTATAAACGGATTCATGTTGAACTGTTCTGTGAAAGAAATTGAGGTTATATGTTTGGTTCAATTTGATTCTGAACTAGTTTACAAAGATGTCTTTTATCTTTGAGTTTGCGGAGAACTTAATCCTAAAGTTGATGGAGGATCCAGTTGAAAGAGATCGTAAATTCAGGGACCATATGTATGATCTAAAGGAACGTTGTTAGAAATCAAAAGAGATGTGGAGCTACCCAATACGTCCTTATGGGTTTTGGGCATTTGATTGCCACAACGCCCAAATCTTTTGGGATGCTCAGATTAGTCATGTTTGAGGTTGTAAGGACCCCTATGATGACCTTCTTCGAGAGTATGATCAAGTTAGCTCAAACTCTAAATAAATTGTGATATTCTAATTTGAAATGTATCTAACTTAAGTTATATTTTTGTCTATTGGTTGCGATCAACCGAACCTGATACATGTTTCTTAGCCATGGCGATTCAAAAGCTAATTAGTTTTCATTTACTTGATTTCGATTCGTAAGTGCAGATTGTAAGAACTTATATTAGCTTACCAAATAAGTATAAGAACATGGAATTAGTACGATTTTGTTATTAATTTATAAAGAACATTATATACTATGTATAGATATCAGTTAGGATTACATTTTTTTTGGGCAAAAGGTGCACTTCCTTTAGTTTAATGGAGTGGCCATATATCTATTTTGATATTTTGTGACGACGGTGAGTCTGATAAATAAGTTGAAAAATGATCGGTGCAGTTAACTGCACAGATCTTATGTGCTGTAAATGCAAGTTGTTTTTGTAAATATTAGAAATTTGGATGCCTGAAGTGTTTTTTGTTGTTGTTGTTGTTGAAGTTATTCTAATCTACACCTAACAATATAGTTAACTGCAGATATATTATCACCTTAAGGTTTATTTGCTTTAAATCTTAGCTGACACTAGCTAATTTCAGTCATGGAACTAATTATTTAAAAGATATTCTAATTAGTTTACTGTATGATGGGAATACTTGGTCTTGGCTTATCTTTTTGAGTACTAATCTATTTTCGCGAAATACATAAGTCATGTGGCTCTTCTTGCTAAAATATCACCATCTTCATCCAATTTGTAGTACTCGTTTGGAAGAATAATCTATTTGTCATTGTTATAACAATATAGCTTAAACTCTTCAAATTTTGATAGTTGAAAAGTAACAAGAAATCAAATCATACCTCTCTGTTTTGGAATAAAGAAGTATAAGCTACAATGTGTATATATTTCCAACCAACAAACAAGAACTTATATGCTTTCATGATGGGCGATGATTCATGTATTGCCCTATATGAATGAATCAAAACGTAAAGTACCAGTTATTTCGTTCGAGCCAAGTATACTAAATGAATCAAAACATTAGCATTTATTCTGCTAGTGTTCAAAATAGAAGCGTAGATTTCTCGCATAAATTTTTTATTTCAACTTTCAAGTATGTGAAACTTTCTTCTTGCCTAGATTTTTGACTATTAAACACATTAAAAATAACACAAAAAAATTAATGACCAGTAATTTTCTTCTTACATTAGAGCCTTTTAATAACTAAAACTAAAAGTGAGATTTTAAAAATAACCGCCAAACACCTGAAGTTAGTTTCTTAACCACCATCGTCTTTTAGGTGGTATGGCTAACCACTTGATATTGGTTTTTTAATCACTAATCAGTAATCACCTAAAGATGGTTATAAAATTCGGTTGATAGATACGACTCTTAAGGGTTATAGTTGGGTAAACTGGCCCATTAAATTTTGTGTGTTTTTCAAACTATCTGCAGTTTTGAACCCAACTGGCCCACAATCGGTAAAAAGTGCCAATGCACTCTTTGGCCCATAGACATGACCCGATAGACCTTATGTTTTAGAAAGGCCATCAAGTGCAAGTTATAAATCAGGCTATCCAGTTTTCACTTTTGTATATACTTAACCCAAATACATTATGTGAAGATTTGTTTGGGTTAATATGTACAAATATGTGATTGTGGTTGATCATGAATGTACAATGTTTTAATGTATATTACATGTATAAATTATGAATTTCATATTAGTTTTTGTCATCATTTTGAGAAGAAAATGCAAAATGTAAGAATAAGTCCCGTTTGTTTTTGACTTAGCGGTTGGATACTAGAAAGACTTTAGTTACCGAATCATTGAGGATTGTTTATTTTTTTACTATTTAGATGGTTAGCACGTAAAACAAATAACAATTAATTACATATGACTTATTAAAAACAAACATGTACCATTATTTAACTAATTAGCTCGTATAAGAAATAATCATGGTCTAATAATAGAAATTGAAAGCTCCTATTTAATTATGCAGATTGTCGTATATTCTTCATCGTCAATTATTTTCTTAAGAAATTTATAAAGAAAGAAAATGGATTTAAGTTTAATATTTCTTGATCTCAATCTTAAGCTAAAGCAAAAATGTTCCATACTTCGATGTGTTTTTTTCTTTTTGGAAATAGATTGATTTTGATTATTTTAGACCCAATGTGTTGCGGTTAAACTATTTAAAATTTGCATATCCAAAACCGTGTTGAAAATATGTCAATAAATAAGTCTAAGGTCAAATTTAGAAAATAGATACATTATGTCCTAGCAATCTAAATAATGATCGGACCTTTACTTCAATGCCTAAACAGACATAGTACGTGATGAGTCTTTTGTTATTGAAAACTATCCCGTCGGGTAATTTGATAATTTACTTGCAAGTATGACATTTCCTATTTACTGTTTTCTATTTGAAACCATCATTAACCATATCTTGTTTGAATATATGCATAATACTGATATGATATGTAATTTTACAACTTTATCATTAAATAACATATTATAATTTACGTAAGAATATATTAGATCCAAGAATATTTTTATGATTAAAATTTTCTTTTTTCACAAATTTTTCATTTTAAGAGAACGTTACGAGAGAAGATATATTATAATATTTCTCTCATTTCTTTTTTTTTTTTCAACTGAAAAGATACCGGATATAATTTTATAGAAATAATTTTTCTTCTTACCACTTCTTTTTCCTTTCGTAAAATAACTTTGAAGCTGGACCAAAGACAAAGTTTGGGGCAACGGAATTGAAGTGAATCAAGAGTGTTTGATGTTTATCATAATAAAGAATTATTGTCTAATTATGTTAGGAAACAAAATAATGCGTTGGGAAAGAAATATTTTTATTGTTGATTATTTTTCTTTTTATTTTATGAGGTTAATGGAAGCATTCTTTCCCCTTAAAAACATACTTTCTCATATACACGTAGAAGGCGCATTCCTTCGAATCTATTTCATTTACACCCGCCGTTTTCATTTGGCTTGCTCCTAATTTTCATATTCAGGATAAAACGTACGAAAATCACGTGTAATCATGTACATTATTTCCAGTTCTAACACGCTACTATCACATCACATCACATGCAATGATTAATTATTTTATTATATCAAACAAAAGTGTTGTACGAGAAATAGAATATATGTCATCAAGGGGTAAAACTATGTGAATTCCTTCTAGCAAGTTTGGTTCCGAAGTAACTTAATCAAACCAAATGCTTTAGAAAGATATTTTAATACCAACTCGTTACAAAAGGTTCTTTTATAATAAAACATTTGAACAAAAGAATGACACATGTTATCCATATTTCTATTTTCAATTCATGAACAAACAAAGAAAAAAATTCCCATACACCATTGTCGCATTACATCATACTCTCCATCATCCTTACAACTACAATTACAATTGGCCATTATTATCAAGAATGACTTGGATCATACTATAGAAAAACAGATGTAAATGGAGATTGCACTTTAGCTAGTGACAACATTGCTCCATCTATAAAATAATAAACAAAACCAAGCAATCAATCAAAAAACCTAATCTTTCTTTGCATCATGGCTAGCTATTGAGTATTGAAATAGATGTGAACAAAAGCCATAACTTTAGTGGTAAAGTCCAAAAAATCTTTGTATAAATTAAAAAGGATTAATGCTATCATACATTATTAAAAATATCTCCTTAGAAAGTTTCCAATCTTTGTTGAACAAATGAACAAGAAGAGACACAATTCAATTAAACGTCACCATAGCAAGGTGCTAGCCAGGGACGGAAATACGTGAAATGTTGAACAATGAATTCCTCGTGTGATATCATCTTTATTGTTCAACTAATTATAATTTACAAATAAATACATATCAACACTTACTGTAAACTAGAGAACATTATACAATAATGCTAAATTTCTAACTACGGTATATGCTCTCCACTTGCTAAAATAGTTCACACATAACTCCATGAATGGAGTGATCTATTTATAGTCAAGTGAGCATATTCCTGGTATCATCTTTAACCAATTAAAAGCCTTCACGAATCTTCAATTTCATTGAAAAATTCTTGATATGCTTTGTGTGTGACCTAACATGTACTGCCAGTCAGGATATTCTTTCTGTAGTTTATGTCAACAATGTACTACACGCACATGTGCAATTTGCTGACATCGATAGTGGGAGCACTTTGATCATAAAACATACGTCTTTTTCGTATGTACATATTGTACAACGTGTGACATGCCATTTGGATAAAGATCAATGCTCCATAGTCTTAGTGAATCATCATATTTGAAACTGTGACAAAACTGAAGATATTCATTCTCTGAGATGACTGCACATAGAATTTCAATCTCACTGTTGGGTCTTTATTCATTATCTTCAACTTTATCTTTGATTTTTTGAATGCTTTTGTTGGGAAAAACAATATTCGGATCCAAATCATAAATTTTAAGAGTCAAAATTCTAAGTCTAGATAGAAAATTAACTATGTGTTTCTTAGTATGTGTATTTATTATTTGTCAGAGTCTGTTAGACATAAGACAGACCTAGATCAACACATACTCAAGTTTATACAAAGTCAAGTGAGGACAAAGTCAAACCATAAAGACTCAAGTATAAAAGACTCGAAACTTGTAGACTCAAAGAGACTTACAGACTCAAGACTACAAGGAGATAACTATAGAAGATTTGAAGATACCTTATTAGTTAGGATGATTTAAATTGTAATGTAATTAATATACTTTCCTTGATATACGTAGTAGGTAGGTAAAAACTCTATTAGTTAAAGATACAGTAAGATTGCAATACGTAACCCGTATACCTGTATAAATAGGCTCAATGTAAATATTGAGACTAATGATTAACAACAACGAATTTGTGTAATTCTTTAATTGAATTGATCAATAATATTATCATTTAACATATACTGTGTGTTTTTAATTATTCCCATTTAGATCAATTTAATTTTAATTGTTATTACGTTTGTATTAATTATTGAATACTTGAATTTATAATTGATTAGTTCAATTTGAATAATCAATAATCTGTTAAAAGCTTTAAGTTATAGCAAGCTTACTGAAACAACTTTTTGTAGATGGCTCAAAAGCTTATTATAGGCAAACTCTGAGAGCCAATTCTTAGAATTCCTTTAGTCTCACTTCTCATAATATAACTTGCAGTGTTAAAGTTACTTGTGTATAGGATCATCGAACATTATTATTCAATTATTGTCATTATAAAATCAAATAGAATCATATCAACATTTGCTATATATTCCTAGGTTTCAAATTCGTTTCTGAAGCCGACGAAGCTTATCGCTCTCTAACATTGTTGGGTTTGTGAAGTTAACCTTACACCACATAGCTGTCATTTTCCATGAACCAACATTGACTATGTATTAATCCCGAAACAAGTGATATTATTCTCCATTTCAAGATTGTTTTCACAAATTTAGTTTTTCTTCAACTTTTTGATATAGAACATATAAACTGTTTCTAGAAACATACAAATAGATGTATAAATCGGATAATATTTATCTTTATCAATTTGATTTAGCTTTATAATAGTGCGTGTTAGGTTTCTTGTATCCAAGATTATTCTAGTCTGTACATGTATTTTCTTGGTCAATCAATAATAACAAACAAATATGTCAATTTATTTTGGGCACACAAATCATATTCCAGAATGTTTCTAAGTACCGAATGTGTGTCATTATGCATGTACACGGTTTCAAACGAATTCCGGCAGTTACAGACGATTAAATTTGTCCAAATAACTTTTTCAAATAATCAGAAGATGTTACATGGGGGTTACAAATTACTTAGACTTAGACTGATACAACCTCAGTCTGACCTATCTCGATCAATCAATATGGTCAGCTCTAGATTACGCAAACTGGATCGCCTCCAGGGGATAGCCCCCTTGGATCCTGCAATTTTTGTTGAACACGGAATATAGTAATTTAACAGGCTATGCATACTGATTCACTTATTTTGTGTTCACTAATCCACCGTTACACTAAAAAATACAAGAATCTCTTGTTTAGTGATAAAAGCAAAATGAGTATAAAAATGAAGGATGTCATTTTTCTTTGTGTGGATGCATTGCTCTACCAAATATTGAGAAATTGAAACCTTGAGAAGATGGACACTTACCTTCAGGTTACGCGATCAGAAATTAACAAAGTATTCCAAAACATTCAACTATATATCTAATAGCTTATAAATTACAAATGACAACGTGTGGGTACGTAGATACAATATAATTATCTAATTAATACATTATAATTAATTAACAAATCTAAATTGGAACAATCTTCTACAGTACTTATTTAAGGCCATGTACAAAAACACAAGTACAGGACTCAGGCATATATAGTAACTTAGTTACTATTTAAAGAAGCTTTTTTTCTTTCTTTTAATAACACAATGAACATATAAAATCACATAAAATAAGATTTATCTTAAAACTGCATGACATTTCAATGGCCTCTTTAGCTCAAGAGAAAGTTTTAGGCACTCCGAGAGGTCTACCTTAGTGGAGGGAAGCCACTTATACTGTTGAAGAAGTCGCGCTAGCCACAAATGAACCGTGGCTAATCCTAGTGACTTCCCAGGGCAAACTCTTCGGCCCGAACCAAATGGTGCAAGCCTAAGGTCAGAACCCATGATTGGAACTTCCTCTTCTATGAACCTTTCAGGCTTAAATTCCAACGGGTTTTTCCATATGAAAGAGTCATGTGTGATGGCCCACATGTTAACCATTGCAGTCGTCCCAGAAGGGATGAAGAACTTACCAACGTGGACATCACGAGTTGCAAGTCTAGCCCAAGAAAGTAATGGGCCCGGAGGGTGTAACCTTAGGACTTCTTTGACTATGGCTTGAAGATAACAAAGATTTGGGATATCGGAGTCTTGAACATGTCTATGTTTGCCTACATGCTTATCGATCTCATCTTGAGCGTTTGCTTGAATCTCTTGGTGTAAAACCATTCTTGCCATGATCCATTCTAGAAGGATGGCAACTGTATCTGTTCCTCGAAAGATCATCTCCTATAAATTAATACCAACAGTAGTTTAATAAAACAAAAATGCGAGTTCAAAGGATGACAATTGTAAAAGAATTTTTTTAAGGACATCACTAGAACCAAGTTTGACATCAACAAATCTTAATTATATTCGTCGATCATATCTTAAAACAAATAGCATGCTTAATGTACGTGGAGTTGCAAAAGAAGCGAAGAGGTGATACTTTAGATGATGATGTCAGTCTCTACGTACTCCTTGTGGATCACTAATTGCCGGAATTTTCTTAATTGAATAGATTGAATTTGCACGCGTAACCAAGTTCTTCTATACCCATCACTATATTATATTGCCTTATTAGCTACTATACTTACTGGATGTTAATAAAAATGTGAACTTGGTAAAGCTAGGGTAATGATCATAAATGCATAAGTTAATAGACATGCATATACACCGCACATAGCTTTACCAAAAGAACATACTGTACTCCATATAAGTACAATTTGGTTGAGGTTTATTGTGGATTTAGTGAGTCACAAAAGTAATAAACCCGGTACCAATTAAGTATAGATGTTACTCCTAAGTCGTTACTAGTTTAGTTAAAGTTCCTTCGATTCAAAGATTTTTCAACTTTACTAACCTTAAAGTTTGACCAAAATAGTCCTAAAAGCTTTAATATCTACCTTTTCATCTTACCAAACTAACTGTTAATTAAAATGTTTCATAATCCAAATTCTGTTAGTACATGTGATGTCAAGTTAAAATATCTAAGAGATATGATATACTAATATATCTTAATTAACTGTTATAGATACTTGTGAGTTTTGTATATATACATAATATCATATTATGATAGTATGATACAAAGCTATTTAAGGTTCATGCACTGTACTAAAATTTATCATCTTTTAAATTAATGTATACGAATGATTCAACAAGTCATATTATGTAATCTCTTCATGTTAAATATAAGGTAATGGTAGTTGCTGCATGTAATGCGTGTGTGTGTGTGTGAGCGAGAGAGAGAGAGAGATACCCAAAGAACAGCCACTATATCAGCATTGCTGAGTTGATCCTCTTGAGGCAAAGATAACAATACACTAAGAAAGTCATTCTGGCAATTTTTAATACCTCCACCATCTATTCTTCTTTCCTCGAGAATTTGACCTACAAGATCTTTGACTTTTAGAGTCAACTTATGACACCTCCTCTTGACTCCACTAAAGTCCAATATCCTAATTGGGAAGTAATCCCCCCAATGAAATTCACCTATCAATTCATACCCTTCTTTCACCATATACCCTAATTCTACTTCCTTTTCAAACCCTAATCCACTCCCAAACACACTCTCCATGACATTTCTCAAAGAACCTTTTTGCAATATCCCTCTTAACTCCACAATCCTTCTCGTACTCATCTCCTTCGACACCTTTTCCACCATTTCGTCGCACACATGTTGTCTAAGACACTCGAGGCTCAAAACCCTTTTTGGAGAGAACATGTGGTTTGCTGCAATCCTCCTTAGATGTCTCCAATACTTCCCAGATGGTGCGAATCCAATAGCTCTTTCAAACATCAATGAACTGGCCGATTCTTTAATAGGACGGTCCGAAAAAGCACTACCACATAAGATTTCTTTAGCAGTCTCAGGGTGACTAGTAATAACCACACGAGTTGAGCCAAGACTAAACGCCATAAGACGAGTTGCACCCATTGAGCTAGCCATAGTGGCAAGTTTTCGATGAGCATGTGAACCCATTATAGGTAAGATCCCTAGGAAAGGCCAACCAGCAGGACCAGGGATCTTACTAGTGTTTAAGTTAGGGTTTCTCCATGCAAACCCACCCGGGACTAACCATGTATTAACTAATAAGGGAAAGAGAGATAAAAGAGAAATAAAAAAGAGAAGTTGGAGAGAGACATCACAAAAGGACACTAGATGATATAAGATTAGAAGAAAGAAGCTTGCCTTAAAAAACAATTTCATTTCACAGAAGGCTTGTGCAATTAAAGCTTAAATGTGTAGTGAGAGGGATTGCATGTGTGTTGGTTTGTATATATAGTAGATATAAAGTGATAGGTTTTTTATTGGGTTTATTAACCCAACCATGGTTTGTTAATGTGTCTTGATGTATATATTCTAAGTTTTTGGAGTTCTCAATTTTCCTTTTCATTTACATGATCGATGGTTAGTGCTAGCATTTGATTATTGTAAGGTGTTGATGACTTGATCGATTGAGGTGAAAAAAAAATTAAAAAAATAAACGCACTATTCTCTCAAAAGTTTAAATTTAAAACCTCAAATGAAAGACTTTCAATTTTTGTATGAAGTACTAAAAAAACGTACACCATCTAATGAACTTAATTTTTATATCCAAAATGGGTAAAAACGATTATGATTCTGAAGAGCTGAGAACTATTAATGCATGATAACTACATAACAGGGGAATAAAGAACCAATATATATTTAATATTTTTCTATGTAAGGTATTAAGGTTGCATGGATTAAAAACCTCACTAAAAAAAATTCAGTGAGACAAAAATTTAGTTAAAAAAAAAATAGTGAGCACTTGTAATATGATATCAAATTTGTCACACACCACTAAAACGGAAACTCGAAGTGTAACAATACAAGGTTTCACAACACAAGATATAAAATAACACCTACCATAATATACTAGTGATTAAAGTTTACATCACAAATTACATTGAGTACACAAGTCTTAGAGCCATACATCGAGAGTTTAAACAAAAGCAGTAACCATAACAATGATAATAACTATAACTATGGTGGGCTTCAGTCTACTTTCACTGACCGTTTCCTAAAAAGCATGTAAAATGAAGAGGTCCACTATTGAAATAGTTGGTGAGTTCACAGTTTTGAATGTGTACGCTTAAAAGCTGATGAAATACAGTTTGAGAAATATCGTTGTCGAACGTTCTACAAACACCGAATACCAATTTTATGTACCAAATGCTCATAAAAAATTTCGTCAATAATATTTTGTGAACAACCCTACAAGGTTGTCGCTTGATCTAATTTGACAAAAATCAGGTTGTCGAGAAAAATTCAGTGAAATGTGGTTTGTTCAGTCACGCTTAATAAACCCTCCTTTGATTTGAGCTATGTTTGCAACATTATTTTCGTACAAAGTGTCAGATTTTTCTGATAGTTTGGAGACTGCATTCTATTTGGATGGACTGACACATTCTCAATCAGTTTCATAAAACGCAATTAATTCGATATGTTTTGATGATGATGATGTTGATGTCAGCAATTGCTTTGTCGATCTTTGTGAAATTGCAGGGTCACCATATGTGAAAACACAGCCTGTTTGTGACTTTGCCTTATGTGGGTCACACATGTATACCACAAAAATAACGAAAGATGTGTTCGATTTCATTCCAATATCGACATGTTGGTTCAAAGATATGTCCTGGTAATACATTTACCGGATAAACAATATTGGGTCGTGTATAATTAGCACAATGCATCAAAACCCAATTTTAGTTATTTATGGTACTTCATGACCCATAACTTATTCATCTATTTCTTTGGGGTAGAAGGATCATTTTCTCGATTAAGTGATGGCACAACCATTGGCGAACTTAATGGATAGGCTTAATACATATTTGAACACTTCAACAATTTTTTATGTATAGTTAGATTGATGGAAAAAATAATCCCACTTCATAGATGCTCGATTTATAGGTCGAGATAAAACTTAGTTATAGCGAGATCTTTCATTTCAAAATATTATGCAATATGTTCAATCTCTTTAAGAGTTTTAATTATATTAAATTAATTCATGTACTGCAATAATTTAATCTTGATAAAAACAAATGGACTAACCTTGTTACTTGTATATCCTACTTTCAAAAGATATTCACTAAGTCGATTATAAAATATTAGATCTCTTCAGAAGAAATTTTAAAATTTTTTATTGAAAAACATTTCTCGAGGTTTCACTTTACATGCTTCGGGCATATTCAATCCTTCAGAGATTTTCATAAAATACAAATATCAAGTAATCCATGAGGATGTAACATACATAGGACACATATGAAGCCTTTCTATATTTGCAAGACAAATTAAGAGTCGTCGCATTCACAAAATGTAAATGTCTCTTCATAATTGAGTGCGGGCATTTTTTTGAAAAACCTCGCGCGATAAGTCTTGTTCAATATCTCACTACTTTGTTTTTCTCATTTTGCTTATACTCAAAGACCAACTTTTATCTAACAAATTTTACACCTTTGATGTATAGACTTCGTGTCGTAAACTTTAATTAATGTGACACAAATCAAAGGTTAATTGATCACATGAGTTTTCTCATTTTAGCAGATTATCTCTTTTCTATTCTTCTGGATAGTTATGTTTTTATGATCCTTATTAAATTTATTGTACTTAGCGTCATATCAATTAAATATTCTTAATATCGATATCATTTTGTTCGATTCCATATTTTTCTTAGACATGATATGTTTATTATAATCTTTTCATATTCCGGGTACCTAATGTTCTTCTGGAACCTTCATGTCTAGAAACTCTTCTGAAGCCTCTTATGGCGAATAATTTCCTCAATTTGACCATCTAAATTTCTTGCTCCATTTTCTATTGAGGAATTTTATATTAAAATCGACTATTATACCACGCTTCACATGGGCCAAAATTTCCTTTTGGGTCACAAATCTTTGACAAAGTATTAGCAGCTAACGTAGGTGACTTAATCATCCTATTTAGATCAATAAATATTTATAACAATTATTAAATCTTATAAATGAGTTATCATTTGAACTTCAAGTTCAGAGTTTTTGATATGAGGATCAATATTAAATAATGATAATTCATTGTAACTCAATTTATTTTTAGTTGTCTATTAATGAGTTATCTTTTATTGAACATAAATATTGGTTACTCACTAGGATCTAGTGCTAACAAAGAGGATGCGGTAACTTATTGCCATGATGTGAATTTATATGTCATAATAAATTACCCCATGATGTGCTAAATCTAGTTATTAAATTTATACCAAGAAATACCGCAAATAGACTATCACACAACTGAGTAGTTTACCCTGTCGTGTAGTAGTATACCTATAGTAAGTTCGGATCGAACCATGAGATCCGTTCAATTAAGTGTGAATAGAAAAAGTACGTTAATCTAAACAAGTAGGTAAATTGGAGGGAAGGGGGGGGGGGTTTGATACCAATTTGTTGCTTTGCAATTGTCACTAAATTAAAAGAAAACTAAAACGAAATAGCAAGTGGATTTCTAAAGAAAACATATTGAAAGTGTAATCAAATGATTGAAGCAACATTCACTTGGAGTTCACTAATGACTTCGGGGTGTTGGCTGAACCATGTTTATCTAGTATATTTTACCAAATTGAATTTAGAATAGGGTTCACTTTCACTCCTTGTGACAACCGTCACCAAATCAGGTTAGATAACTTTGACCATTAAACTGATGCTCATTGTTTAGTTAAACTTATGTGCTTATGTGATTTCCTGAAACATAGGACATGATAAATTCTAGGAGTTAAGTGTTCTATCTGTACTATTCCCTCTAGTTGTTGTGATCATGACGAAATCTCTAAGTACTTACGTTTCCCCGAGAACGTTGAATTGATTCTTAGACATTATAGATATCTTTAGAAGACAACGTGTTGGTGATTAGCCCATAAATAAATAAATTATGTCAATAGTATTCTTTTATAATAATAATAAATAATGATACTGCAAGATTAGAAGTAAATTAAAAATAAATAAATAAATACTTATACAACACATTGAATAGTTAAATGTACCAATAAGGAAAATGTCACTCTTAAATATAATTTTCTTTTAAAAAAAAATAATGAATACTAATACATAAACAAAAAAAAAATATTTTTTTTTATATATATTATTTAAATCCGGCCAAGGGAGAAAAAAATGAAAAAAAAATGTTTTACCTAATTTAAACATCTATTTCTTGCTAACTAAGTTATTTCTTTTCATTAACTCAAAACCCTAGCTTCTTTTATTCCCTCTCCTCTTCCCTTGGACGAATTTTATCAAACCCTAGCCTCCATATATTTTTTTTTTTTCATCAAAATCTCAAGAACAAGGTCAATCGATCGTCTTTTTGAAGTTTTCGGTAAGTATTCTTATTTCCTCTCTAAATTGATCTTTCTTTTGTTTCTTAATGTGACTCGAATTGATGGAAATTTATTATGATTAAATGCATCTAACTAACATGTTAAAAACGAATTTGATGAAGTTATATCAAATATAAAATCGTAGATATGATATTCTAGGTTAAAAGACGTTGTTTGGGTTAAATCAGAATCTGGACAGAAATTTGTACCCACTTGGGTAGGCCATATCTTGGTCATAGCATGGAGTTTTTATACAAATTTTGAGTCTAGATTTAAGTTCTATGAGTCTACTTTCTATTCCAAGTGGTTTCATGACGAACCGATAAGTTTAGGTCATTCAAAAGGTTATTACAACACAACTAGTCGAAACTGTATTTGCTGATCAGATTTTGGGTCGACTTTGGGATACCATAACTCACTCAATTTTTCGAATTAGATGATGATATTTTTTTCTGGGATAGGTTCTATGTGTCTACTCATCACTGTAAAAATTTCAGATTTTTTTGAGACTTTTAAGTATTTTAACAAAAATAAAACTTTTTGTTGCGTCAGCAGAATTCTTTCCTGGCTAGTTAGTATTATGGAATTTTATTAAAATAGTAAAGAATTAATAAAAATTATGGGAAAATTTCTGGGAAAGCTTAACACCTTTTAGGTTCTGTCATTTAAATTTGGAACCCTAAATCACCCGTTTAAGATACTTTAAAAATACATAATGTAACCTTAAAATTTTGGTCAGAAAATTTAATCTATGAAAATAAGGGCAAAATCACCAATTACTTACATCAAGGACTTAAGGAAATACAAACTATTATTCTTGAGGGATAGTTCATTAGGAATACAAGGTTTGATCATATACATTCCATCAATTGTGAGTTACAATGGGAAGGATTATAAGCCTTGTCCATGTGTAACTTACACACTTCTTTTATTTATAGATTTACTAGCTCGGATAATTTTGCACTTTGTTTCATCTACAAATAAGGTGAGTTTCGTGGCCCCTTTTTCTTTTTATATAACTTGGGGGAAAATGATACTCAAAGGCTATTTCAAATACTTATGCTGTGATAATCATTTTATTTCTTGGGACAATTTGTGTGTTTTTAATTGCGTATGCGAGTATTAGTGGTTGAGGTGTACATAACTATGATATCTATCAAGCCAACTGTTTAGCTCCAGCTGGTAGGCGACATGTTTGGAAATCTATTGTGTTGATGACTATGTTGATTGTTGATGACTATGTTGATGACTATATTGATTATGTTCGGGTTGAACATTCATATGCACTATATGCTGCTACGTTTTTATTTTACACTATTGTCCTACTCATATTCTATGCACAGCAAAATGCAATTATTTCTTAAACCTACGAGCTCACCAACATTATGTTGACGTTTTCGAGTATTCATTTTCAGGTAATAACAATAAGAATGCTTAAGGAGGATAGAGTCCCTACCTAGCTTTAGTGAGACTTAAGACTCGCGTATTGTTTTCTGTCGAATAAATCACATTAGTACATCTCTATGGATTTGATGTTTTCTTTAGTTTGGTTATTGTTTGAAACTTGTCCCGGGTTGTGGGATTATGTGACTTTATGACTATGTTTATTGTGGTATTGACTGACCATGATACAAGTCGCCGCTTGTGTCGGGAGTCGTCATGACACCTTGTGTTGATTTTCTTTCATTTAGTGAACTCTCTATTATTTATATCAATGTGTTATGACGATCTTCTCCGTCACGCCTCGCGTTTCCGCCTAGGCGGGGTGTGACACTCCTCTAGACCGAATGGTTAGAAATGATCTTTCGCTCTCACTCAGGTTTCTAACCAAACTAAATTTTAATTCAATTTGTCAAATCTTGAATCTTGTAAACCTACTTTCGTAAGATTACTAAACTTAAGTCGATGTATCTAGTTAAGTTCAGTTCAATTACAAATGAGTTTAAGTAACGTGTCCTATTTCAATATTGCGTTCACAATCAATCAAAAATTATTCAAAGACAAACAGTTGTAATAAATCATTTAAAATGTACAAGCATTCACTATAAACATCAAATGATTTACCAACAGGACAAATTAATAATCAAAACTCAATTATAATTGGTTCTTCGATTAAAAGTGAATCAAACAATTATGAACGTCTAATGATAAAAAAAACCTAATTAATAGGTCACATCATCCAAGTCAATGTAAATTAAATTAGCTCATAATCAAACTAGAAATAACAATAGACATAGTTGAATTGCAAGTAAACATTGTATTCAAGAGAAAATATGTAAACAGAATCGTTAAATCGTCTAAGAAAATTGAATCTTCAATTGTGGACAAATAATGATAGAAGAATAATGTTTTAACCTCCAAAAATCGGCCAGAATCGCACACAAGAACTAGAGAGATAAGCTAAGTTCAAAAATGATAATTAATTAGGGTTTCAATGGGATTAAGGTGAAAATCGCGTAACTAACATGCTTACACAGCGGGTATATGAGTACCCGGTGGGTACTTTGAATAACCACCCGGTTCAACCTCTTGTTCCCGGCTTCCTGCTTCAAAGGGTATAGATGACTACCCAGCGAGTACTTTTCGCTTCAAGATTTCTTTTGCAAATCACTCGTTTGAGCGCAACTGACCCGTTGGTTAAGGAATACCCGGCGGGTACTATGTCTTTCAGCTTCAAAACTTCAACTCTCTTCACCTTTTTGCCCGTTTCTCCTCACACTCGACTCGTAACACTTGAAAACATAATTTTTGTTCTTTTAAGTACCAAAAGTTCACTAAATTAACAGGAATTAACAATATAAAATGAAGGATATTGCTACAAATGAATATGTATAAATCGAGCAATATCACCCCCATAAACAAACTGGATTTGATGCTTCCATAATCATTAATTTTGTTACGCTTAATAAGCATTGCAATATAAACAATTTTATGTATGACTATTAGCTTCCGGATGTTCAACACTTATCCCACTAATTAAGAATATGTGAGAAATAATGCACCAGATGTTCAACACAACCCTAAAAAGATAACATAATTTAAAATAATGTGCTCGCAATTATATTATTAAAGCGACTAATCAAGCAAATTTCGCGTTGCGACTTTGATTATATGTGACCATGTAGATGATGCATCGGTCTTAAAAATAACTAAATGGTCAACAAGATGAATGTATAGGCCTGTATACTCCAAATATAATTTCCAAAATGGGATTGAGTCCCTTTTTTAGCTAATGATTGGTGGATAATCAATCTCTTTTGAGAGCAAAATAACAAATTATAAAGTGTTAGATAAAAGAAACTTTTGATTCTCAATTGATGACACATAACTCTTCACATCATTTTTTACTCGGGATGGTCTAACTAGTCAAGTCAGATATAATAAAAAAAATGATGGTCCATAAAGTTCTGGTTTATGACCACATATGATTTTGTTGCAGTAATTAGTGATTAGATCAAGAGGAGATGATCAGATGCCGAGAAAATTTCAATAGAAAGAAATGAAATATTAATTTAAAAAGTTGTCCTCTTGACAATTCACGTAAGCTCTTCTAGAGTCTCAACAATTTACATGAGGTCTTCTGGACTCTATTAGATATAATGTGCCAAGTACATATGTAAGGATAAAAAAATCTAAAAGCATCGATCATAAACTTTGAATATTTAGAAAATATCAATTATATCTTGACGATTCATAACTCTAGGTTATAATTGTTTCATTTCAATGGAATTTACTTCTTCATTGTTTTCTTTATTCTTGACTGATGCTTGATAGAGCTCGGCTAAATTTTTTGGCATACGACATGTACGTGACCGATGAGTTTTCATCCCACACATATGGCAAGGTTCATCATTCTTATTATCATGTTGATGTTGCGAATTTTCCCTTTTTTCATATTTTCGCTTATTATCATATGATTTATAATTATGACCATCACGTCTTCACAGATTTCCACGACCACGTCCATGAGCAGATTTATTACTATGTCCTTGGTAATTACTACGTCCACGAGCTAGTCCTCTCACATATAGGTCGCATTCACTTCAGGGAATGGATTAGAGCTAATAGGTCGTGCTTCATGGTTTTTCAATAAAAGTTCACTGTTTTGCTGTCATTGATACCATTTCTTTCATTTAAATTATGTTATAGTTCTAGCAGAACTTTCACCATTAAATATTCCATTTTGAGATCCTCATGAAAATAACGTCGGAGAAATATCGTTGTCTTGACACGCTCCGGCAGGGAGGCCTTATATCCAACTTTAATTATGTCTACCAAGTTATTTACATGGCAATGGAGCTCAACATCAAGAGTCTATATATAGGAGATAATTTATACGCAATCTGTTAAGAGTGATGAACTCCAATTTAGTAGTATTTGTCTTTAAAATTACATATGAAAGACGAGATATTAATTTAACCAAAAGTTACACATATGAAATTAAATAAATAAATTGTTAAAAGCAATCACATAGTAACCATATAATTTAATAGATGTAATCCTCAACTAATAATAACTTTCAAGAGTCAGTGGCATCTAAAATAAGTATAAGATCAACTCATATCGAATAGAATTGCATGTTACACCCTTACTTTAAAAAAATATATAATATTGATGAAATCTCATTAAAGAATCAAGTATGCAAAAAACGTACTGCAGGCTAGAGATGAGAAAAACCGAACTAAAAGTTGAAAAATGAAAAAACATCAAAAAATATTAAACGGAAAAAACCGAACGAATTCAAAAACTGATGGTATTGATTTTTAACTTTCTAAAAAATGAACCGAACGGTTCGGTTATGGTTTTTACTCTAAAAAGAGACCAAAAAACGAATCGAACGAAACTATTTAATTATGATAAATATATACATATATATATTTATAAATATATATATATATATATATATGTATATTTAACTCTTTAGAGTAAAATTTTGAAATCATTTCTAATATATGTATAGAATATATGTATATATACATAAATAAGCAGGTTTAAATTAGCGATCTCAAACACCCCCTAGTCATACATTTGTCATTAATTTTGTTTGATTCATACAATTAATCGCCATGAGTAAAGGTGAAAAATTGGATTAAGTCAAGTAGACAAGTCTAAAGTACCCAACTTGAACCCGACATGATTTGATAAATAGGTTGGCGGGTAAAAAGTACTGAACCCGGACACAATCTTCATAACTTATGTAAGTAAGGGGTTAATGGATTGGCATGTTGGTTTCGGGTTAATATCAGTGACTATGTAGGTTTCTGGTCAAACGGGTCAAATTTAAAGTGTTAGTTTGGATTGACAGGTTAACCCATTAACCCGATCCCAACCCGAAGAATCAAACGGTGTAATAGGTTTCCGGTTAATATCAATTTGTGGGTTGGTTTCGAGGCAAACGGGTCAAATTTTGTGGGTTACTTTTGAGTTGGCGGGTTGACCAGTTAACCAAAGAACTTAACAAGTTGGTAGATTTCGGATTAGCGGGTTAACATGTTGAGATAAATATATAACTGTTATATGTCTAGATAATGATAGCTAAAGATATCCATAATGATAGTCATTACTCCCAACTTGATAAGGAATGAGTGATTACTTACTAATGGGTAATGATGCATTGTATTATACAATAACATGCAGGTGACTATTGTACCTCAGCGCTTTCTAGGCAGAATATCTATGAATTTTTAAACAATAAACCTTTGCCATTATCCAATACCAACTTTATCCATCTTATTCATCAGGGACTGGTATTTAGTATATGCAGCAGAGAGTTTTCATTATTTTTAATTCCAAATAATTAATATTGCCTAGTAAGATTTACTTCTTTGCGGTGATTAATATACGGTGTTCCAAGATAAATGTTCTTTAAGGTATCTCACATCTCTTTAGTTGTGGAGCATAACCTTACAGACTCAAACACCTCATCAGGTAAATCCATGCCTATGATGATCTTAGCTTGCTTGTCAAGTCTAACTAACTTTCTATCCTCTTATGAGTACTGCGGTACAAGCTTTGGTACTAACATCTCTAGTGAACAAGATGTTGTAGTAGTAGCAAGAACTGCAGGTACAATGGTAGTATGGATATAAAATCGCAAAGTCTATCATCAGTTAAATCAAAGAACATCATCAATTAGGACATCCAAGTTTCAATCCGTGAGGGATTGAATGTTAGAGGCTTGGTTGTAGAACCATTCCTTTTCTGGTAGGATGAATCAACGCACCTATACTTGACTGACTCTGTTACAGATCTGGTTAATGAACTAAACCAACTATGCTCTGATACCAATTTTTAGACCCAATTATAACTTATGAGCTAAGTTATATAGAGTTACAGTGTATAGCTTGAATTGTAGAGGAGGGTGGATACAATTTAATACTTAATTGTGTATTTTAAGACTTTTAATTGAGTTATTAATAAGTATAAAACACTTGTTTGATTAACATAGAATTAATTGCAAGTATGAAAGTTGGTGACAAGGAGTACAATGATAGATAACTTGAATGGTGAATTTATTAATCACAAATTACACAAAGTATTGAATTGCGGAATAATCTAGCCAAGGCTGAAATTAATTCAATACAAATTACAAGTTATTGTAGCACTCACTATGAGAATAGTATAATCTAGCCAAGTTTGAAACGATTACTCATTGACTCAATTTTGCACTTAGAAAAACTTTATCACTACCAAGTCAAGTTATAGATGCAAATCGGTAAAGTATATATGTTACTCTATTTATAGACAATGTATTTCTTGTAAATATCTCCTAAGTTTTAGGAAAATAGAATCACGTGTGTTGCTGTATGATTTGCTTCCTTCTAACTGACAACTTGTTAAGAAGGAATATTTTGTGGTCCCTTTCTGAGCATGCTTCTTTTGTGTGTTGATTTTTGCACCAATCACAATTAAGCTTGATCACATTCCATAACTTTAACACTGAAGGTTTCCGACGCAATTTTGATCAGGGACCTCACATTAGCGTGTTGTAACTTGAACGATGATTTATTCTTTTATTACTGAAGTTGCTGGAGGAGTAATAAGCTTTCTCACTCACTGTGAGCTAACATGCTCTTGTAGAGTGACTTGACTAGTTATCTTCCAGTAATCTCCCTTTATTCTTCAACAACGACTACTATGTTTATTGTGTGATTGTGTAAATCTCTTCTACATAGCCAGTGAGAAGAATACACATAGTTGAGATTATTCACTCGGTGATATTCTTCTTCTGTAATGAGAGCTTGACTTCATCTTCATAGCAGTGACTAGGTTGACCAACGATTAATGATCTAACTTATAGTTTAGGGGTTTTGACTTCATCATTTCCTATTATGTACTTCAGTGACTAAGTTGGTTAGCGACCAGTGACCCAACAATATGTGTGTGTGTGTGTGTGTGCACTCAACTTTTGTCAAAGAAATTACAGCAATTATATATATCTGAAGCAAACGACATTGATATGTGTTGGGTCACTGGAGAAACTATCATTAGAAATGATGAAGACAAAACCCTTAAACTCTGAGTTGGGTCACTGATCGTTGGTCAACCTAGTCACTGCTATGAAAATGAAGTCAAGCTCTCATTATAGAAGAAGAAGGTCACCGAGTGAATAAGTCTCAATTATGTGTATTATGCTTACTGGTGATGCAGAAGAGATTTACTCACTCAAATAATAAACAAAGCAGTCACTACTCAAAAATAAAGAGAGATCACTAGAAGATAACAAGTCAAGTCACTCTACAAGAGCATGTTAGCTCGTAATGACTGAGGAAGCTTATTGATCCTCCAGCGACTTCATAAATAAAAGAATAAGGTCTTGACAAGTGACATCTCACTAGTGTGAAGTCCCTGATCTATATTGGGTTGGCAACCTTCGAAATTAAAGTGATGGGATGCGTCACAACAAGCTTGATTGTGATTAGTGGAAAATCAACACGCGTAAGAAGCATGATTAGAAGGGGACCATAGAATATTCTTTTTAGCCGTTTATTAGAAGGAAACCAATCACACAGCGACACGTGTCATTCTACTTTCCTAGAATTCAGGAGATATTTACGGGAAATATCTTGTCTATAAATAGAGTGACATATTGTGCTTAGACGTTCACAAATTTGCATATATCGCTTGATTAGTCAGTGATAAAGTTTGCCTAAATGCAAATTCGAGTCAGTGAGCAATAGTTTAACTTGTATCTTAGTTATTCTACTCTCACAGCGAGTGCTACAGTAAACTTGTAATTTTGTTAATTAATCTAAGCCTTGGTTAGGTTATTATGTATTTGATATTTTGGTGTAATTTGTGATTAGTAATTCACAATTCAAGTCATTATTCCCTGTACTCTTTGTTACTAACTTTCACACTTACAATTTATACTTTGTTTACTGAACAAGTGTTTTTTTAAACTTATTAATAACCTGATTACTTAAAATATACAATTAAATATTAAATTGTATTCTCTCCCACCCTACAATTCAATTTATACGTTATAACTCTATATAACTTGATTCGTAAGAGATAATTGAGATTATCACTACACGTACATTATACCAACTAGGATTACATCATTTTAAGCTGGTTTTTTTGGTGTCTTTCAATTCTACGAAGATTAACTAGAATACCCTTTACTGATTTGCTTATTGTCACAATTTAAACTAGTTACCTTTTTGTAAAGTATACAACAACTAAGCTAACATATTTATCACAAGAATCTTACGGAATACTCTCTGGCTTTCTTCTTGTTGTTGTTTTTTTTTCTTTTTGCCAATTCACTCCTTCAATTTATATGCTAAAAACCTCGGTTATTTTATAGCATAGGGTAAAGGTGGAGTCTCAAATAAATTTGCACGACTCGTGAAATATAACACATTTCATTTAACATACATTAAACAAACATCCTAAATAACTATTAGAAGTTCTCGTAAACATTCTCATCCTTACCGATTATTCAACATAACATGTCTATTACAACTTATTGAGCTTAAAAACATTTGACATAAAACATCTTAAACAACTATTGCGGCTACTCATAAGTGTTATCATTCTCATTAGCTACTCTTACTTCACAACCTGAATATGAAATGTAAAAGTGGACGACAACGCCCAACAAGTTTCTTTATACAAGGGTAGAGATATTTCATGCAAGTAGGTGATAAGCGTTCTTGAATAAATGAGATGATCAATAGTACATCAGTGTACGAACTGAATTATGGAGTTAAATGAGTGAAAAAATAACTCCATGTAAGTCTTAAAGCCTGAAATTCTCTTTAAAAGATTTCATTTGAAAACTTTCCTGTTATAAATGCATGTTAAAGTTTCGTTGGCCTAATTTAATAGCGGCGGACTCATTAATCGTCACCATAATTTAATAGGGACGAACTCATTAGGCATCTTTGAACATCGTCATTCTAACTAACAGGAATGACTCCTTCTCATCATTCATGAAATTGTAACTTTAACTACGCATGCGCAGACGTTCGGGCTATCAATAAATAATATGATGCACAATAAATATTTGGGTCATCATGGATCTACGGGATCACAACCAACGCATAAAGCAATAAATTTAGCTCATGGTATAATAAAAGTGAAATATAATTGATTAAGCATAACAAAATGAACATAAGGTTCAAAGTGGAGGCATATATAGAAACTTACCTTAACCTAAAGGGGGCGGTGTTTGACACTTCTTAGGGCTTCGTACAATATTCTATTATTTAGGATAGGTAATTATTTGTTCTGAAGGTTGTAATTCTTTCGTATCTCTAGCCCTCTGTTTATAGTTTATTAACCAAATTATGGTGGCCGACTCACGATTGCAGAGTTGCAAGGACTGACTCTGGCACACAATTTTATGTCCTTATCTTATCGTTTCATATACACATTTTAACATCGCTATCTAAGTTTTTGATGGGCACATGTATTCATGTTTTTATCTAAGGATTCTTACATACACCTATAATGATCTTGTATTTAACAACATAATGTTATCTTGTGTATGCATTCTTAGAAGATGGTTGATATGACTACACTATGAAACTACTGTTTACTCCTTTGGATTCTTGTTCCATTGTTTGACCTTCCAAGTTCCATATACCACAATATATTATGCATGCTAGACATTCTTTTAGTTTATATACATTACAATATATATTGTTCTTCTTATTTGATTATTTATATTTGAATGAATATATATATATAATATGATTTTAGATAATACAAAAGCGTGTGTGTATATATAAGTGTTAGGATCTTTTTGGTAAAAGGTGAATTTATATAATTAATAATACATTTTCTATCATGTGTATATCATACTCGTACGAAAGTTTGCTTTGTTGAAAATACGGGATGGTACACGAACACGTCCACTGTAATCAAATTACAAGACTATCGATACATAGATTTAGCTGGGGTAAAGCTCGGTACAAAAGAAAAGACCGATGTAAACGCATGCGGTTGTTTGCGTTAAGTGGAATTTTAACCTAAAAGTGTGAGAGTTATCGGTCCTTTTAAGTTTACAACTTAACAAGATGACTTTCATGAGTTAATTTTGTTTCTTATTTCTTTTTCTTGATCGCTTTGTAGGTGAATAACCCTTAACTTATGATTGTGAACACATTCAACTTTCAAGTTGGGATAGAATCTCCTATCAACAAAACCACAAATGAAATATATTGTGGAAAATAACATCAGTCCAAAGCCTAAATTTTCGTGAAAAGTCATTATTTCTATTATGTTTTTACACCAAAAGAAAGGAAACGAGAGTCCAGGATCCAATCCGTACGGCTCAAGCCCAAACCATTTGTTTTGGTTTCACACTTTAACTACATCCTACTTCCATTTCCATATACGTACGGCCTCTTTGATTTCAACTTTATTTTTTTTAATCTTTTTTAATATTTTTCTGAACGGTCATAAATAAGTAAAAACGTTGCAAGTTTTAAAAAGAAATTGCTTACGAGAAAACATGTCAACTTTAAAGAGACAATCAAAACTTATCATTTTTATATTTTTTTTGAGAAAATTGATCTTACGAACCAATTCTGATCGTCATCAACAAAAAAAACATAGGCGCACTTGATCCGGAGTCGATCAACATCACAAAATCCTTAAGCACACTGGCAAGATTATATACAGTTGTCGTATAAAAGAGAAGAATGAATAGTGAAATTATTTGATGAAGATTTAACAGTAGTCTCGTACATTCTCATTGCATAAGCAGCTGTCCTAAACCACTCTACGAAAAATCGACACTAATTTTTAACAAAGATACCATTCGAGGTATAATACAGTCAATCACTTGAGCACTAAAACCACGTATTGGATAACTTTTGACCATTTGAACTTAACAAACTTTTTCTTTACTTTACCTATTTGACCACTAAAAAGAAGAAAATAACGCAATCACCACCTTGAATCATCTAAAATGCACAACTAAACCAAAGTGAGCAACATCACCAAAAGAACACAAACCCATCCACGAGCATAGTGGTTACTAGTTATAACACCATTTAAGATTCATTATAGGAGTATAAATAATACATAATCCATTGCGTAAATTACAAGTCAGTAATCAGTATAACGCATCACATGGGTAATCGGTATAACGTATCACATGGCCAGAAAATATTCGACTCCCTCTAAGGTCAAACCAAAACGTGCCAGAAAGCTAGTCCCATTCATCACAAAATACATAGGATGCTTCTTTTTGCAACAAAACCATAAGAGACTGTGCAAGGTAAATGCTCCTATGCCAGCAATTCAACGGTAATCTCAGAACATAACACAGAAACCTGTCCGGAGTTTTAACCAAAAAAATAGACTAGAAAACCATAACAGAACCGATCGAATTTGCACAGGCATGTAGTCTCTCAATATAATAAGCAGATACAAATTATGTATTATCAACAACTTCCACAAAAACAAGCAATAAAAGCATATTCCATCACCATACACGACAATATCCAACAGAAAATATAAGCCAACTTTCAGCATACTTTGCATACACATGGGTGTATATTTTATTTTTGAAGTTTTAATTTTTTAAATTTCCAACATCACACTTCACCTTTTGAGAGTGGGTGCAGGGGTGGGGGGATGAGTGAGAAATTAGTACCAATTAGTGTCCATCCAAGAAAAGCTTTCCTACCAATCATGCAAATCCATTTCAGTCCTATGTTGCTCCTACTCAAGAAAGCACCCAACAATATTTCTAAGCCTATGTGAATGACCACTAAAAGAAAAAAAAACACATATGTATACAATAACATAATCTAACACATAGAAAAAGAAATCAAGCTAAAGTGAAAATGAAATCTAGCCCTAGACGCGTGGTCCTCCTGCATACGCATAATTACCTCACCCACAAATTAAAACCTTTAATTATGAAAACCCTCTTTGCTTTAAAGAAAACACCCACTAAATGAATCAGCACCCTAATACCCTATTAGTGTACCACTTAATGGAACCATTAAAGTAAGACACAATATCATGATAAATCTACCAATAGATATAGGAAAAGATGGATCAACCCTAAAGGAGATCTATAAAAGCATGTAATCTTTAATGCAAAATGATAGTTAAATGGACAAATGAAACATCATAAAGTCTAGAATTATCTAATAGTACGATTGCTTCTGGGAAGATCCCTTGGAAGAGAACCAAACAAGTGGAAGTATGTGTCCCAAAACTTTTGTCCTTTAATTAAAATAAAAAAAAAAACCTAGACAAAAAGTAACCAATTCCAGACTCACACGTATGATCCTAGATGCTAAATTTATAATATGTTTATGGCAATGGCCCATGAATCTGCCAGGTTAACAACCACTACTTACCAAAAAGGGAAAATAAACTGTAGGGGCTGCAGCTTAACACTTTAGCCACTAGAACTGCCATTCAGTAAGATATCCTATACATCAAATACACTGAAAACCTGCTTGAGAGGATCCACCATTCCCCGATTTTGTTTATGCACCGACAAAAGTTCTGGCTATGTTAGATCAAAATGTGAATGTTAAAGGACCAGTTCTCAGTGGGGCAACGTCCATAAGCACTAGACGAGACTCTTGAGTCTTAACCTACAAGTATGAAATAACTGAAGTACCCTTGTTGCTCATTATTAGGACTAAGCAAAACATTTGTTTATTATGTTTCTAAGAAGAAAAGAAAAACTAAGCAAACAGATTACGCAATTTTCTATGGGTAACTTTAAATAGATATCATATTTTTTGTGAAGTACCAAGTGCAACAATGTATGATATACTGTGTGCTCAGTAGGTATAATCTATGAATCAGTTCTGCCATGTACAACTATGTAAGAAGGTAAACTACATATTAGTCTTAAAACAAACTCTACAAAGTCCAGTGACAAGTCTAATACTAGTGAGCAACTTAATCATCCATAAACAGCTAGATTTCACTTATAAAAAATATGACAACCGAAGCCAACAACTACAGCAACAAGAGAAAATTACTCATAATACCCAGCATTTCTTGTGTCCACTAGCAATGTGCAATTTACCTAGGGTTTTAGAAACCCACCACACCCCTTTCGACCCATCATCCTCTTTAAGTTTTTCCCCACAATCCCAAAAGAGAAAAGAAACGGGTACAGTATCATCTTGTAACACCCCAGCCAACATAGTGATATTGTCTGCTTTGCACACAAAATGTAACCAGGACTCTAGGTGTTTTGAATGCTTCCCATAGTTGGAAGAATTACTAATCCATCGGTAATGTGGGATTCACCTAAGGAGTTGTGATTTTCATTCCAAGACCTTCAATCCAAACAACCCTTAATAACTCCGAGCATTTTGATAAAACCACTACAGAACTAATATGTTCTTTTATCTTGGTAATGCTATTAGAAGAACTCAAATCTCAACAATAATAGACAATTAATCATTCATCAATGGTAAAAGGATCTCAGTTAGATACTTAGTAATGGTTCTGTAGTTTGAATTATTTGTGGCAAACTATGTTACTGACAAATAGGTGACCTCTTTACTTGACACTATGCAGGAAGTATTGAATTCGACAGTAGGTCCAGCCAAGAGATAATTGGGAATATTGGGCATCCAACTATTTTTCTTTTACAATATTTCAAGTCACTAAGTAGTAGTTGTGGCATCACGGACTCACTTATAAGCACGACAATTTCGGTTGTATTTTATCTCAAACAGGAATCCAACGGGTCAAATCTAAAAGCTTAGCTAAAAGAGGAACTAGTTAAACAACATTGAAGTCATCCAACGTCTATTTAATGAAACACGACATCCTAGATACTTCTGTTAGCAGATTTAGATTATTGTTGCAATTTCATGTAATCAGAATTAACTAGTTACTTACTGATTCACACTAAATAATCATCTGTCTCAACCCGTTACCTAACCCACCCAACCAACTAACTCTACTAAGTAGTGATCTTTTGGAGGGATGGACTCCACCAAGAGTTGCTCCTCTCATGTCTTTGGTCTGCCCAACCTATGATTCACAATTAAGGTTAGCGGTACTGCAATTAGGTTTAGTTTTGTTGCTTGTTATGTCAGCAGATTATAATGGTGATGTCCCAATCATGTCGGCAGAATTGATTACTACCAAACTAAGAGTCATGGTTGTCCCTGAATAGAAAGAGCATCTTCTCTCTTTCATTAAATTTCAACCAGATCGTCTAAGAACCATTTTACAAGTGTTTGTAATGTTAGCCATATAGAGGTGGCAGAATAATAGGACAAATTTTCAGCAAACCAGTTTTAAAAGATATGATAAAAATTAACTTGTAAGGCACATATATTTCAAAAGCAGAAATAAATCAAAGGATCTTTCTACGCATGAGAGAGTGACTCAAGGTTAGAGCGCACTTTGAAGTCTTGACAAATATCACAGGACAAGAAGAGGACGGGGGAAATCAAATAAGTGCCAAATTGTATAACTGAAATTTCACAAAGCAAAAAACACTTATGAAGCCTTAAAAAGTCAAAATTTGGCAGCATACCAGATTCAGGTCACTATCACTGCTAGTGCACCTTAGGATGAACATTTTTATAAATGAAATAATGCACTCATAAGCTCACGTGAGGCACTTAGATGGTACATGTCTAAGCCTTTCTGTGTAGTGAGCATCTGCATCCACTTATAATTAAATGAGCTTAACTTATAACAAGAAAGCGAACTTTCTCAGCTTGGTGGAGATGGGGGAACATGAGACTTGGCCATCCCTACCCATGCAACAAGCCCGACAGCAAGAATTATCCACCCAAATATATCATATGTTAGATCACTGGTCTTGTTCTTGGTAGAACCCTATAACACAGAATAGCCAAGGTTAGGGAAACTGATATGAAATCATAAGAAAATCGAGGTGATAGCCGGTTTACTCTCCAGAAATTAACGTGAAATGAGCAAAAGGAAATAAATTGCCTTATGTATGTATGCTACATATTCTACAGCTGCAGTGGCAATTTCGACATATTTACTTATGAATGGGTCAATTTAGGTTATGTTTAATCTCTAATGGGTATAAAAAAAGGAACATGTCAAATGAATTCAAAGTCTCCCAAAGTGTATTTATCTATATCTATATCTATACTAATATATAATGCATTTACCATTTTGTCTTAAAATCAATTCAAACATGAGAAATGACTACATTGCCCCTATCTAATTAATACAATGTTTCAATTATCTCAACAATTCTACTTTCCATTAATAATCTATTACTACTATTATCTAATAGTATATATAAATCAAATTTCAATCTATTACCCTATATAAATAAATAATCAACACAAAATTCATAGAAGTATACACTCAATCTTTAAAATAATGTTTTGTTTTTACCGTCGCATTGCGCGGGTCCTACGCTAGTAAAATCTAAAACATCTTATATCATTTCATTTAATAACTTGGATATACATAATATATATAGGAGAAGGATCTAGAGGGAAGCACTATCTTTGGGGGGAGGGGGAAGCATTAACATTCATCACATGTAGCTTAACATTCACCAATACAAATGTAAAAAAAAAAAAAAAGAATTTTTAATGAATGTTAATCAGGATCTATACGATGAATGTTAAGCTTCCTTGGTGAATTTTTCAGTAGGTTATAACATTAATTCATGAATATTAGATCAAAACTCGATAACATTCAACATGATTGAATGTTACCAAAAGGAAAATAAAGTTGATGAATGTTAAGTGACAAAGTCATTAACATTCATTATGGCGTTCGTGTGAGGAATGTTAATGAGTTTATAACTTAACATTCATTAATGAAGATTGTTTTAATGAATATCAGTCAAATATATATTTATAGCATCTATTTTGATTAATATTTATTGGTAAAACTTATTCTTTTTTGGCATTTGTATTGGTGAATGTTCTGCGCGTGATGAATGTCATCGTTTCCGCTAAAAATAATGCTTCCCTCTTCATAAAACGGGTAAACGCCAAAGGTTTTCCCTGTTTACCCGGGGAGGGCGAGCTGCTAGTGAGGTTTGAACCTGAGACCTCTTGTGAGGATATCAGGACGCAACCTCTTGATCTATCCCATATATATATGATATATAATATTGCAATAATATTTGGCCTAATTACTTACAAGATAATATTTAAAATTTAGGACAGGAAGTGTTATTCTAGGCCAACATATTGATTTCAACCTATACCTATGTTGATCCATTACCCAACCATCCATCTTGTCACCTCTAGCTGAGAATGAAAAGAAATAAATATGTGAAACCTTAGCACTTGAAGATGCAGCAGATCCTCCGCCCAATGTCTGTTGAGCTTGACCAAGTCCTCCATGTTTGTGGATCTCTTTGTGCAACTCAGGTGCCTGAAATGTTAAATTGTTCAATGGAAATAATCAAGCAATGAATTAAAGTAAAAATACTATATAACTAAAAATATGAGATCCATTCCGAAACTTTTGTTAATATAATTACTGAAGTACCACAAGTCATTTGATGTTATCTTCCAGCGATATCACTGACAGACATCAAAAAAATGAACTCTTCCTTTGCATTTATGCAGTACACACGCATGCACGCATACAAATATATTGTCCCTCCCAATTTTAAATTAACAAACTACACGGGTCAGTAATGTTTGATTGCCTTTTCATGATGAGGTTTTATGTTTCTAAGAGAGTTTTCCAAACCTAGCAGTTAGCTTTAAGCGTAAAGATTTAGATTGTTCTAATATAAGAAGCTACTTTGATACTCATCTAAGCAATTACAGGGAGCCAAAACTAAGTTAGGTGAAGTAAGACCCAGAGGGAGTAAAGGATGGTGGTTCAGCGGCAGAGATCCAGTGGTTTTGTGCCGAGGGAGAGATTGCTGTCCGCTTTTGAGAGGGATAGAGGGTGTGCCTGTGTTTAGGAAAGATGGAGGATGGAAAAGTTGAGGCCCAAGTTATACAACCATTAAAACTTGGTGGAAGTTAAACATGCATTACAACATAAAATATATATATATATATATCCAAACATAAAGGTGAAACTAACAGCCAATGACTAGTGGCAGGTTCATTGTTATTTAAGCTTGTCAAGAAATTTGATGACATGAGCAGAATGACCAATTTCAGAGTTAACTTAGACCAAATAACTTAACTCCGACATGTGTACTTCTAGCAATATATACTTTCAAAATGCTAACATATAAAAGAGCTATTAAGCATTAACACACATAGCCTATAGACTAGAAAGAGTTTACAGTAAGAAACAAGTGAACAGATATAGCAGTATACCTTCGCACATGATGCCAAAGATTGTAGATAATGTTCATTCCCTGGGCACTGAGACAATACATTTGATCACAACCATTCACAATTAGATTCAATAACTATGCTGAGAGAATATTCAACTTTGAAACTAATACCTCTTCTACAGCCTTTTGAAAACATTCAAATGCCAGATCAAATTGAATCTTAGCCTCATCTTGGTCAGAAGTAAGGAAGGCATTGGCAGTACGGGCATTCCCTAAACACCATAAAGCCTCATGCTTTGCAGGATTGATAGTTAATGCCTCGTCCAGTTTTGACACAGCATCTAAATTTTGTTTTATTCATCACGCACCAAACATGACAGTTATTAGAAGATTACTTTTAATACTACACAAAGAAAGAAAAAAATACATGCCTAACATAGTGGCATGATTTTCACGCGATACATTAGAAATTGAAATTGCAAGACTACCTTTAAGCATCTTCTTGGATTCATTGATATCTCCGAATTGGGATAATTCCAGCAAAGCTCCACCCCATCTTGTTAAATTCTGTAATGTAATGACATTATATTGTCATTCTCATAACAAAGAGAAGACAAAAATGCAATAATCATCCCTTGTGGTTAGTCTAAAGCGTATTTTATTGTTTTGTAAATGCAACGGCCTATACATCTTTGCTTTATTGTGTTTTATAAATTCCTTTGTACTAGACATGTAAGCCACTTCAAAAGTGTAGTTTAGTAAAAGGAGCACCACCTATATTAAAAAATTTACACCAATTTAGTAACAAAAATCATAAGGAGTGTTTGTTCTTTCCTGATCCTTTATAATAAAAACTCTTATGTCAACAATCTTTATCTTTATCTTAATCTTAATCTTAATCAGCATGAGGCTGATTACTAAAGATCAATTAATGCTAATAATTACACATAGAAATCGATTCATAACCAATTATACTTACACGTATAAACATGATACTCTTAAGCAGCATGAGGTTAATGACTACAATGTCAATAACTAAACACAGAAATCGATTCATAAGCAATAACAGTTATAGATACTTATATGTGTGTATATATATAGATATAAATATAGAGGGACAAAGAGAAAGACGTACATCTGCGTCGGTAGGGTTCTTAAGGTATTCAGCTTCGGCATTCATACGAGCATGTTCGAAGATCATCAGTCTCTCTAAATCATTTTGACCGTCCATTATTATAGTGAATTGTTGTTGTTGTTGTTATTACTGGATCTAAAGATTGATGAAATTCGCTGTCAAACCATCCGCTAGGGTTTATGAACAAGACGGAACTCAACAAAGGGAGTTGTGTTGCGAGTTAATTTGACTTGACGTCATCTCTAATACGGAGTCCAATTTTCACGGATAAGTTATACTTTTCGTCCTTAGTTTTTGTGCGTTTCTCAGTTTAAGTCCTTTGCTTTTTATTTACAGCGTCCATCCTTTCTAGTTTGCATTTATTTTCAATTTATCGCGCAAAATGATTATGCTATTCTTTTATTCTTTTAATGTAAATGTAATTATTATAATAATAATTGTAATTGTAATTGTAATGTGATTTATTTGATTTTAACAATGAGAAAAAAAAATTCTTGCACATTGCAACGTGATTAAAAGTATAAGTTTGTTAAATTGATTCAAGTTATATTCTATTTTTTTACTTGTTTTCTCACTCCTTACAACACGTTTGGTATTTTTTTTAGTTATATCAGTCATTGATGAATAGAATTTATTTAAAAATACAAAATTAGATCCAAAAATAATAATAATTATAATTTATATGAATCCTAAAATTAGTTTCTCCATGTTAACATCCAAAATTTATAAATAAAATAGTATGATAAATAATATTGCTTAGTTGAAGAAAAATAAGAATTATAATCCTAACAATAAAATATTAATATTGCATAATGATAACTACCAAAAAAGAAAAAAAAAACTCCTAACACTCGAACTATTTAAGATAGGGATACATTTATTCATTATAATGTCATACCTATTATATATAAGTGTTTTAAAAACGCCTAATAAAACAAATAAAATACTATTTATAACTGTCTGAAATTTGATTATAAGGGAGAATTTTGTATTATTTAACTATTTTAATATGACTTTCTATTTTTTATTTTTTTTGTCTTCTTTATTTAATTTCATCTTACTTAACAAGCAACATGTGACATTTTTATCTCACCTAGTTACTCATTAACACCACCGTATTATTTTTCTTTTTTTGACAACCACAACCATCACCAACATTAATTATAATTCTAGCGAGACAATATATATGATGAGAGGAAGATATTCGAGCTGGAGAAACCGAGAGTTCAAACTTCCATATGAAAAATGGTGAGTCTTAGCTAGAGAAAATGAAGAGCCTTCTAGTGGAGATCACTAGATCTGATGACCGGTCATTATGATCACGAGAAATTCACCGACAACAATGCATATGATGAGGGGCAAGATATTCGAGCATGATCTAAACGGATTGAATGTTGTGGTTGTGATTTCTTATGATGTTTCTAATGTTATGCGCTGACAAAATTGGACTCGTGTTAATCCACGTTGATAAGAGTTAGATCACAGTCTTAAAATCTTAGGATTTTTATGACCTTGATTAACGAAAGAATCTGACCTTGAATAAGATCTAAAAATAACATAGGATCTACTTAAGATTTCAATCTTAATCATAAGAGTCGTAGGATCCATATTCGATGTGATTGTTACACAACTTGAATTAATGAACTAGAAATATATACAATATTAATCTCGTCATATAAAAGGTTAAGAGACTAACCATTTAATCTATACATGATAAATTTAATTAGATTTTCAAATTCAGAAGGTGTTTGTGATTATTTTTCTGGAATAACGTTTTGAAAAAAGATATCTCTAACTTATTTTTTAGAACCTTGTCTTCTCTCTAGCAAAACGCAATAATCTCTTTTCTGATTATTTGCATTTTGATCATAATCTTTCGATTGCAATCTCAAACACCCAACTATATGACAGAATAAACTCTTAACCTCCTGAAAAAACTAGTTCAAACATCCACTTAAAAGCAACATTCATAAGAAAAGAAAAAAAAAAAACCCACCTAGAGAAACATTAAGAAAGAAAAGACCATGCTAGTCTGCTAGATTAACTTAATGTTAGATCTAGTTTAGCAAAAACTTTATGTTAATTGTACACCTATAGTTACAGTATCAAACATGGAATCATGGATATAAATATTAACATTGCAACAAAACTAGGAAATATAAAGTGACTTTCAAACAATAAAGTGACTTTCAAACACAAATCAAATAAGATATGTAAAACCATCTTTCTATTTATACCACACAAACTGAGGCAAAAGATTCACACATACAACACCAAACTTCTATAACCACGAGTCATGCTTCATCACGTGCATCAAGCAATGAAATTTAATTATCCTCAAATGAAATATTGGTTTTCCACATTTTGTTGTTTCATTGGATGACACGATGATGTTCTCTGAGATGTACAATTGAGAATGAAAGCAAACGCATAGAGAAACAAGGCTGAGAACCCAAATCACGGTGACATCCAAACAACAGTTGATGCAGGGAAATCAGTCAGAGGGCGGCTGATTGAAGAAAAGAGCGGATCCTTTGTAACAACTCAGCTTTTACTGAATCGGGAACAGCAGCTGCATAAGAATATTACGGAGGAGGGTGTCATTATAATATTAATCGTTGTCAATGACAAAAATGCTTAGATGTTAAATGCTACTAACACTAAAAACAGCTGGATGACTCATACATTCAGAGTAGATAACCAACCTATCGAGATAGATCGTTACAGCAATAAGAAGGACATATTTAACTTTTTTAAATCTTTTCTAATGACACAGTTAGAAATCTAAGTGCACTAACTTGTTGACATTTTTAATTGCCTCGTTTATGTGTGGCCGTGTGGGTAAACTAGGCGAGTCAAATGGTTGGCTAGGTGAACCGGGTCGGGTAAGCTGACCCACCGACATGTTTTGCAGCAGTTTCACAAATACATATGTAA
This sequence comes from Logfia minima, assembly GCA_963921325.1. NCBI lineage: Eukaryota > Viridiplantae > Streptophyta > Magnoliopsida > Asterales > Asteraceae > Logfia > Logfia minima. The sequence continues at coordinate 32,090,426 of OY992772.1, forward strand.
TACTGAAAACAGGATTATAGAAGTTGTTAATACCAAATGACCCAAAATTATAACAGGAAGTGCTTCAAGAGGTTGTAAACAACTGATCATGACATATATGGGTTGAAATTACCCCCTCTGGCCGCGAAAGAAGCTTCTTCCCTATTCCATACCACACACCCTCAACCACTGACATGGTGTGCAAACATTCATGCGATATATAAAACTATTTACCACAGTGAGAAAACAACTATCTTTTTGTTCAATAAGAAGCTAGATACAATGGAATTCAAATACGTGAATATAACGCACCTCTTCCCTTGGGGGTGATGAGATGAATAAGGTCATCAACAGTTACATTATTCCTCCCTGTCTTCCTTGAATATGATCTGTCAAATGTAATTTTTTATCAGTTAAGACATAAGTTTGAAGATAATGCGTGAACTTATATAGTTATATCATATTCCCAGCTTATTGCGTTTGGTTAACCACATCTTATTGATTTTGGTGCATTAAGATCCTCCTATTCTGCCATTATCATGAATAATTAAATCACTCAACTGAACCATGCATCAAATTACTCCAAATTAGCATTGTATGAAGTCTCATAAATAAATAAACGGGACAACGAGCAGAGCACTTTCACCATTTTATGCAACAGACGTTTTACGATACACCCTACGTCATCAGCTATAATGTGTTACACTTGCACCCAATGAAACTTATATTATATTTCAATGACTAAACGTTTAAAAATACAAACCGAGATTACCACAATGAAACACATTGTTTTTTACAAGTTAAATTTCAGGGCGGGCCAATTTTACAAGTTCAATAATTTAAAGTGTACAAAAACGTAGGTTGCATAAAACAATGTATGTTGCTATTAAATGTTTTATCTCAAAATAACATCAACAAGTTTAACCCCATTGATCATAAATCATAAATAAATAGAGATTGAATAAAAGATAAATATAAAACCTGCAAAGAGATTTCATTTCATCTTTCCAACCACACTCAATAAGTCTTTCTCTTAAAAGCTCCTTCAATCGCTCTTTCTCTCCACTCTCAATCAACTACACAAATTAAATTAAACCAAACCATAATTACACACTTTATAATAAAGTCCTAAAAATAAAAATAAAAAATTGTGCCCTAAACTAAGAACATTTATGTAATGGAAATAAATTAATACTTTGATGTTAATGATTTCTTGAAGAGTTGGCTCTCGATCTTGATCTTCGTCTTCTGCGTCAGGTGTAGGTGGGCGTTTGATCGAAGCCCTCCTGAAAAAGATAATTAATTAAAATAGAAAATTAAATTAATATAATGTAAAGTAATTACAGAAAAATTGAGCTCGAAATCAGTACGGATGGAGGTTAATCGAACTAGACTTACATTCTTGTGTTGAAACCCTGGAATGAAGGTACGAGAATGTCGATTATTAATAAAAAAGGTAAGAACACACACCGAAAGGCCAAAGCCCAAAAGTAAGTGGGTTGTTTTATATCAATCCCCAAAGCACGATAAGTTGACTTCTTTCAAAAAAAAAAAAAACTTCTGTCACGATACGTTGAAATGTTTATGATATATTCAATTTATCATGATCTCGTGAAGTATTACATAATAATGTGACGATATGTACTCACTAATAATTATGTGGCACACCACTATTGTACAACACCTCAATACATAACTGTTAGTGTGATGTTAGAATTTGATGTAATTATATTTCTCAAGAGAGTTGATTGGATCGTTATCCATCGTATTTCTAAACATGTGAAGTATGTGAGTGAATTATATATTAGTAGTAAAAACATATAAATATAGAGTAAATAATAAAAAAATACAAACTAAATAATGTACCATAACTTGTAATTGGGTGCCTTCATCTAGAAATTGGTAGTGATTTTATTGTTGATTGATTTCATCGGTTACAAAAATCAATGTACAATCCAAAAACCAAGACATATATTTGGAGTAGCATATGGGTTTGCACTGGAAACTCCTTTTACTAGATTTTGTTATCGAGTGTTCCAAATGTCGATGTAGTCACTGTTTATTTCCCTCCTATTAATATTTCTTCTACCCTTTCATTTCGCATGATATGTTGTTCTCTTGTTAACAACCCTAAAGTTGGGATTCACAACGACGTGAAACTGGCTACGAACGCACATTTTTTCTTCTAAGGTAACATTTTGCTCTCTATAATTTTGAAGAGATAGAAACAACAATAAGCTCTCTATTTTGTGAAATATTCCACCATCTGTTAGCATTAACAAGTTCATCTTTGATTTTAAAAAATATACCTACACAAATTTCATTTGAAGCTTGAGACCACATATCCATATCCACATGGACCACATATCCATATTGCATATTGGATATTTACAATAAAAGTTTGTAATATTAATGATTTAGCCCAATAAATTTTGGCCCAGTCCCCTCTATTCTTTTTTAGCCCAAATTCTTTTTGTGATTTTCTTGCTAGAAATATTTGTGGCCCAATATAACTAAGCAAAGGGCAGCTTGTGTTTTTTGGTTCTCTCTTCCTCAATTTGTCAATTCCTCTCGTCGACGGTTTTTATTTACTTCTTTCTATCTTTCTTTTGCCCTTTTATCAAGTAAGTTTTTTTTTGTTTTTTTAATTTATGTATTGCTTTAATTATTGATTGTTTTATACATTCAATTTATATATATATATATCCTATGTGACTCTTATATTTTTTTTTTAGGAGGGATATAATAACTTGTTTTTTATTTTTGATCAAGGACGAACATTTTTTCTATATGGCAATCTTTTCTTTGTCTATATAAAGAGAAGAGATGGTTGTTATCATTGGAATGTGTTTGTATACTTGATCGTATAATTAAATTTGTTATTGTAAGTGAAACGTGTAAGTTTTGCGTATGATTTCATTTATACCAATTAATTAACTAGGTATCAATCGACGGTATTTTTTGCACTTAGAAACTAGAAAGTCGGAGTTTTACCTATTAGTTTACACATTGAATTGTCTCATACTAACTATTTTTGTTTCAACTCCAACCGGTGAAAGAGCTTTCTATGCGATGAAAATTATGAAAAAAGACTACGTAGTAGCATGAGTGACGATTTTCTTATTGTTTGATTCTTTACATTGAGAGGGAGATTGTTGATACACTCAATGCAGATAAGATAATAGATGATTTCGACTCCGTGAAAGAAGGGTCAAATTTCAAATGTACAAGGTACATTATCTTATATTAGTTATTTTTTATAATGTATGTTATATCAACATATAACTCATGTATTGGTGTTAATTATTATAGTTATTCGTGACAGGTTACTTAGTGATAAAAGGGGCTAACATGGATGACTTTTGGCAAGCTTTTGAAGATTAATTTTTGCAAAATTTACATATTAGTTTCAAACTTGTTTCTTTTAGTCAAATAACTTTCATTATTAATTTTTCTTTTTGATAATACTATTTAGGATGTTGTGTGTATAAAAAAATTTATCATTAGTATTTTGTGATCAAGTAAATCCCCCTTAATTGAAAATTCTAGTTTCGCCTCTGTTTTGAGGCGTATAAACAAGTACCATCTTACTTTGTTTGATAGGTACATTACGAGTTTGCGACACTAGCCTTGCATACATAAGAAGCATTTTGAGCTTTTTAGTTAAACAATCCCTTCTTTTCCTTTGTGTGAATGTACTGCACTAATTAAATTAGAAGTATATTAAACTTACTAGAACATTATGTTAAGTACGTGAGAGGTATGCATAGGGTATTCATCTTTTAGGTCTACGGGTTCTTCAATCTAATCGGTTTCAATTATTTGATTTTAAAATTTCTAAGAGTCAAATCAAGAAGCGAATCGAAACCTAATTCAAATGTTCAGACCAAACTAAAAACTGAATTTGATTTCGGTTGAAAAAAAAAAACCCAACCATGCGGAATTTAACCAAAATGGTCTAGTTATATATCCAAAATTTGACATACTTTGAGCGGTCACATATACAAAGCTATAAACTATACACAATTGTATTATACAAACTATACAAATTTTACCAATTAAAAGTTGTACCATTGAACGAAATTCCAATTGACTGAATATAAAAAACTATCAATGTACGTGAGATTGAAAATTAGATAGCAAGAAACGAAAGTGAAATTTATTTTAGGGGTTATTAATATATTTCCTTTTAGGTAGCGTTATTACATTTAAAAAAGAATATAGATAGATCTATATTTATAAGCGTAAAAAAAGACATAAAAATTTAATTGGTTAATATAATAAAATTATATGTGAATATTAAAAGAGAGAAAATGCGTAAGAATGAGTTGGGTTTCTTGACTAATACTCACATTAAATTAAATAAATCGAACCGAAAACCAATTATTGAATTCAAATTAATTTTATTTTTTCCGATTATTATTTAATTCAATATTTATATTAAACGATTTCAAACCGAATATTAAACTTCTACAAGAGTGTCTATATCTTTATTATGCTCAAGTTGTCATTCCCACAACAAACTGCTATTGTGGGCAAGTAGTGGTGAGATGCTGTGTGGGAACAATGAGTTCAACATTAGTAGCTTGTTTTTTTTAATATTATTTAAAACAATGTAATAAATAATATAGGTTCTAATTGATTATTGGTGCTTAAGTTACTATATGAAGTATTTTGGATTAATTAGTGACGGTAATTGGTGATGATGTTGAAGCACAACTCAAGTGATGCAAAACATCATAGAATTGTTGATATAAAACTCATCCTTGAAGATCACATGCACTAACCATTTAGGGTAAATGGCCGCACAAAACTTTTTCCGATAACATAATAATGTTATTGTTATCGATAATGTGCTGGATTATGCCCTCAGATCATAATCTTTATAAATCTTAAACCCATGAAGATTTCTACTAAAGGCTTAAAAAACTTAAGGTATAAAGATCAGAAGTTATTAAGCATAACTAGAAGTCAACACATAATTATGTACCTTTTCATGACTAAACAAAGAAAAAGTAAATAAAGTTCATATTCATATCATGTTAATTTTAAATAAGAATAACTGTTGATTTTTTGAATGATGTAATAAAACATATGTTGATGATTAGTTGTCCAAGTGATTAGGACGTCATTTTTAAAAGAGTTTTTAGTAACTATTAACTTTAATAAGATTAAGTTTTTTAAAGAGCTTTTTTTTTTAAAAAAAAAAGACCCTCATCAGATATGCTTTTAGTAAAAAGCTTTTTAACTACGTGTAAATGTTGTAGATTAATAATACACTTTTCGTTTTGTCTCGAAGTATGCAACTTAACCATTTTATTATTAATGTAACTATCGAATCTTCATTTTTGGATCGATGTGTATAACTTGTAACTTGTGAAACATAAAGTACAAACAAGATAAAATGTAGTAAAAATTTCGAAGACTTTTATATTACGCTTTAATGATCGTAAGTTGCAAAAAAATGAAAGTTTGTTATCTACCTGTAAAATAAAATGAGTAAGTTGTATAATTCCGTACACAACGAAAAGCAGTTTGTTGATCTCAAATATTTCTCCTTTAATTACTAAGTACTTGCTGAATAATGCCTTTTACTCTATTGATAAAAAAAAGTTCCAAAAGTGTTAATAAAAAGTCTTCAAGGGAGATACTTAACAACAAGATCCAGTAAATACGTAGATTAAAGAAAATGACAAGATGCTAAGTATGACTTTAGAGGAAATAATCGAACTCGTTATTGATTAAAGCCAAGTCATTTCTAACTTCTAAGGTCAAGTTGTGTCGTGTGCGAATATTGCATAATAGATTATTGAAAGATATCATTGTTGTTACAGTTGTGATTATTCAATATAATTATAAAAGATAACATAATAATTAGATTGATTATTCATTAATATAATGTGATTATCATATTTTTGAAATAATTATAAAATTAAACTTGACAATCACATATTATTTATGTGATTATCATAAATAAAAAAAATCATTTGAAAAATAACTTTTAAAAATTATTTAAATAAAGAGTTCCGGTAAAGCTTTTGCAAAAATACGTATTTTGAATATTTATAATTAATTAAAAGTAAATATTAATAATAATAATAATAATAATAATAATAATAAATGAATTATATTGAACAGTAACGGTAAACTTTTGAATCAAGCAATGATGGTAGCTATTTTTTTTGTTTCTTTCCCCTAACTTTGAAATTCAATAAAAAGTGACATGTATTTGTTTTATTTTTTCTTTGTTGAAACTAAAAGAAAATAGACATTAAATACACAAGATAAAACAAAGAAAACCAACCGATTGTCGGAATCATTCACCAATAAATAACGTTTAACATTAAATATTTTTTAGGGATATTTAATTATGTTATAGCTTAATATCCACTGATGAATATTGTTTATGTCTTAATATTCATTATTTGTAACTTAAATTTCCATTAATTTTCATTGAAAAATATTATTTATGTTATGACTCAATATTCATCATATTGTAGCTTAAAAGTTCACTGAAGAACATTAACTATCCATGAGATGACTTAATATTAATAGTGTTGTAGTTTAAATATTTACTAATAAATATTATTTATACTATAACTTAATATTCATCACCATAGCTTAATATTAACATAATATAATATTGTAGATTAATCTATAATTTATAACTCTTATAAAGCATTTTTCACTTTCTTTCTTAATTCTTACAAAGGGATATCAAAAATTATCATTTTATCCTTTCACTTATCCTTCCATTTATTTAATATATAAATAATTCAATTAATACTACATTTCACATAATACATTTAAATATCTTCTTTCTTCATTTATATCGCATTTTTTAATTTATAATTACAATAATATAAACTATTATAAAAAATCGTTTTCATTTAAAAAGTAGTAATTATTCTTGCATTCATGTACCATTAAACATATGTGTGTCAACATCAACATGTGAAATCTTCATCCGCTGCTGTGCGCGAGATCTGGCGCTAATATTTACTAATGAATATAATTAATGTTTATTATAATATTACTCATGTTTTAGTCTAATATATTTATCATATCGTAGCTTAAATATCACTAATGAATATTCATCTTATGACTTAGTATTCATCGTGTTGTAATATAATATTAACCGATGAATGTTATACATTTTATGACTCGACATTTCATTAAATCAATATTCAATTATTTATTTTATAAAAATTGATGAAAACATAAATTAAATTAAATCAAATCATCAAAATAAACTTCATCGTTCACAAAAAAAGTTACATCCGTGGATCATTTTTTAACCCAACGTACATGTTAAAATGTAGCCAGAAGTTTCAACCCTACACCACCTGTCCTATGACTCGCCTTATATGCCTATTTGTTCACTTCCGGTTGACAGCATTAAAAAAAATCGTATGAAATTTGTGAGGATCAACAATTCAAGATGGCGAATTCGTCAATTATGACATTATCGCACTTTTTTCTTTCTGCTGTTCGTCGTTGAGATTCCCTTAATTATAGTGGATCTGTGTTGAGATGAGAATTTTAGCGATGGACATATGATATTAGGTTACTTTATGAGAGGTAAAACGAATATAATTAGCGAATAAAAGAATTTTTTATTTGATACCTGATTTACTGTCCAAGTCTTATAAGTATATACGTATGTTACCGTATTTCATCAAAATTGCAATATCAATATTCATTATATTTATTTTCTAATATTTTTCTATATTGTCTAAACTCTAAAAGTTATTTAATCAATCATGTTTATATTAAAATTGACTTAAGAACATTATAAATAAGATTATAAAGTAATAATATTTTGCAAAGACCAAGAAATCAAGATCCCCCACCAAGATATATCAATTATGTATAGTTGATGTGGAAGACAAGATTCTTTTATATTGTTCTAGTTATATAAGATAATAAGATATCTTTTGTCGTTATTTTAGTTTTCATGCAATATGAATGACAATAAGATAAACTTATCAAATTTCTAGCAGTATAATTGACAACACAAAACGAAAGGATATTCTAATCATAAACATTACCTTATTACGTCTTTATGTTCGACAAATGGTTTTGATTGATCAGCTGAAATATATATTGCTCATACCTACAATGACACACATAATAAAAATGCATGAAAATAAGAAGAGAGAAAAATCATAAAGGTCAAAATTTAATATTAGCTTGTAACTTTTACAAAAATATAATATTTGCTCATGTATGAAACATTAGTATAATTACTTGCATAAGATGCAATATAAGAGTTTATTTGTTACTACTCCTACTGATTACTTAAATTGGAGTTTGAAAATGGAGCATTCTACTTAGATCGTGATGAAATACATCTCATAACTGCACAGACCATGGCTACTTCTTTTCTATATACACTCTCATCCCATCTTATCCATACTTTTTCAAGAAAAAATCATTAAACTTTTAGAAGTATCTTACATCTATTGATAGAATCATGAAGATTTTATTAAAAATCTATAACTATAAATAACGCATAAGCATCTAATACGACGAAAATTCTTAAAATTTGATACATTCTTAAGATTCGCTATGTTACCTGTGAAATCTCACCTAGTATAAAATAATAAGTTAATGAAATATTGTAAACATAGAATCAATAAAAAAAGTGACGTAAATTGCAAACTTTGAATTTAAATCAAACATTTCCATCATATTATACTAACACGTTATAGTAAAACCCAATATCGAAATTGAAATTGCAAAACAATCAAACTCAAGAAAAATAAGCATAACAAAGCTTGACTCTTGAAAGAAAATAACCCATGAACACCAAAAATTGGAGAAGAAACAAGGTCACAATCATACTTTTCAAAGAAGCATCCAAAAACATTTGCAATTGAAAATTAAATTTGTTTTTGAATTTGGAACGTAAGTAATAAAAAGGAAACCTAAACTCATCTTGACAAACATGATCCGAAAATCGATCAGTTCCCATCGATTTCTTCCTCTGCTAACATTTCGTCGAATACCTAAAGTAAACATAATATGAACCCATAAGCAAAATATAAAATTATTTACTCATTGATATTCGATTAAACTAAATTGCTTATACTGAAACAAAAGCAAACACAAATCACATAAAACATCTTAAACATACAGAGAACATTACATCAAACGTATGTTGAGTGTACCAATTTAGATAAGCAAGTAGGGTCAAATAGCCTCAGAACTACAAAATTCCAAAACACGAATATCAATCAAAAGTGGTGATCCCGAGAAAGTAGTCAAATATGTCATGACACTAAAAGCCTGCATATCAAGATCAAGCACTAATAATAATAGTAATAATAATAATAATAAATTTTGACTTTTATTTGCAGGAAGTATCGATCGTGAAAAATAAGGGTGGGAAATTGGACTTGTTTGGCGGAGGTTGGATTAGGACTGTGCCTAGTTGCACAAAAAGAGAGTGACGTGAATTAGATCGAAAGAAAAGTTCCGATTAATCATGCAAAGTATTCTTCTTTTTATTTATCTAAAAGATCATGAATATTTGATCAAAGTGAATATCATGTGTCACTGATCTGTGATTGACTAAATCACTGGAGTTTTGAACTGGAGTTCCTCATAGAAATGATGAAGTCAAAACTCCAAAGATAAGTTGTATCACCAATTACTGGTCAACCTAGTCACTGCTAAGAAGATGAAGACTATTCTATGTGGATTCGCTATCGCTTGATGGATCTATTGTTAAGGGTTTCTATCGCTAGAAGCCTGAAACACTTAAAATATATCAAAATATAATTCACTGCAAAGGAACAAGTCACTTCTAAGCAAATAGTCACTAACAGTAATTAATCTACTCACTATTACAAATGTGACTAGGCGCTTATGCAACTCATAATCACATGCAATCATTATGGTTAAATAAAAGGAGATCGCTGAAAGAAATTAAGTCAAGTCAACATACAAGAGCAGCAGTGAGTGAGGAAGCTTCTTTGTCCTCCAGTGGCTTTAGACATAAAGTAATAACAAGACAATCAAGTTCAAGTCGTTGTGCACATGAGGTCCCTGGTCTACTGTACATCACCAACTCAAGAAGTTTACAACGATGAAGAGTTTGACATCATGCTTCGTTGTGATTGGTGGAAATACAACACACAAAGAAAACATGATCTTGTAGGGACCACAAATGATTTATTTTTAACCATGTGTTTGTTAGAAGGAAATCAATCTTACACCGACACATGTCATTCTATTTCCTAGTTAATAGGAGATTTTTCTGGAAATATCTGTCTATAAATAGAGTGACATATTGTACTTAATTGTGTACCTATTAGTAGCTATCATTTGATTTCGATCAGTGATAAAGATTGCCTAACTACGAATTGTGTCAGTTAGTTATAGAAGTTCTATTCTCACAACGAGTAACACAATAACTTGTAATCATATTGAATTAGTTCTTACCTTAGGCTTTTAACTATTCTGCAATTCGGTATGTTAATGTAATTTGTTTTCAATAAATTAATCATTCAATTTTACTTGTATTCAGCTTTCTATATATCATACTTTGCAACTGTTTACTCTATTTATTATACAAGTACTTTAAAATTACTAAAATTATTAATAATTTTAAAATACTATAATAAACGAGTTAGATTATATTCACTTTTTCTCCTTTACAATTTAGATTATTTTATTGAAATCTATATTACTTAACTAATAAGTAATACTTGAAACTTTAATTATGAGAAAGATAAAAATCAATAAGAAAGAGAAAAGTCAAAGAGATAACCCTTAGAATCTCATGATAAATATGATAATTTGTTTGGAAATCGATTATAAGGGTATGATTACATTTTGTATTAATGCTGTATGTCTTTATAAATTTGAGTAAACCTTTTTTCTTTGTAAAAGTTTATATTCAAAACTCAATGAATAACCACATTTGCTTCTAAGTGTGTTACAACTACTAACATGTTTAATGTGCTAATTAAATTATCTAAATAATTAAATCCTCTAAAATAATTTATAATATATAAATTCAAATATCATATTCAATATATTATGTTGTTAGTTGATATTACAAAGGTTACCTTACCTTAAGACCTACTACATTTGGCCATCGTTTAAAAGAACTCTTAAAACATATATAATCATTTATGGAAACCTAACGAACCTACTTGGATAATAAATAATTATGTCGATACAAGTTAAACAAATGCATGACAATCATTAAACTCGTTAAAAAATACATAAATATTAAGAAATTAAAATTAATGTAGAATATAATCTTATAATATATACTCGTGTATTATATTATAATAAGAAAATTCAATTTTTGGATAGTTTACGTTTGTTTACAAAGAAGGAAATATTTAGGTAACCTTTCGCCATCTTCGGCAGTTGTTTGGTTTAGTGAAATACTTGGAATGTGTCAACTTTTCTATTTCTAAAGGAAATTCCATTATTGAATTTATTGACTATATTTGTTTAATCATCATAAAAAATATATTTAATTCCTTATGGTATATTTTATGTAGACTATATGAATTTTCCAACATTTCATTATCATCATCATCATCATTTTTATATACCAACTAAAACCTATCAATAATGTATATTTATACTTTCTTTATTATTAACTAATAATTATACATAAAATAATAAACTGATTATCATAAAATTATATAGCATACTTTGACTATTTTAATTTTAGAATTTTGTATATGCATGAATATAGAGTAGTCATAGTCTAAGTCACACTTAGGGTGGTGTGTTTGGATTAGTTTATTTTTCAAATTTATGAGCTTATTTGATTTTCAAAAGGCCAGTAAGCTTCATTTTATCAGCTTATGACCTTATTACTATTTTATAGTATTAAAGAAGTAATAGACTCAATTTGATAAACTGATAAGTTCAGAAATTAAAATTAATTGACTTATTTAAAAATCAAATAAGTTCATAAATCAGAGAATAAGTTAATCCAGATATCTCTTGATATATATTGTTTTTCAACACAAAATGTCAACATGTATTTTAACATTCTTCTTGCATTTTAAGAATCAAATATTACTACAAAATTCCCTTCTCCCTTTACTATTAATTTGATTTTTTTATGAGCTAATCTGAGTTTTAGATGCGTTTATTTTATTGTGATCTCATCATTGATCTCAATTACTTAAAGTGATTACATTATTATTGTCTCTTTCTTTTCATACTTCCACTTAAATGACTAACATACCCTTATATTAAAACATTAATAATTATATTATGACTCATTAATTGTACAATAGTTTAAATTCAAAATTAACCATTTCAAAATTCCTTAATTATAGTTAATGGACAAACAAGACATTTGACTAATCTACTATTTACTATTATATATAAAGAGTCTTCAATTGTTGAATCTTAATTCTTAAAATTTAATAAAAATTACTTATATACTCATATTACCTAAAACGAAACTTATATTTGTATTAATTACATCATTTTTATTTGATACTTTCCAGAAAGCTTGACGATGACATAATAATTATAATTTTTTTTTTATTAAAAGTGTTTATTTGTATAATATATTCAATCTACTCTGAATTTTTTTAAATGAAAAGTAATGACTCTAAAATGTATACAAAAATTAATTATTTGTCAAACATTTTGTGTGTTTATTTTAACCAAATGAATATATGAAATATGAAATATTCAAAGATAGCATGTAATATAACGAAAAGATTATTGAATGAAATAAAAATAGATAAGCTAATGGTCACCGATGCATTGCGCGGTGACTAATATACATATATAACTGGCTTTTATGTTTGATGAGTATTAGTGACTAAGAATGAGTATGTATTATAAGCATAAAAATCCAATAGTTGAAAGAAATTCTTGATTATATCCTAGATTCAAATATAATATCTTGCATTGATTTGCAATGAAACTAATCGGTAGCAGGGAAGTTTTTTTTCAAAATTTTTCAATTTTTGTAATAGATGAGACATTTGGAACTCTAGTTATCCATGGAGTTATTCTTTGTGATCCCTTACACATCCCCTCATATTCAATTTCGTTTTAGATTTATCTCCATTTAATCTAACGATTTATACGTCTCTAGCAAAATTCTTCCAAATTATCTTCAGCAAATCAGTGGTGTATACAACGTACGATTTTGTTTTTATCGATCTGGTGTTTATCATATTCATCTGTAGGTGTTTATAAGTCACAAACATAGTTCTGAATACAACTGAATTAGTTTAAAATCATATGGATTTTCTTTTTTTGCTTCAAATTATGTAAGAATTTATTGGTTTAAAAGTTATGCTTCTTTGCTTGAATTACTGGTTTTATTTGCAATTTATCAATCAACTCTCATGCATTAAATTATGATGAGTCTTCTTATGATGACCAAGTGCATCTATTTAGTTGTAAGTACAAATTTTAGCACATACTAAGACAGAGAATATTCATACTAAGGCATTTGTATTCAAAATAAAACTAAAAATTCATGTTGAAAAAAGTATAGATTGTGCATGAGCGTGCATTACTAAATACACTTGATTCTCATCATTATGTAAAGCGACTTAGCTATCCTCTATCTTCTTTTTTTCTTTTTAACAGGTAGATCATGATGAGAAAATAACTATAATTGAGTTTCCATTCATGGTTTCTGCGTCTCATCGAAATGATGAAATGAATGATTAAATGTTTGAATGATAATTTTAGTATTTGTCCTAAACTTCTTGAATACTTTATGATATCAATTCATTTGAAATAACTTTGATATCATTTTCTTGATCAGGAACTTTTTGCGAGTGGTTTTAGCAGGAAGGAGCAAGATTATATTGAAATGGCAATGAGATTACTTATTTGGAATTGATAAAAAGTAGAATCATTTAGGGGTTTCTTCTTATTATGCGATTAAATTGCAAATTAGTTGTTTTTGACCATATACATTTTATTTTTCAAGTGCAATCGCCTCTACTTAGATGAAGACCGAAATAGAAGGTGACAAGGGGAGGCTTACTAATAAAAAGATTAAGGATACAGATGATGAAAGTAGTAAAACGAGCTTAGTGAGCGTCAAGAAGATACCGAAATTGAAAAAGATCTTGAATTCGATGCCAATGATGGTAATGAACTGACGGTATCAACTTTACATACTCAAGGCCTCATTTAGCTTACTATTTTGGACCAATTCAACGTGCGTAAAAACCTAATAAATGTAATCAATTTACTGATACCGTAGTTACTTAAACTTATCCGTGAATTACACATAATAAATAGTTAATATTACATTAGTTCTTAAGCTAATAGTGTATCTATCAATTCCAAATATTACTCAAAAAAATATAATTCTTCTTACTTGTCATAAACAACACAATTATATTTATAAAAATAATCATACTATAACTAATTATATCGTTTGAGTGTGCGAAAATGCAATAATATGAATTTATACGAATATAAATCAAAATTGAACATAAATTTTTAATCTACATTGTTAGATGAGTTACATGTATTACAAATTTTCATGTCTAATTCCCATAGTTGTTGGTCAATTAACTATAAGGTTAACCTTGTGCTCCAAAGTTTTGCGTATAAGAATTATTAGTCTTATACGCAAATGATTATTTTGTTTAAACAATATAACAATACATACTTAAAGAATAAAACTCTTGCTGACGTTGTATTATATTTTACTTAGGAGTATAACTAATCTGTCTTTAAAATTAAAAATTCTAATGTTTTAGCCAGAATAAATGATAGTTTGAAAATTTGAAGTTAAATGCCATTCTAATCATCTAAATAATGATATTTACAACATATGCATAAAATACTCACAACTCGACAATCAACACTTGCTCTGCTTGAAATAAATGACTACTTATTTAGACTTGAAGTATTAAGTAGTATTTGACTATCTCGTTCAAAAGACTCATACATCAATGAACGTATTTGTAGTTTGGCATTAACTATATATGTGCAATGTAGACACAAGACAATGTTAAATGCATAGTTAAATAATCAAATTATTATTAAGTTATTACATTATCTTAAAAAATATGTATCATTTGGTGAATTTGTGAATTATAATATAGTCTAGTTTAGTATTGATTTAAATAGAAATAGAAATTAAAAGATAAAAGATACGAGCAAACTAACATGTCACACAAACACACAGAAAGAACCGAAGCAAAATACCTTTTTTTATGTGTATAGTGTAAATAGTGCATGTATATATATATATATGATCAGAATCCATAAAATAAATTAAAAGATTAAAGCCTGTTTTTGTTACAGTTGTTGGATGGATGATGAACACCTCCTTTCCTGCTATCTTCTTCTCTAATTCCTCTCTCAATTTCACTTTTTGTTATCTACACTCCACCTCATTACACGTGTTCGAGTAAGCTTTAATTAGGGTTTTTCTCAATACTGGTATTTCATATAATTACCCTAACAATTACATTGATCCAACGAATTAATACCAGATCCAGTTAGTTAAATTGGTTTCTAACGTGGAATTGGTTTCCAATTTCGGTGAATTATTAGTTTAGTTCTTCAATTTTTACTTCGGTACGGGTAAGCCAAACGGTAATTTGGTTGAAATTGTGTGAAACTGGCTTCAATTCGGGGTTATTTTAGCTATAAAGGGTGGTAACATTGTGTGAATTCGGGTTAATTTGATTTTTATTTTTAGGGTTTATGAGGTTAATTATATGTATAGGGTTAGTATGTTGAATCGAAGTATTCTTATGCAAATTTGGGGTGAATAATGCTTAAAGACATCTCATTTGAAGCTGGAATTTGAATTCTTATGTGTTTTATGGGACTATTGAATCAATTGCATTCATGAGTGCCTGCTTTATGTAACATGATGCACACCTTGTTTCTTAATTATCACATTCTTGATCATCAAGGGTTTAACTTGAAGATATATAGCCAGTATTGAGATTAATGGGAGATTATTAAAGGTGTTGGTAGTTAGAAATTTAGGGGTAACGAAATGCCGTCATCACCGGCAATGAGATGTTCTCCGGGGAGGGAACCGAGAGCTGATAATCACAAAAGAGGGCGTAGTCTCGAAAGTGGAATAATTCCTGTAAAACAGAGAGATGATGATCTTGCTCTATTTAATGAGGTGCAAAGTAAAGAGAGAGATACTTTCTTGCTCCAAGCAAATGATGATATTGAAGACATTTTCAGTAATGTTTTTATGCTTCTACTACATTTAAAGATATTCGGGTCTTTAAATTACATATAGAAACAGTATTTTTATTGTTTCTTGAAAAGGGGAAGCAGTAGTTGTAATAAGTGATATTTGTTGCGTTTTTTTGCAGCAAATGAGTTGCTGAATTTTTCAGATTACAAGCTTGGAATAAACATTCCTGCTCGAGGAGAAAGCAGCGATCTTCTCCACGCAGATGATGAAAAGAATGATTATGAATGGTACGTAGTTGTTGGCCTTTATGCTCATAGAGACAAAAATATGATGAAAAAGGAACCATAAAGTATAAATGATAATATCATGTGCCTATAGGGTGTTACCATTTGTTTCCTTTTTCCTTATTTCCATGATATTTTGTGTCTAATGTCTTTCATGATATTGAAGGTTAATAACTCCTCCCGAGACACCTCTGTTTTCATCACTGGATGATGAAGCGCCAAAAGTTAATCTTGCACGAAGGGGTAGACCTCGAACTCAACCAATTTTGATTTCCAGATCATTGACCGTAAGTCAAGATAATGTTGGTTATGCCTATTAATATCTATTTGATTATCCCTACACTAGAGTGAGTGGCTTACATAAAAATCATAGGCCTTTTGTTGCCGAGAAACCATCTTTCTTGAGAAATTTTAAAAAAGAACAAGACAGTCTGCAGAAATAGGTGGTTTTTGGACATTAGGTCCCAAGTAAATTCTGTATTTTTTTTTGGGTATTTACTAGAGGTGGAGAAATTAGCGGAGTTGGAGAATGGGTCAAAATCGTGTAATATTTATGTACACGTTTAAAGGGATCAGGTTGACCAGAAACGCTTTCGTCAAAACCTTTTATTTATTTGTTTTTATAATAATAAACGGGTCAAATGTGATTTCAAAAGTTAATATTATCTCAATAATAATCTCATTATTTGAATTAAATGATTTATAAGGTTTTATGCATTAAAAATACACCTTGGCCAACTTTCTACCCGTTTCTCCCATCTTATGTGTTTCCTTTCTAGCTAATTTTCATTACACCAGGTAGAGATAAAATATAGTCCGTAACACGAATTGACCTATTCATGATGATATGCATTGAAATTGCCACCTCTAGTCCTCTTGTATCTACATTTTCACAAATTGCCCTGTATTGCCCATTTCTTACAAACCATCTTATTTTTGGAAAGTACAATAATTCAGAAAGTAAGTGGCTATTTCTAACAAACGTGTCAAAAATGAATTAATAGTTGGAGAAGAGCCATAGAAGTAGTAGAGGCAGTGAAAGCCCAAACCGTGTGAGCGTGTCTCCTCGATCTCATAATAGCACGTTCGAAGGTAGAGGTCAAGCATCTTCAGCTGCCAGTGCTAGCCCACCTACTATTTTTAAACCTACCACTAGATCGTCTCCACCATCACACAAACCCGTAACACCTCTTAAGCGGGCCTCCACACGGACCCTACCACGAAGATTAAATACTCGTTCTAATGGTTACACGAGCTCTAGGGGTAGTAGAGGAAATTCACCTTCACCAAAAGTAAAGGCATGGCAGTCTACCATACCTGGCTTTTCCACTGAGGTCCCACCGAATCTCCGGACCTCATTGTCTGATCGACCCGCATGCTATGTTCGTGGGTCTTCACCGGCTTCAAGAAATAGCAGACAATCAATGTCGCCAACTGCTTCCAGAAGTTCATGCAGTAAAGGGTCTGTCGGGTCTTCTGCTGAGGATGACTTGGAATCTCTTTCATCTGTTCTTGTTGGCAGTGTACAACGGTCAAATTCAAGAAAAGTTGGTGGTTTTCAGAATAATAGAGGTTCGATTTCCAAAAAATCAAGTACAATGGTTTCTTCTAGTTCGGCTCCCAAGAGATCTTTCGACCTTGCGCTTAGACAAATGGTATCTTACTATCTGCTTTGAAATATTCAATTTAAATGAATTCTAATTCGTTGTATCTTACTCTTTGGATACGTTGTCCTTGTATAGGATCATAAAAGAAGTCCTCAGAATATGTTTAGACCACTCCTCTCTAGTGTTCCGAGTTCAACATTTCATGGCGCAATATCAGGTTCCCCTCATCATAATACTCTGAATTCCTCGGTGACAACTAGTAGTAACGCTAGTTCTGGGCTTGGGATTGTAGGTGCACATGATCCCAAAGCAAGCCAAGGCGATGATGCAACTAGCAGGTATATAAAGATGCAAGATCACCATGATGTGAATGATGAAGTGTTTGTGATTGAGAAAGATGATGATGCTTTAGATGATTCAAGAAATCTTGGGGATCATGATCCTGCAAATTTTACTGTGTCTTTGACTTTTGATGACATCAATAGTCAAAAGAGTTTGTTAATTTGTTCTAATTGTGGCTGTGGCTACTCTCCTGTCGGTTTAGAAAACAACAGTATTCTTTGTGCAGATTGCTTAGAGTCGTATTCACATTTGACCATCGTTGACCCAATAACCAGCGTAACTGTTTCAGTGTCTGGAACCGAGGCGACTGCACAAGTGAATCCTCAAGTAGATATAGTTGAAGTCATAGAACGGTCAGGTCAACACGATAATTCAGTCAACGATGGTCAGAGTACGATTTGCGACTTTTTGTCCGAAAGCTCTCTTTCTCGATCAAGGTCAGAAGAATGTGAGCCAGAACAAGTCAACCAGGACACGGTTGACTTTTCAAATTTAAAGGTTGAATCTTTAGAAGGTCCAAAACAAGACAACCAGGACACTGTTGCCTTTTCGAATTCAAAGGTTGAATCTTTAGAAGGTGCGGTGGGTATTTCAATACTTCTAAAAAGGTCAAGTAGTAGTATAAAGGGGCCAGTTGTCCGCAACACTAACTTCTCGGCAAGTAGCATCTCATATGATGATTTTTCATATGTTAGAGACAGTACCAATAGCATGAGAAGTGTTTCCGCTACGTCTTCTGTTGACTTTGGAGGAGTCAACAGACAGCCAGATGCCCGTTATCATCGCCAATTGAGTAGTACGAAATCTGAAACAGAATACTATAAGTTTGACCTTAATGCAAAGCATCATCGTAGTGCATCATCATTGTCTGGAACTTCTAGTCATGCTTTCCGTCCTTCAAGTCGTGGAACAAGCACACTTGATTCATTTGGAAGAGGTTTTCAAGAAAATAACAAAGAGAATGCCATTTTTACCCCTGAAAATGACATTGAAAATAACCTTCAAACGACCCTGAGTCAAACCCATGTTGATAGCGGGGAATCCTTATTAAGCGATTCTTCAAATGTTGAAGACTATAGAAAAGCTGAAGACTTGGGACCTGATGATATTAGTGCTCTACAGACTTCCACTTTTGCGAAAGATAAAACTAATGTTGCAGAAGTTCCATTGGATGCAATTTCAGAAAGCGAATGTGATCCTTCTCCTGCTAAATGTGATGCTTCACAGAGTTCAACAAGCAGCATAGAAGAATTTCAGGAAAATATGGTCTCGACTGAGAACCATGATACTAATGATCATACAACCAGCAATATCGGTAGGTATTTCATAAATAGTAAGTTTTCCAAACTTATTTATAATGTTTTGGGCAAGAAAAACCCATTGGTGTTCAAATATTTTGTTACAAGTAACTAAAATTTTTCAAAAAATTTCAATTCAAGGTACTCCATACAGGTCAATTCAAGTGCCTTTGATCTTCGTTATATCATTAAGTTTTCAAATGCAAGAATATTCGGTAACTACTTTCATGAATAATAAGTTTTTCTTTTTTGTGGCAGGAGAATCAGTCGTTTTGGTTGGACAAGAAAGAGGACTGAAGGGAAGAAGCTTGACACTCGAAGAAGCAACCGACACAATACTCTTTTGCAGCTCTATAGTTCACAATTTGGCTCATAATGCTGCAACTATAGCCGTCGAGAAAGAAAACCAATTCGACATGTTAAATGACAACAACACTTCTTGGCCACTCATTCCTGCCACCCGAAAATCTGATCTTAATGCACTCGAGCTTCAAAGTGAAAACACAACAACTAAACGTTCATCGAAATCCCAAAGATCTAAACATAAAAAGGAGGTGGAAACTGACACCACAAAAGCTCCTATTCCCACTGAAAGTGATGGTAAAACAGATCAGCTGAAAACCCGTATTGTCGGGATTCGAGATTCAAATAATGGAGAGAGTAAGAAACCTCCAATGCTGGAATCTAAATGCAATTGCACAATAATGTGATACTATAATTAGTCACTTGTATGTACCCCATGCAGTAGAAGCTGTATGTTACCGAACATCACTTGTATGTACCCCATGCAGTAGGAGCTGTATCTTACCGAGCAATATTGTATAACGACTAGTACCCTATGCAGTGAAAGATGTACCTTGATCGGGAATAACTTGTATCAAAAGTTGTACATGGTCGGGGTTCCACTTGATATGCTGAAAGTGTAAGCATTTTGTAAAGGTTGGGTTATTATTTATGGGTAGGTTGATAGTTTAGTAGAGTATTACTCCATTATTCTTGTATGGGGTAGTATTATTTAGTGTTATATATCCTTATATACATATACATAAAGAAGCCTGTGATTCTTTTCCTAGTTCGATTGTTAATTGATCCAGTTTGTTATTTGTGTTTTGTATATATATTGATATGAGGTTCATTGCTCTGTTCCAGAGCTATTTTTTGTATTTTTATTGAGATGCAAATATCAACAAATTTTCAGTTACTGTATTTCTTTTTTAAGTCCAATATTTTTTACTTTCGTGTTCATCCTTATCCCAACTTTTTTAAGATGCAGTCAATATGTTTTTCATGAGGGTGATAATTCTCGGTATTAAATCAAACCCAAGACATACAGAGTTTGGGTTGAGATTTTTTAATTCCGTCACCAACTGCCAACCTTTTTTTAATCTTGAAGTCGGTTGGGATCAAGATTCAGGCTAGCAGCTAATTCACATAATTCTAAAAGCTTATTTATTTATTTATTTCAATTTCAACATGTCAACTCGAAACTAGTGTGACACATTTGACCTATTTGATCAAAAAGTATCTCACCACCTCAAAATTAATTCATCTAACATGTTTACATAAATGGTTAGGTGGGTCAGCTTAGGATCGATTACTTTTACCCAACAACTCATACATCAAAATCTGATGTATCATGTAGACTTTGTGTTGAATAATCTTAAATAAAATTTTGTAAGTTGCATCATGAATTGATAGCAGACGATGTTCAAGATCCAATTTTTATATTTCTAAATGTAATTTTTATCCTTTATAAATATCAAAGGACCTTTGATTTAGAATTACGAGAGGAACTCATCAATTAAGTGGTTATGAGTTCAAACTTCATTTCAAACATATGAGTATACATGTTCAAGATGGTTATACATAATATTTGTATTAAACTGTAGGGTAGCCATTTTAATAAAAAAGTTGAATAAATGAATACTAAATTATACAACTACTATTATTATTAACCATACATTCTCACTTGCACAACGTACAATAGTTTAATGCACACTAATCAGACAAAATTATATATGTTCCCTCCGACTCAAAATAGGCGGGAACACATAATCTCCAAAATATATATTACCGTCTCTTTTCATTTCTTCCGGCGCCGTTTGCCGATGGATTTACTTCGATTCCGATTCCGATTCCGATTCCGACGTTTCTCACATCAGGTCGACACCGCCACGTCAGCCATACCAACCCCTCCACCTCCTCCACGTCAGCCAAATCAACCGCCACCACCAGAACCACCTCATACTCTTCTTATTTTTTAAACTCAAAAACCCTAAATCGGTGGATCCGACCCGTTTGAATCCCCTACTCCATCTACTACCAGTAGTTCTGATATTGACCTCCCGTTTCAAATTCGGCGTTTTTCTGGTCGTGATTAGATCGATAATATTAGTACTACTGAGACTCTTATAGCTGGTAGTTCATGTCTATCGAAATTCGCATCGTTTTCGAAGATGCGTAAACCTTGCTTGAATTTCGAATCAACCGAAGAACGAATTCATCATAGTTTAGATGCAAAAGGTGTTGATTAATGTTAATGCTAATGTTAATGCCGTTGATTCGGAACAGGCGAATGATTGTGGTCGTGTAAATCTTGTAAATGAAACCCTAGGTGGTAACAATTTGGGGAAAGTTGTGAGGAAACATCCAAATTTGATCGGGAGTTCGGTTTTTCCTACTGTGCAGGCTCCCAAGCCGAAACTTGTAAATGAAGGGAACTTCGTGAGATTGAATATTAACAGTCACGGTGGACGAAAGAAGTTTGCGTATAAAGTTAGGGAAAAGAATCAAAATGCATATAATGGTAACAGAAAGAGTTATAAGAGAAGTAAAAGGAAGTTGAAAAGTGGTGGTGAAGGAGAAGAGGAAAGGAGTTTATGTGATGAAGAAAGGTTGCGTTTGAAGAGAATGAAGGGGCGGATACGAGACTTGATTTGGAAGTGATTGAGCATGCTGTGATGGATGTAAGACGTGATTCGTGTGATGTGAATTTGGTTTATTTGTTGAAACTTACTCATGGTTATGATTCTTTTAGAGAAGGGCAATTAGCGGCAATTAAGCTTACACTTGATGGGAAATCAAGTATGGTGATATTGCCAACCAGAGCTGGGAAGTCACTTTGTTATCAATTGCCTGCTATCGTTTTGCAGGGAATGACACTTATTATAAGCCCGTTGGTTGCACTTATGCTCGATCAACTTAAACAGTTACCACCTGTGATTTTGGGTGGTTTGTTATGTAGCAGTCAGGTATTATGAATCTGTTTGTATGTTTGTACATCGTGCTTTCTCATTTGTACTTACATGTTTGGTTTTTGTGCTGACTGTTGTATTAGACACTAGAAGAGAGTTCGGAAACACTTATGCGGGTTCAAGAAGGAGCATTGAAGGTGAGATACATCAAAAGTTGAAATCTTTCTTAACATATACCTCTGTTATTGTGTATAGGATCAAGAGGGTGTTTGGGATTGCTTATTTTGGGTTAACTTTGATGCATATCCAAACACTTAACCCTTGTTTATAAAGTTACATTAATTAATCATGTTTCAGGTTCTTTTCGTCTCTTCTGAGAGATGCTAAATGCAGAATTTACATCTATATTTTCTGCAACTTCACTCATTTCGCTTGTTGTGATTGATGAAGCCCATTGTATTTCTGAATGGTGAGTTGACAAAGGTGTTTATTTCATTTGACCATCAAGATTAGGCCTTACTTTATAATAATGTCATTACAACGCATCAATGTAATTTAAACTAATTGACAGGTCACAATGTCACATAATATTCCATCCTTCTTATATGAGACTTAGAGCATCGTTACTTCGTTCTAGTCTTGGAGTAGAATGTATTCTTGCAATGACTGCAACTGCAGCGACCAAAACTATGAATGATGTGATGTGTTCCCTTGAGATTCCTCCCACTAATCTCATTCAGGCAGAACAAATCAGGGACAACCTGCCGCTGTCTGTATCATTGAGTGGACATAGGCAAGTAAAAACATGTTTAATATTTTGCAACATGTTCGTAGTTTTGAATCATCTTTTTGATCCTAAATTGTCAATAAACTTAGGATGAAGGATTTTATGGCGTTGCTCAAGGCACCACCTTACACAGACGTTAAAAGCATTATAGTTTACTGCAAATATCAGGTATGCAACATGTTTGCCACCTAAAATGAAATGTTATGCAATGCTTACATTACAATCTTCCTGTTTACCACCTAAAATGAAATCTTACACGGCAATATTAATTGCAGTCAGAAACCGATATGATTAGCAAGTTTTTATGTGATAGCAATATTCGGGCAAAGGTTAGTATTATCTGATATATCACTAGGATTGATCACATAACAACCGTTTTATGCTTGTGACTAACATTAATTTTTATGATACGAACAACAATTTTCCATTATTGTTACCATAGTGGGATTCCTGCTAAAGATCGAAGGCGTACACAAGAGTTGTTCTGCTCAAACAAGATACGAGTGGTATAGATATCTTTCAATTTTTTATCTGTATAGAGGTTAACTACATCTAGATACAATATTCTTAATATTTTTTCTTTCTTTTTGAAAGATTGTTGCAACTGTGGCATTCGGTATGGGGCTTGATATAGTGATGTTGGAGCTGTAAGTTCAAATCCTTAGCATTCATGATCTTTTGTAAACTGAAATCACATTAATATGCTGAAGCTTCCCTTTTGCATCTATTACAGGTAATTCACTACAGTTTACCAGAAAGCTTGGAAGAGTATGTTCAGGTTTGTAGAACTATCCCTTAGAGGTGGTAATTTTAACCCTATACTTATCGATAAGTTTATTTGGGGTGTTGTATCTCAAA
Organism: Logfia minima; assembly: GCA_963921325.1. Classification (NCBI taxonomy): domain Eukaryota; kingdom Viridiplantae; phylum Streptophyta; class Magnoliopsida; order Asterales; family Asteraceae; genus Logfia; species Logfia minima. The sequence goes on from OY992772.1 coordinate 32,114,919, forward strand.
TGGGTCAAATAATTTTTTTAGCTAATATGGGGACGGATTTTATTGGATCTAATAATCAAACCGTTAGAGAATTGCCCAAAGTCTATTTTTTATGCATATAATCTCCTAAGTCATCTTTATTCAAAACGTTTATTTTAATAAAATTGTTTTTGTAATGATATATTTAAAAAAAGTTGTTTCAAAATAATGTTTGTGGACAATCCAATCAGACCAGATCCTCCCATCTAGCCACCTCTACTATCCTCCTAGCAGTTTCTACGCTGATCATTACATCACTGGTCTAAAAATATATGTTTATAGGAAATCGGGCGTGCTGGATGTGATGGGCATTTATCTTATTGTCATCAATTTTTTGATGACACAACGTACTTTAAGCTCAGAAGCCTGATGTACAGGTAACTAATTGCACTTCATGTTCAACAATTATTTATTATTATTATTATTATTATTATTGGTATTAATATTATTATCATTATTATTATTGTTATTATTATTATTATTATTATATTATTATTATTATTATTATGTTGTTGTTGTTGTTGTAAAAAACAGATCTAACTTCTAAGCTTCACCATACATGTTTCTCAGGAGGGGTTGGATCAATACACGGTAAAAAGTTTCTCTCTCAAATTTTCATCGGGGATTCACTTTCACAAGGAAGGATCTGCTCACTAGTCAAGGAATCCGCGTCTCGGAAATTTGACATGAAAGAAGAGGTTTCTTTTGAAGCGTTTTTGCATTTGACTCAGAATACGTCAAATACATTTCAACTCATTAATTACTATGGAACTGATACAATTGTTTCAGGTGATTCTGACTATCTTAACTCGCTTGGGGTTAGCTGAAGTGCAATATTTGCGTTTACTTCCCCAAACGAATGTAACGTGTGTGTTAAATTTTCCATATGGTGGGTCACTACTTAATTGCTAAGTTGTACTGTCTACCTCGACTTGAATTATAGTTAGTACTTGATAGTTGACTCATGGTAATATCGATAAATGCAGACCTCCCCGGCATTACTTGCTGCTATGGGTAGTGTGATTGCAGCAATCTTGAAGAAGTAAGTGATTGAGTATGCCCTCTACTGGAGGTGGCACTTTCGATTAATTTACTTATGAATGAGCCGGTTTGGGTTATATTTTATCACTAACCTGTCAAATGGATAAAATAATACTGATGACAAAGCCGAAATAGTCAATAGGCCAAACGGATCGGACGTTGCCCAAAGTATATATAATGCATATCTCCTCTTAAATCAGTTCTTTATTAGAAAAATAGATTATTGTTGTAATTATATAGCTTTTGTAATCATACTTAATGTATAAATGCATTCATAAGTTGTAAACCAAAGAATAAGTTTCCGGGCCCACACAACCCAACCCCAACCCGTTCCAACATGTACCTAAAAGGTTACCTGTTTTGACCTGATCCCTTTTAGAACTGTTACCTGACTCGTGCATTTTGCCATTGTCGTCACTACTTTCATCTATGAACTATGCATTCTGCAGACTAATAACTGGAATGTGATTCCCAGGTCTGAAATAAAGGATGGACAATATGTGTTTGATATTCCAAATGTAGCCTGCAGCATTGGAATTTAAGCATTTACAGTAACTAGTCAGTTGCAGATTCTGAAGGTTTGCATCTGCATATGGTTATTACTTTGGTTCATTCTTTAATTTTTTATGGCCTTTTTGGTTAATGTTTACCCTCCTTTTCATCACTGCCTTTTCCATAGTCGAAGGGAGAAATTACATGCGAATTGAAGGATCCAGTTTATTCTTACATGATTGTAAATTTTCCAAAAGATATATAATCTTTGGCAGCAGATCTGGCTAAATGGTTATCAGAGGTTGAGAGTTGCAAGGTAAATTGTTTTTAACTCATATAGCATTGTCACTTCTTTGTCTTCTCGTCTTGTTAGTTTATGTTTTTATTTGTATATTATTACTCATGCCTTGCAAACTATCATTTGACACAGGTGCGCAAAGTAGACGTAATGTATAATGCTGCACTCTTTGCAGTGAAAACATGTGATAAAACGAGTGGTTGTATCGATTGCCAACACACATCATGCTTTGCAGAAGAAGATATTGGATTGCTTTTATGCAGATAATGACAATGATATCGCTAATAAGATGGATCAAACCAGGTTTAGAAAATCATGAACTTTATTTGACATACTATAATGTGCAATGATTTTGTAAAATCTTGATAGCTAGCTCACTGTATCACTCACAGTTATGTTATTATGTCATTACAAATAGGCATCCAAGATCAATATTTACTAGAAGTAGAAAACAAGGATATACATTATGTTAATAACGTTCATTGGGTGGTCTCCCCTGCGTCTGCAAAGTGAATAATAATAAGACCATCGTGGGTTATTCTTTTCTCGTTGTTAATTCTACTGATTACTAACATCAAGTTTTGTTTATCTGCAGTCGGTTTTTGAGAGCAGATATTAAGGTAACACATTTCACAAGTCACAAAGTGTTCCCTAATAAAGCAAAACTGTGAAAGTTCTTTGACTTTGGTGTATGATACTTGGTATCCTAGGTGTTTCTTCAGAGCAACTCCCATACCAAATTTACCCCTCGAGCTATTGCTAGGACAATGCATGGTATAGCCAGTCCAGCATTTCCTTCTTCCACTTGGTCTATAACTCATTTTTGGTAAGCTTGAGATTATGTTGCGTAATCTAGTTAGAGGTGACAAGATGGATTAAACGGGCTTGAGTTGAGATGGGTCATTTTTTTGTACGGGTCGGATTGTTGCACCTACAATTATTTTGTTTATTTTTGTATGGAGTTAATCCCTGAGAAGATAAGTATCGTTGCAACTGTAGTCTAAATATTGGAATAAACAACTTAGAAGGTTGTATGTATTAAACTTCGACTGTGGGTGACTTTCAACCTGTTTGATTGGATTTGACCCGTTCTAGATATAAGACAACCCAAATCGACTCGTTCACATGTTAATGGGTTGAAATTGCCACCCTGAATTATTCCCTGAGGTTCCTAAACTAATTGAGGATTCTTGTAGGGGGAAGTACGTAGAAACAAATTTTGATGTCATCATGGAAGCAGCAAAAGCGGAGCTAATTAATTCTGCAGGGAAATATGGAGTCTAGACGGTTTCTTCATGGAATATTATCTTTGGTAACAAGAGCAGTGTGAAGTTCAATATTTCATTTGACAGGTAACAGTGTTTTTTTTTAATTCTCAAGATTTAGGTAACCATGTTGCACTTCCGAGTTTGTGATTTAAATCTGGTAAGTGCGACATGGTGTTATGCGTTTATCTATAATTGGCTGTCCGTTACAAACCAATAGTCTTTCTTATGGAAGTACTTAACAAAACACTATCGTTTGCAAAGGAAACTAATCTCTACATGATACTTTGTCCACCTTGTTCGTTCATGTGAAAGTTTGTCTTCTTTATAAAGAACAATGATTTATTTGTAACAAAAGTCAAATATGACAATTTGAGGTTAAACCTGTTTCTTTTTGGAATTTAATAAATATTAATATTGTAATATTTTTGGTACTTTGGAGGGCCTCCATCTTGTCTTGATATAATATATTTCAATGTTATGATTATTACAAACAAGTTAATGATACTGATTTACGAGTAGTGTTGACTTTTGTGTGTTTGGTGTCCATTAGGAGGATTAGTAGGAACATGTTTGTAGGTTATAAGCTACTCTATAATCTACAAATTGTGACAGGGTACATAAATCATCATTCTTTTTGTAGAATCGCACAAAATAAAATAGAAGGAAAAATCTCCATTTGCAAATTTGGACAAAGAAGTCGAGAAATCATAAAAAAGCTAAACAAGACATAAGCAGCCTATTATAATCCTTGCTTCAGTTAAATTTTGATTCTTTGCATAATTTTGTATTGTATAAACTAAAGTTTCCCCTTAATCATTCAACAGGTTGTAAATTCTGCTAACTTGAAGATTGCATTATGGGCACACAGGCTCACAGTTCTTGGTGGCGCGGTAGGTGGTATTTGGTAACAAAGGTTTTCAAAACATTGCACATTCTGATCATGCACCATATGTTTGGCCCTTTGTCTTTGTTTCTTCACTTTCTGTATCTGAATTTTATTCACCCACATTCACATTAGTGTCTTCTACCTATTAGCTAGAATTCAAGTACCAGAAAACCTTTAGATAGTTGCCATCTCTTCGAGTCCCCTCATTCATTAGATCATCTGTATATCATACAAATATGTTTGATTTTTTATTTTTATTTTTTATTTTTTATTTTATGTTTTGGACTTCTATATTTTACATCTTGGAATGTGAAGTAAAAATTGAGATATTTATTGTTGAGTTGTTTAAAGGTAGTCAAATGTTTAGTAATAAATCTTTATTGTTAATGAGATATAAACAAATGTATGTATATTGATACACTATATATGTTTTAAAATGATTTATTGCTTCTACTTTCATTGTATCTTATGATGCTGTCTTCTTGGAGTTTCTGCTATCCTCATTTGAATTGAAAAGTGTAAAGATTGCTTGTCATGACAAATTCAACACCATCATCAAAGATACGCTCTTATATAAGAAAAATTAAATGTAATCAAATGGTGTTTAAATTTTACACGAACGTAAAATATATAAAAATATATTATTTATAAAGAAAATTAATCAAAGTATCCTAAAAAAATACTCCAATTTAATATTATATCTTCTTAAAAACAAAATTACAAAAAACTAATATATTTTAAAGCAACATCAAGCAACATAATGCCGTATTATACAACAAAAACATCAACAAAAAATTATAAAGCAACATCAAACATCAATTTAGCAAATTCAATCACCAAAATCTCAAAAACTCGAATGCACACTAAGTGCCCATGAAATGCTTCACTTTAAATTCAACAATTAAAGTATATATTCAACTTTAATGAATGTATACTTGATTATTAGACATTGTTGATATACAATTTCACAAAAACGGCTATGGATCCGGGGTTTTTGGCCAAAAATGGGTTGCGGCGGAGTTGGTTGGTGAATGCGGCAGTAGGTGGTGGTTGGTGTTGCGGGCTTAGGTGGTAGCGGTGGTAGGTGGGTGCGAAAGGAGGTAGGTTGGTGGTGGATTGGGGCGGAAAGAGGTTGGTTGCGTTTGTTTTCCGTCGCAAATGGTTTGGATGAGGTTTTAGAGCTAATGGAGTAATGAACAAAAGGGGTGTTAAGTGTTCGACCACACGCAAAACGCATGTTGTGTATGGCGTTCGCCGGCTTTGTGCCTAGAGGGTAGTTTTTTGTAATTTTGTTTTTGAGAGGATATAATAATAAATTGGAGTATTTTCTAGAGTTATTTGGTTAATTTCCCTATTTATAAGGAGTTGGATTAAAAAAAGCTAAAAAGGATCTTTACGTTCTTATGTCATAATGTTTTTTTTAGAACATGTAGCGGCTTATCTAGATCTCGTATTCCCCCTAGTTCGTCGGTCAAACCAACAATTCTTCTGGGACCCTGACATGATAGGTGAGGAATCACTCTTAATCTTTCTTATTGGGGCCTACAACTTCTCTCGGCCGACTAGTATCCCTTTCCACTACGCATTTATCGAATAAAGAATAGAAAACAAACTTCTATTAGGAAACTAAAACAAAGGCTCCAAGATGGAGCACACTCAAGAAGCAATATTACAAGAAGGTCAAGAAAAAACACAAAGAATTACATGGCTGACATATCACGAGGCTTGTGAATTCAAATATTCCTATCTAGATTGGCTTGTTTAATTCTTCTGTTCTCTATCCAAAGCAAAGAAACTTTCTGAATAGATGAGAAAATATCATCTTGATGAACCTGGCAGCCTCATTTTCACAAGCAAACAACACTCTGTTATTGCTGCTCAGAATGAGTTTACCAACAACATACCCCGTGAAAAGCCTTCACGTATGTGATAATGTGTTACTTTTTATACTAAAATGTTTTATTTATTTATTTAATTTATTTACTTCTTTTTTCTTTTTTCCCTTTTCACATGAAAGTTTAAAAAGTGATACACCCTATCATAATTAAAATCCTATATGAGATTTCTCTATACTATAATGTATATATAGAGATTTACAATTTGACTTAAGTGTACATAAATGTAATTATTTGTATTATAACATATATAAATATATTGTGTATCAAATTATTTTGGCTTCAATTGTATACAGTAAACTTGTTATTTATTACTATTGTATGTAATCTTTGGTATCTTTACTCGCGTGTCAATTGTTTGAGGTGACGTGTGACATCGTTACCTGTTACCACATCATCAAAATACATATAATAACAATAAACTGAAAGTTTATTACACACAATATAACCTTGAGTAGTTTGTTGCATACTATAAATGTCAAAGCATACAAATTACATTTTTATGCACTAAAGTCTTACAATTTTCGTCCTTACAATTCTTTAATCTTGCATTAACCGTCACTCCCCAAAAGTTAATTACAAGATCTGTTTCTATTGTTTGTATTTTTCTCAAATTCGTCCATCTATTACATGAAATGATTCAAATATCCTTATTTATAATTTATTAAAATTTTTAACTCATTTTCTTTTATTTATCAAAAACTTAGATTTTATTAACTATTTTCTTTATTTATTAAAATAACAAATGCATACGAATTTCACCACTTCCTCACATCCAAACTCACGTTTACCGGATTGTTCCAACTTGTTTACCACCTAAAATCCTAATTTCACCATCCCACTACCCTTTCATACATCCACACTCATGGTCATTTTAATCGACAGTTGCACAAAGTGAGGCAATAAAATAAATACCATAGAGATGATATTGTAATAAACTTTTAAGATGGACAAAAACTGCTGAAGATAAAAAACATGAGGGATGAAAACTGTAATTTATCTATAAATAATAATATAGAAATCCATAATATGATTTACAAAATACAACTAATAAAGTATGTAATCAACATGGTATAACTTCATGTTATGAATAATTGATGTGAAGGTATCTATAAGAAATAACATTAGCATATTCTATCATATACTCATGTTCCAAATAATTAATAATTAATAATTAATTAATTAATTAATTCAAGGAGAGGGAAAAATAACTAAATAAAAAGGGCATCTTCAAGATTCTTCCTATTCCTCTTCTTGCAGACATAAACCCTTTACGTTTCCTTCTTATTTTTTCTTACTACGTTTTCTCATTCACAAAATTCAGACACACACACACACACATATATATATATATAATAGATATACATACACATATAGATATAGATATAGATATACATATACATATACATATTTGTAACAGTTTCTATTATTTTTTTCTAAAAATATGAGATCAATAGGTGAAATAGCAACTTCATCAACTTCAAAGATATTTACGAATTCAGTTAATTCGTTTACTTCATCATCATCTTCATCTTCAGAACCTGTTTATATGAATTATGCTTTACTTTCTGCACTTGTTGCGTTCGCTCTTGCGCAATCGATTAAGGTTTTCACCACGTGGTATGATTTTTGTTCGTTTCCTTAATTTTGACCTGATTTTGACTTTGTAATTACGTTTTGGATTACGATATTTCTATATTTAGGTAGTGATTTTAGTCGGTCAATTTAGGATTCCGTTTCTAGTAATCGATAGAGACTGTAAAGTTATTGTGTGAGATTGTGATCTCAAGTATATTTGATTATGTCATGAACTTTTTTTTTGTAAAATATTGATGCTAGGGTTTTATGATTCCTGTTAGATATACATCATATAAATATATATATATATGTATTTATTAAAATATCTCAATTATCTTATAACTAACTCATTTCTAGAATCAGAGAACAACTTTAGTCTAATGATCAGGCGTGATTAAATATGGTATTATAATCTTTGGCCATTGGAAACTCAGAATCTATAGTTAGTATAATAATTTTGACTGTTTATTGCGAATAAACAATTTAAACGTTTATATAACGTCAATTATGCGGTTTATGATTAATTGTTAGTGATAGTTTGATACATATTGTGAGTCTTATATTCAATTGGTAGATACGCAGGTACAGGGAACATCGATGGGATCTTAAGCAACTGATTGGATCTGGTGGTATGCCTTCATCGCATTCTGCAACAGTCACTGCTCTTGCCGTTGCTGTTGGTTTACAAGAGGGCATTGGCAGTTCAACTTTTGCAATCGCACTCATTTTAGCGTGTATTGTATGATTTGTGTCCTTAAATACATTTTCTGTACAAGCTAATTATGAAATAAAAAGAAAATGAATGTGTGTTGTGATTCCTGACTTCTGACCTCCTACAAAATTGAAATTTGTGGCAGGTCATGTATGATGCAACTGGTGTACGATTGCATGCTGGCCGACAAGCGGAGGTTCGTTTATGTTAACTTATGATGAAGTCAGCTAATGTTTATTATATATGATACATGATAGTTTGTAATATGTAGTTACTAGCTGATGAAGTGTTATAAGTATGTTATTTTTTATGTCTAGAGTTTGGAAATTTTCAGGTTCTCAATCAAATTGTATATGAACTACCTGCTGAACATCCGTTGGCTGAGAGCAGGCCATTACGTGAACTTCTTGGCCACACTCCTCCTCAGGTTTGTTTTCATGTATTCTATTTTATACGTAGCGAAATGTTTATAGTCAATTGGGTTTTGGGAACGAGTCAAAGTATTTCGGGTTTGGGTTGTTCTTAGTCTATTTTTTATTTTATTTTTTTAATATTTCACCTAATCAATGTATTTTATACGATTATAAACTGTACTATGAAATTAATAATAAGTCTATTAAAGAGAATAAACCTATTTAGGTGGTTGTAAACATTTTAATACACTTCGGCAATCTTCATTGACCCATTTCAATTATAACGAAGTTTTTAAATCGTACCCATTTGACCCATTGGAAAAATATATTATTCAAGTTGACAGTTTTTCCAAGTAAATGGGTCGAAATTGCCGTCTATACCTTTTTAGTTCAGCGGAAACTTTCGAACCCTTATTATAAACTTCTTTTCTGATGGTGATATCCCTTAGTTCCCCCTCGTTTTCTTTAATATGACAACACGATATACATCGGTCCTGTTCTTTGAGAGCTCTTTTATTTTCAACTTCTTAATTGCCCACATTAATTTAGGTCGATTCCAAAATTATGCCGTTTACATAAGGATATTTCACATTTGTCATATTATATATATAATATATATATATAGATTTCTCGAATAATGTAACAATTATTATTAACTTGCAGGTTGTCGCTGGTGGGTTGCTGGGAACGATGACAGCAACAATCATTTACTTGAGCTCGCTTTCTGGTACTAATGCTTGATCACCTGTCAATGTATGCATCGACAGTGAAAGACTCGACATTCAAATCTGAATGTGAAGGTGGTGGTGTTGTTTGAATTCTAAGGTATAGTATATTCCTAGTTATATGTAATGCATTCTTTTTCTTGTAGATCTGCTTCCATTACCATTGAATTTGTTGGTTGATAGTATAATATATGTAGTGAAACTATTATTTTGTTGGATTTTAAGGCAATTGGATGTCGATGCTTTCCCTTGTTCGTTATAGAAAGTACCATCTATGCTGGTTGATGGTATATGGTTCTATGTATATGGGTATATGATCCGTGATGTTAATGGTATTTCTTTTGATGTATATTGGGAGATGATCCGTGATGTTAATGGTAAATGGGTGAGTCATTGCGTACCTAAAAACTAGGCGCTGTTAACATTATGGATCATTCCTAATTTGGAGAAACATTTGATGGAACTGTATTTTCATTTTGTGGAATGTGGACTTTGGTTGTATTGACCATTTAGCTGGGCTAGCATAATATAACACCCCTCTTTCTATATAAGAATATAATATTAATAAATACGGAAGCATGAATTTAAAATACATTAAACAGTTTACAATTCTCAAAAAGACACCAATTTCAAACTTTTTAAACTACAAAAGATGGAGTATTATAAAATTACAAAACAAGGTTTATTACAAAAACCATATCAGAGACTAAGGCGCAGTCAAACATTCCCTGATCAACCATTCCCTTCCTGCACCCACAATTAAACAAAACATATCCTGCAGGAAGTAAAATGAGGGGTTAGCACGAAGCTAAGTGAATAGATTCATCACACTCCATTCAACTTAGCATAACTAGCAGTTTACACCAAATAATCGTAAACACACATAATTCAATGAGGATCGGTGGCTCTGGGGATATCATAATACCCGGGGATTCCCCCAAGAACACTTACCGTCAATCCGTATGGCCAATACAGAATAGACCGATAACTACTGGTTATTAAACACATACACAGGTCTCAAACACAACAAATGAATCAAAATCTGTGTAAAACACATAATAACCAGAAGTCCAACTACACGTTGACCTCAATAACATAGTACACATTGGTTCACATATCACGTAGATCAATAATCGATAATCAAGACTAAGAGTCTAATACACATCTACGTTTACTTGTTGTAACCAAATAGTTACAACTAAATCAAATGATGAGTTCCGAATCCACTCACCGATACCTCTGACGTCTCCACACTCAGGATTCTTATATCACTGAGTCTTACGCTGATCTGAAACAGAAAATCGTAAACAAGTCAGAAGTTCGTTCCATAATTATCATTATAGTCCATTTATCAAATCAGGTAATCCCTGAAGTCTAGGCAAACAAAAGTTCAATCAGAAATGAACTTAGAAAAGTCCGCAATGACGCTTAAAACTGAAAAATGTTATTTTCGGGCCCTAGATGACCCCGAATGGCCAAAAACAGCCTAGTCTAATAGGATATAGCCTTGATTACTAGGTCGTTTCCGAATGACCATGCAAATTTCAACTAAATCCGAGTTAGTGAGATTTTTACAAAACCGCGTCTCAAAAACACTTACGCATTTTCAAAATTTGCAAGTCAACTCGCAGGGATCTCGGTTCGCAGAAATTTGGGTTCGCAGGTCAACTCGGTTCGCAACTCGGCTCGCAGAGTCAACTCGCAGGACGAACTGAAAACTGCGAGTTGAGCCGCTGTTACCAGTTTTTCGAACCAAAACTCGCCAAAACTTCAGAAAACTCAATTCTAAGGTTTCTAACACTTCAAGTAACATCAAACAACACCTAATAACAACATTTCAAGCTTCAATTCGATTTAACCACTCAAAATCAAACTTACTTCTTTTTCTTTTCTTTTGAAATTGTAAGGAATGATAAACTTGATGGAAATTAGAACATGGATGATGATGAATCTGATGTTATGAATTCGAATTCACAGAAACACAAGCTTGAATTTAATTTGGTTATAGTTTCTTGAATGATTTTTGCAAACTTGCCAAATGAGAACAAGAAGAAGAAGATATGAGAGTATATAAGTCGGTTTACAAAGTCGGCTTATGAATAATTGGTATAATTTTATACCCGTCCTAAATCTTTTGTCTGGAACCTGAAAACCGTTTGCGAGAAATATTATTTTATTTTACCGTCATCTATAATAATTTAAAACGATTAATATTTCACTAGTCACAATAAGTCAAAGGACTTATTTATCTACGTTTCACAATGAAACACATAATATTAAATAATTTCTAAAACATTTAGATAATCGATTAAAATAATAGAATTTACCAGACCGCAGAAAAGGATGTTACACATAAATAGTTATGGGACAGGGCTAGGGTAATATTGGAGTAAGATGTGTATATTCCATAACCAGGTCAGCTCGTACCCAGAGTCGGCTCTTAATGTAACATTGGCTTGTACATATAGAGTACAATCTACTATCCTTCGATAAGTCTATCACTGAAGTATGGACCAAATCCTTCGATTAGTCTATCACTGAAGTATGGACCAAATAGATGTTAATAATGAATTGTTAGAAAGCAACGTAAAAATTATTTTGTTAGTGAGCTAATCATGAAGTTCGACCTAATTCTTTATTGCTGATGACATCAGGTTGATCTATAGTTCTTATTTTGGTCCATTCTCTATATTATATAATATAATATTTGAAATAAGTAAAAGGAAACAAAAATTATATGTACGACGTTCATAAAGTTGTATATCTAAACCTCCGATAAATGATTTAGACATTAACCTTAAACTTTAATGAAAGAAGATGCGAAGTTACATTTAGATCATTAGCATTAAACTTTAGTTAAGAAAGATGTGAAGTTACATTTAGATCATTAGCATTAAACTTTAATTAAGAAAGATGTGAAGTTACATTTATACTCTTAATTTAACTTAATTAACATGAAAATTATTTCATTAACAATTTTACCCTTCAATCAATTTTTTGTTGTTCTATAACACCACCTTTGATTTCTAATTTTCATTTAACTATATAAAAAATAAAATTATTTAAAAACAAAATTCAGATTTAACATTTATATTCTTTTAATCTTTTATTGGAGAATTAAAATTACTCAGATTTTAAAAGTCATTTATATAATTTTTAATTTATAAATCTTAAATCACAATTGAATGATAAACAAGTCATTAACATATACTTTGTATATCAATCACTATGACCTTTCGTGAATGACTAGATGCTCGTGTCAAATAATTAGGATTAGTAGTCAATTTTTTAACTTTTAATATTTGATTATTGGTTTCTTTATAGGGTTTTTCTATACAAACCCCCAAAAATTCCCAAAAAACTCCCTGCATCATTTATTTTGGCTTTTTATATTTTTCTTTCTTTTTTTTGATATTAATATATAAATATATAATAATGATAAATATTGATATACATAGAAATAAACCTACAATAAAAAATGAAGATTTGTGAAGTTAATTATACAAAAATAAAAGAAAAGGACAAAAAAAAAAGTAGTGAAAAACATAAATTAATTGATTTGACTAAGAGGGTGGGTCATTTGAGGGTTTTTTGGAAAAAAAAATGAGGGGTTTGTATAAGTAATTATTTAAAAATTAGTAAGAAAGAGTAAAAAAGATGATTAGTTGGAAGTGTGATTGACTGATTTGACTAAGAGGGTAAAGTAACTTGGGGTTTTTTTGGGAATTTGAGGGTGTGTAAAGGTACACCCTTCTTTATATTAAATTCTTTAAAATGAATTTAAAAAGCAACATAGTTTATGTATTCATTGCGGATGAAATTCTTACAACGGTTAATTATATCATTACATAATCGACGTTAAAAGAAATTTCGTTACATTAAACAAGTCATCTACTATAAGTACGTATAAGTGCTAATATTTAAGGAACAAGGACAAGAACCACGGTTTTTCTCTCTCGTCACATTCATTGATACCGCACTATTTTTGTATCTTTCTCCAAAGACTAAATTCATTTGCCAACAAGTATTGCATATATTGTAGATCATGAACAAGAACTCATACAACGAGTTATGAGTATGTAAATTATTTGTTTAAAATCACAAAATATGAATTAAATACGTTAAGAAAAACGCTGCCTGTTGTTCCTTTATTGGTATTAGATCGATGTATAATACGAATGTTTTGTTAATTCTTGAACCGCAAAAATGCATACACGATGCATGTCCATAATGAAACTTCAATTCACAACTCATCATTACCACTTCAACAAAGACACATTAGTTATTAAAAAACGCTTGTGATAAACTAGTTACTTGATAGATTTAACATCAATCGGATTTCAAAACAATGACCTATTTCACCCATTACTTTTTAGCTAAAATTACTTAATGGTACTCACGAGTTTTTTTCACTCACATGCTGCGGCGCATTCTAAAAGTATGTATTTTTTATAAATAAATTATTCGGACGTACGAATACGAAAGGTAACATTTCAATATATGTATACATATATATATATATATATATATAGGGGAGTGATCAATTGGGAAGCTTCAATTTTGAGGGAAGGGGGAAGTAAATCTGGACCGTTCGTTAACATTAACATTCCATTTGAATAATGTTAATTAACATTCTTTACAGGCAGTTAACATTCATGAATGTTAACATTATCCATAGAATGTTAATTAACATTCTTCACGGGGAATGTTAATGTTAACATTCTCCTAGGTGAATGTTAACGGACGGCCCAGATTTACTTCCCCCTTCCCCCAAGATTGAAGCTTCCCTATGGATCATTCCTCTCTCTCTCTATATATATATATATATATTAGATTTTAACCGTGCGATGTATAACAATTTAAGTTAAGCAATTTTTATATTCATAATTTTTATAAGTTTAATAATTTAATATTATTTTTCAATTAGTGTTTGAGTATAATTAATAGATTTTTTAATTAATTATTACTATATTCAAATATTATCTAACTCTATTTAAATTTATTTTTTAGTTTATCTTTTAAATTTAAATAATTATTGTGGCAAAATATGGAGCAACCTTTTATTCTCCTTTAGTATATATATATAGATATAGATATATGTATATAGGGGGCTAATCTACAGGGAATGGGTAATCATGGAGGAAAGGGAGAGCTAATCTGGGTCGTCCGTTAACATTCATCACGGTAAATGTTAGTTATCATTCGTCACGAAGAATGTTAAAAAGTGGGTAGGGTTTATGATTTAACATTCTTCGTGACGAATGATAACTAACATTCATTGTGATGAATGTTAACGGACGGTCCAAATGTAATTTCCCCTTCCCTCAGGATTACCTATTCCCTTTGAATCATCCCTTATATATATATATATATATATATATATTATATGCATATAAAAAATATATGAATGCGATAGTCATATTGTGTAGAATTTATTAACTAACTATATTGAATTCAATTTCTTTATTTCTTATGAATAATTGATTATCTTTGCATAACATTGATATTTTGTTCAACATGATATGTAAACTAAACATTTTCATTTCACTTCACGTTTAAGTTTAATAACTTTATTGATAAATTTCCAGTGTCAAACAATGATATATAGATAAGGTAAATATAAGCTTTTATGTAGAAATATTCTAGTTATTAATGTTTCATTAAATAATTTTTTGATAACTAATTAATTAAGTATTTTCTACTTTAAAATTTAAATTGATTCGATTAATGTGTTTTTCATAGTATATAAACTATATGAAAAGATAGTCCATAGAACTGATTGTATGTAGTAGAAATAAAAGATTGACATATTATAAGTAAAATATCATCAGGATATCAGATCGATTCATTTTCACATAAAGAAACTAGTGAACCACTACACCGACCCCGCTTTATGACTACTTGCACAAGTGGAGAGATGGCAATTGAAAAATCAAACACGACAACAAATCAACATGAAAATAAATGGGCTAGCTAGGTTAACGTTTCACTTGGCGTTCTAAATGGGTCGACGTAACTAACCCGTTTAATAGATTAGTTGGAGGTTGATTGAGCTCCCTAACTCATTTTCAACCCACTAATCCGTTAAGGATACAATAAAATTAAATCAAATTTAATAACATATAACGTTTGTAACTTTAGTTTCATTTAACGAAAGAATTAACTATCATATGTTTAATAATATTTACCTGTTAATATTAAACGTATATCTTCAAAGTATATTATTTTTGTTTATATATATATATATAATATTTTCTTCATCCCAAAATAAGTGTCCACCATTCATTTTTAGTTTGTCCCAAAATAAATGTCCACTTTCAAAAATAGTAAATTAACTTTATCATTTTATTCTTTCTCAAAACTGATACATGAGAGTCTGTGCAAAAATCAAGGATAAAATAGTCAATCTTTACTGCCAGATAAAACAATTTCTTAAACTGTATGCAAACTGATATTAGACACTTAATTTGGAATGAAGAAAGTATATATTTATATTATTAAAAAATCGGCTTTCACTTTCGAATATTTATAGAATACTCCCAAACCATGTAATAAATGAGTTAGATTAAGGTTGAACGATTTGAAACCAATTATTAATTAAATTGGACTAGAATCAAAAGTATATGAACTTGACAATACACGAACTTGAACAAGCGAACCCGAACAAGCGAACCCAAACAAGATCCGAATTACAACCCTGGCCCACCTCACCTTATATGGTCAACAAAACAATATTGGAATATAAATTTGTACTTATTTTACGTTTCTTTAAATCCATTATCAATCACTAGTGACAACCCCCCATGTGAAGTATCTCAGGGACAACCACACCCATAACTTGTTCAATCTTGTCCGTCCACGTGTCACTCCTACTCGTTTTTACCGTTAATATGTCATACCAAATCTAACCCCATCACTGTACTCGGAAGGGAGCCAGCACTTTTAATGACAAAAATGAGGTACTTTTCAACTCTATGTAACATCATTTTGGACTTTGACTTGCTTAGTTATACATCTTTATAATATTTTTAGTATTTTTATTGTATGTTTGAACAACATGCAAAAAACTTCTAATAGAAAATCATACTAAACTGATACAAGTTTTTGTTGTTCAACATAATTAGTGTGCTGATAATATATGATTTTTAGCTCTTGTTTTGATAAACTTGTGCTTTGATTCCTGTTTGTTCATATTTACATTTAATAATTACTAATATATTGTTTCACCAAAAGATTTGCTTTTTACTAGTATTTGAGATGGGGCTTGCTTTCAAGATTATTCACTTAGGTCAGTTACTTTTTTACAGTTATGTTGTATAGGTCAATTACTTTTTTGCTATTTTAATCTTATTTTACATGACACAAAAAATAAAAATAAAAATAAAATAAAAATATGAAGATGAAAATAACATCCAAATGCATATAACAAAAATGGTCGTAAGTAGAAATAAATCTTGAACGGTTATTTATTTGTTGTTCAATGAACCAGATCTTCAATTCTCCATTTATTAAATAATAATAAAATACCAATTTATAATCTTGCAAATCTCAAAAACTCTTGAGCTTCCTTAAAGGCTTTGTTCTCTGCTTCCGTTTCATCTTCTTTGAACTGAACCCTTTGTTTCATACATCATTTGCCTATATCTCACAATATGCTGTCTCTAGTTTGTATTTTAAGCATGCATTTTTAAATATTAATTTTTTTATTTGCATTTAGAATCTTGGATTTAGATTGAGTTGATTTGGGCTGCTGCATTTAACTCACTTCAGAGTTCACTTAATTTGCCAGTAACATTCTCAATCTGCATACTTACTTCCCCTTTCTTCTTTCTGACAATGTTTGAGTGGTATATTAGTTTTCTTGTCATTAAATTTGCTGTTATTTGTTTTTTATAGTTCGATTCATTAAACCATAACCTCTCAACCCTCACTACACTGAATTAGTTCGATTTTAACTACCGTTTTGAGTAAAATCACATTTCTTGAATGTAAATTTAATACGAATTGAATTCTTGCAATCATGAAGAATCAATTTTTCTAAAGATTAGATTTTCAAATCTGGGTTGTGGGTTGTTTTGCTGTATGGTGTATAGTACATTAGATACAATTTATATATACAATAAAAATAGTAAGAAAAAGGTGTATTGAGGTTAAAAATTGAATCTTTGATCACGAAAAGTGATTATGAGGTCCATAGAGGATAAGGGTTGTTTGAATCTTGCATCACCTCAAGAGATTCGTGGTAGCGGTGTAGGTTTCGAGTTTCCAAAAGGAAATGGGACGAATCGTGGTTCGCACCACCACCGGACCGCTCTAGGAAAACCGACACCGTCAAAATGGGATGATGCCCAAAAATGGTTGGTTAATTTATCTAGAGGTGTAGATAAGAGCCACCCGAACACCGAGCCACGTGATTCAAATGCGGACGATAGGAGACTAATTGCACCGGTTCCTAAAAAAGATTATCCTAGTAGTGAGGATGAAGAACTTGGAGTAATAGAAACAAAAAAGGTTGATTTGGGTGATTCAATGTTTGCTAATTCAATTTTTGTTAGAGATATGGGGACGGAAATGACTCCTGCTGGTAGCCAAGAGCCTTCCAGATCTGTCACACCGGTTAGAGCCACAACGCCAGCTGGGCGCAGCCCAACAGCATCTGGTTCCTCGACTCCTGTAAGGGTGGGTCCACATGTAGCACCCGTGGTTGCACCTGTGTCAAAAGTTGACACAAGTGGAACCACAAGGTTTGCTAGAGAAAATGAAGAAACTAATGTGGTTGAAAATCGAGCCCCATGTCAAGATTCTAAGCTAAATCCTCTTGAAACGCGAGCAATGGCTTGGGATGAGGCTGAACGGGCTAAATACATGGCAAGGTGATCCTTTTTTCCAAACCTTTTTACCGTATTTAAATGCGCTTTAGATTGGCATCTTTTGAAAGTGATGATTCAATTATTGCTACTTCAATAGATTGTTCAGTAAATGATAGAATAAAGTTACTTAACATGGATAAGGTTCCTTTCATGTTGAACCCAAACATTAGAGGATCCCAATCCATTTCTACAACATAAAGGCGCACGAGCACATCTGAATACCATTCCCTCACCATGTTTTATTATAGTTGGTTATCTGATTCTAATAGTTCATGTCACCCTTATTGTATCTATCAAAGTACCCCTAAGTCATGCAGTTTTGGTTGTTGATTGGTAGGTTCAAGCGCGAAGAAGTGAAGATAGAAGCTTGGGAGAATCACGAAAAGAGAAAAGCTGAAATGCAAATGAAAAAAATGGAGGTAAGATTTTTACATATATTTGTTTACTAATTAGAATTCTTGATACTTGATCATATTAGAAAACTGCCCTTCTTTTATTTTGTAAAGATAATTGGATTTCTTGATGCTTGAAATTGTGGTTAGGCTAAGGCGGAAAGGCTGAAATCTCGAGCACAGGAGAAGTATACGAACAAACTTGCTTCCACAAGGAGGATAGCGGAGGAGAAAAGAGCGAAAGCTGAGGCTACTTTGAATGAAAAAGCCGTAAAAACTAGTGAAAGTGCAGATTATATACGAAGGACTGGTCACTTACCTTCTTCTTTCTCCATTAAGTGGCCTTCATGTTGCTGCTGGTAGCACATCACCCTTCTGCAGTTGGATATTGATCCTTCATTCATTTTTTTGTATAATGTCTGTTTCAAAATGCTTTTTTTGTTCCATGTGAAGACTGTTTTTTCTTTCAAAATTTTGGGTTTTTACGATATACAATCAGCTGTTCAAATATAAACATGAGACCATTTAATTGGTTATAACACGAAACCTTTCTGAGTCAATTGCTGAGAAGCACACGATATCAGGATGCAAATGTGATCCTTTTTAGTATTCCACCTTCAAGTCCGGGTTCGTTGCGTATGTTAGAATATTAGATTAACTAATATGTGATTAGAGTCAATATGTCATTCAGAACTCACCCATATGTTAGTACATCATTACGACATCATATCGATATGTTTTAGTGTATATTCTGTGATTAAATGGTTTTAGAAACTTTAATATCATACAAGTTATGTAAAAGGAAATCAAGCAACCCACATATATGTAGGCAGATATATATTCATGAATGAATCTACAGAGGTTTTTCTTATCATCTTTAAAGGGAGTATGTCATACTCCCTCCGTCCCAAATTAAGTGTTTTGAATCAGATTTTACGGAGTTTAAAAAATTGCTTTGTCTTTTAATGAAAATGACTCTTTTACCCTTACTTTTTGCATAGATTTCCATGTATCAGTTTTGAGAAAGGATAAAATGATAAAGTTAATTTGCTATTTTTGAAAGTGGACATTTAATTTGAGACAAACAAAAAAGGAAAGTAAGACACTTAATTTACGGAGGAAGTATGCTATATTACAAACCTGATATTTATATAACCAAAATTAAAGTTAAAATTAAAATTAATTTGAATGGAAAACTTTTGATTGGGATGAAGGGGTACTTGATTTAGGTTTGTACTTTGTAGTTGCCCAAAATTGTACTAACATGTCAACTTCATTGGTTAGTTACACTAGACCCCTTAGACTACTACCTAATTGCATTTAATCCCTCGAACAAAAGAATTTTAATCAACCCACCTCAATTCAACAGTTTCGCTGTTGAGTCAGCCTAAATATTATCTTGCGCACATCGTCCTAACAACTTGGCGTGTGAACTGACTATCGTTCCACTTATCAACCTTTTTGCGACAACACAGGAATTTACATATAGAAATTCCTACTGCAAATATGTAGAAATAGGCCATACAAAATGTACATTTCAAGCATGAAAAGTAATAAATGGTTGCGAATTTTAGCATTATCATAATCTTATAGACAAACATCTAGAGTTTGATCATCATAGTATTTATCCTATGTATATATTAATGGACTTTCAAACCATAAAGAATGTCATGATCGAAGTTCAAAGTCATTAACATGAACCAACTATACACAAAAAGGATCGGTAATTTGCAAAACCTCATATACATAAATAAATAATTAAAGACATGGGCTTGTGTTTAGCCCGATTGAGTTCTCATTATCAACACTCTGTTGATAATAAGAACAGAAGCTCACAGTATGACCTGGAAATTTCAACAAATCTTGAGATGACTGCAAATTGCAGACGAAAAAATCACTCGGTGGTAGTGAACACAGTAGTTCTTCCAAGCACGAAAAGAACGAGTGATAGCTCAATGAAGAATATTGTGTTTATAAGACTGCGATCCACTGTCCAACCATACAAAGTAATGCCTCCTGGATTGTTCTGCAGATACATAACTGCACACAAGTTCACCATTGTAACTATGTGTCAGCATACTCGCATTGTAAAACTCCATTCATTTTAACTTCTCTATTAAGATCCATACATGATACATGGGACCCACAAGATGAAAACGAGTATCAGGTCACTGGGTCAGTACGCAAGGATGGAAGCGGACGATGCTGCACTAGTTTTTTTTTTTTTCAACTTGCTGCATCACATTGTACTCTTTCATGCACCAAACGAAAAAAAATGTAGTGCATGGGTGAGTCACGCACCATATAAAATTTTTATAAAATTCAATATTAGTTTGAAAAATACTTGCATCATCCTTGGCTCCTGATTCTGACCCTTGACATGAAATGCCCCTATAATAATAAAGTTTTACATTTTAAAATTTTTAGCACTAGAAAGTAGAAACCCTACAAATATATGATTTAGCACTAAAAAAAGGCGGCACATCATCTTTTAGTGCTACGCATCAACTTCTTTCAGATGCCTGCACTGCAACGATAAATATGTATTGTTTACTTACGAAATGCTTGTCGCCTGTGGTATGAAGACAAATAAGACGTAAGTTGTGCGTTGGTCGGAATTGGAGTATAATTCATAGATTCCAAATCACTTTCTGAAGAAACTGATCTTAATAAGCTACTCACAGCCTCATGGCTTCCATTTCTGTTTGAAAGTCTCATATGAGACGTATCATCAGGACCACATGAGGCTACAGCATGCCACCGACTTGCTAGTGCTGCAAGCCCTTGTGCCCTGTGAGAAATCTTTGCTGCAGCATTCAAACACAGGATTACCCCTACAACCTGTGCAATTGAGGAAACCTGCAGAAACAGAAGCTTAAATTTAAGTAACCTTTGATTTTTTTAGTCAAACATACACCTTTAGTACTTTTTTAATCCATGATATATACTGAGGAAAGACCATACTCTAGGTATACAATATTTAGCGCAAAACTGAAACAAGTTATATGTTGACTATAAAAGTCAAACAGTACCTACAAGAAGTGAGTAGGCATTGAACTTACTGCAAAATCACCACCATTTATGAATGTTACTTTATCCCTGAACTCTGTGATTTGGAATAGAGTAGCGAATTGGCTTGAGGTGACGACTGTGAACACAAGGAGAAGGTAAATCCGAAACCTGTGGCTTATTTTTGACAAATGATGGCATAGACGGGCATGCTCTTCTATAAATACCAAAACGTCAGTTTCTCTTTCGAGGAGGTTTTTGTAGTCATCAAAGTGGATGATTTGCAAATTGCAGACCAAATGGAACACTAAACATGAAGATAGAAAGATGAATGCTACATATGTCCATGAAATGGTCAAAGTAAGCAAAATGCCACAAGACTGCCACCATGAGTCATGGTGCACATACATCATGCGGATAACTTCACGAGCAATTTTCAAAATAAGACATGGAAGAAACCACAACAGAAGTGCACGTTTAGACTCCTGCAATCACCGTTAGAAAGTTCAAACATCGATCAATAATCCCTCCAAATTGATGCATTATGTGAATTAAAGATTTCATTACAAACCTAAAACAAAAACAGAAACATTACAGCTCAGCTTGTTTCATAAGTCATGTTGGAGTTCTTTCCAATTGCATTCCAGAAAAGGAACACATAATTAATCACCATGTCATTTTTTGAAGATTGACATAACTCTCAAGTATACTGAGGTTAAATTAAAGGTTTAAGTGTCTGCAAATCTATTGAACTTTACACATATTTCTATTGTATGTAACTTTCAACTATTGCTATCTTATGTATCTGGCCTATCATAACTTGTAAGGGGTGATGTGGCACCTGTTTTGATGATACAGCAACTTATATGGCTGCCACGTCAGCAAAAAATGGGTTCCTGATGAAGAAATCATCAACTCATCATATACATACAATAACAATAATTGAAAGTTATATCTGTACAATAGAAATTTTTAAGTTTAGTACATAAAATATAATTTTGAATTAAGTTAAATACATTTTCAAGACTTGACTCCAAATTAAAATATTCAGAACCAAAATGCATCCACCTTTACTAACAAGTTAATTTATTGATTGTAGATCAGTAGATCCCTTCTCAAAACTGAATAGAAGCAACATTTTTGGCGGAGCTAATAATATGAGGGGATTAAAGGGGGTGTTTGGATGTCCATTATTAAAGTGATTATGGAAACTCCAAGAATTGAAGAATCAAAATGTGTATATGATAATCAATTGATTAAAGTTAGAGAAAGGCAAGTAATTTAATTCTTAAGTTTCAAATTTGATTATGTTAACCCTAATTATCATATAATCATAAGCCTAATCAAATTCATTGTACAAGCAAAGAATCAAACTTAATGCCCAAAGTTCTTCATATTCACCTAATCATTATCAAAATCATTCCAAAACAGATACAGACATTCAGTCAAACATGTAATAAAGAAAAATATATGTAATCAAATGGGCGTAACAAAGCAAAAGAACTTTGTCTGCTTGAACAAGTAAGCATCTTTGTACAAGTTACTAACACTTCATCTGCAATTGCACAATATGTTTCGAACATATACATATACTATATATAGTGTTTTACTTACAGAAATCTTCTGAACATACTCTTTTGAGAATCTTTGAACATGACCATGATACTGATCAACAAACAAAAACTTTCTAATTCCATATTTTCTGAGATTATGTGAAAGACAAAGCAGAGCAGAACCTGCTAAACAAGCATGTGATGAAACAACAACAAACTCAAAGCCTTCAACTTGATAAAGATCACATCTTGAACAATAATCAGTAGTAATCAAAAGTATCACCACAGGAACCACAGCCCCAATCATTAGAAACATAACCCATGAAATCCCAATTTTCAAAACAGAAGTTTGATTAAATCCCAATAATAACATATAAAAATCCAATTCTTGAAGACACCCATCAAGATCACAACTTTCTTCTTCTTCTTCCTCATATAAAATTTGGGTTTGGTCTGTTTTTATAAGTAATGGAGTTGTGATATGGGATTGTTGTTGTTCTTGATCTGACATTTGCAGAAAGATTTAGGGACTAATTGATGGTGAAAAGTAGAGTTTTGTGTGTGAAAATGGTGTGTGTGTTTGCAGGGATCAAAGGATGAAATTTGAAACATGGGAAACTTAAAAGGATTGAAAATAGTCAAAGGAGGAAGGAAGTGCAGATTGCCCATTTTTTTGGGATAGTTTAATATGTTTGGATTCTATTTGGGAAAGTAGCAATTGTCTTGTTCTTGAAGATGGAGCATATTTTAATGGAGTCTCTTTTAAGTTTATGACACATTGGCACCGACGTCTTCGGGTGTAGGGTGCAAAAAACCGGTTTAAACCCCAAACCAGATCCATTTTAAAATTGGATTGATTTGGATCAATCGGGAGTCAAAATCATTTTTTTCTTTGTTGGGGAAAGACCGATCCAGTTCAAACCGGTTTAGTATCGCTTTGAAATCGATTTCATTTAAATCGGTTTTTTTTACCATATCCGGAGGGTAAATTAAGATCAAAACCGTTTTGTCTTGATGTACCAGATGAATAGGGGTCGTAGCCGGCAAGTAGCAGTCGTATTCGGCAGGTACGTCCTACGTTCAACATTAAAACTTGTTTTCTTTTCGAATTTTCACTCGATTAATCTTGTATCAACTCGTAACCTTTGAAAACAATAATTAGGCGAATTAAGTACCAAAAGTTTATCAAAATAATAAAGATTATGAATAAAACGAGAGATATTGCGAGGGATAAATATGTATAAATCGAGCAATATCAAATAAGTTTTTGGAACAATTTTCTTTTAAACTAATATTGAGAAATACATAATATATCTTCAAACATAAAAACATAAAACAAAGTCTTCGACCTCTTTCGCTATTCTCATTTCTCAAAGTGTTATATAATCGCACCATTTCATTATTAGCGTGCTTGATCCGGATGCCCTGCATTTTGAATAACGTCATGAAGGGATGTGGAAGTACCATACTTTGACAAATAAACATCAAACAAACTTTCGAAAGCTTTGTTAAATTTGGAAATTTCTTCTGTCGTGAAATCCGGGTCTTCCTCTAACAAACCCAAATTGTAAAAAATGTTATGAAGTAAAGTTTTATTGGGTCAGTGACCCCTCTTGTGTAATTTATGAATAACAAAATAAACTAAGTGTTTATTAGTCGCTCTGCATATGTTAGCAACGACCTCATAATAGACCAATATGTATTGTTAGCTGCTCATGTGATACTTAGAATATATAGTGTTGTCTATTCAAGTCACTGCATCTGTTAGCAATGACTCTTCTTATTGTAACTTAGGTCTAAGTAGAGTATTTATCACTCACTGAGGGATACTTAGTCATCAGAAGAAGTTACAATGGGCTTGACGCTGACAAGAACATATGAAGCATCTGTTGAATTCCAAGACCGAAGACAGAGATAGAGAGAAGCTCACTGAAATGGAACTCAAGACTTCTCTATCCCTCAGCGGTTTATGCCTTTACCCCAAAAGTACATTTGGTTTGACAAATACCTACTAAACAGAAGGTCAACTTATAAAGGATAATAACATGTGCATATTCACATCAAAGATACACACATTCGATTATTGTACTTTATCATAAAAGTGCATTACTTTTTTGAATACTAGGATATATTTAATACATTTTACATACCCTAGTATGTATTTTTACTTCCATTCATTGGAAGTTACATTTAAACCTTTTTGAATATGGTAGTGACACGTATAGGGTTTAAGATTATTTATGAGACTATAAATACTCCCCTCAACTACTATATAAAAGTCCAGAATTTTATATTCACTTCGACCTTGATTTAAGCACGTTCATGTCTTTCAGTGAACCATTGTGCCCTCACTTATTTGTTAAGTGTTGATCACTGAGTGTCATCAGCGAACCTAGCTGATGAACCGTTGAAGAAATTATGTCACAAGTTAGTTCACTTAGACTAGTTAGTCTTTTCTATTTCCGCAGTAAACTTTGTAAATTAATTCTTTGTTTGCATTAATAAAACAAAAAGTTTAAACTTGATTTTATTGTTCTACTTTATATTTGTTTTAGTAGTATATTTTTAATTTGATAAAAAGGGACCAACAAGTTTTAACCCCACCAACATTTAAAGTCAGGTTCAAAGTGACAGAACAAATTATAACGGGAAACATACTTTTAAAATATTTTATCAATTTGGCTTTTATTGGTTGTACCATGTGTTAAAAATGTCACCCCTCATTTCAAACTCGTTTATTTTGGAACACATTAAAAATATTTGGTTTAACACTAAGCAACTAGTTAGATAATAAACACCCAACACCCAACACCCGACAAAAAAGTAGTTGCTTGTTTAAAAACAAAAATTATTTCGGCAATTAGTTGGATAGTATGCCAACTCGACTTCGGAAAATGTGTAACTCAATTACGTTCCTCAAGAAGGTCATCAAACATTTTGAAAGTTATTTTTTGTCTTAAAGCTCTGTCAAACATATTACAGGTCGAATTTCATCTAGTAGGTATGTCCCAATTCAGACCTAACCAAAGAGAATTTGAATCGACACAAAATTTCATATATTTATGGTATATAATGTTAGTTGAACTAGAAATATTACGTTACATCTGTACAAAAACTTTATTTTTTGTCTAAAATACATCTAAGTCCATCTTGCACAACCAAGTTAATAATATGTGCAACACATCGACTATGAAAAAATACATCATCGCAAACTGGTTTATATTTTAGTTTTAATTATCTGACGGCAGCGGTGTTATTGAATGTATTATTAAAAAATATAGAAAATACTTTTTCTTCTAGTTTGAAATTTTTTATCATATAATCTAAAATTTTGTATAAATGTTCGCCGGTATACGGATATCCAAATAATTCAAACGCAATTGTACGCTTCTTCATTTGCCACGTATCGGGATTAACCCAATGAGAGTTGAATGACTTACATGTTAAAATATACTGGTGTGTATACTTTGAAAACCTAAAATCATTTCATTTATAACAATTTTTCAAATTTTAATAACATCTCGTATAAGAGTTCAATGAGTTACATGTGTATACCGAGGTTGGAGCGTTTCTTGGATGAGTTTCGTAAACCGCGGATTGTCGAAGTGGTCAAAAGGCAAACTTTCTTGATCATGAACTTCGTCATTCTTATCCCGCACCAAACTTGCTTCGTATTGCCTAAACGTAGCATCATTCGTCATTGTTGTTTGATCATGTCCTGACCCAAATTTCACCGCTTTGGAATAGAGGTTTGAATTATTTTTCAAAGTAGTATTCCCCATTTCTTTAAAAGCTGCCTCACATTTCTTGCATCTAGCTTTTCTAGGACGGCTTGACATTTCACTCAAGTCGTAATTGCACCAAATTTCCGGGTTTCTTTTCGTCACTATGACAGAAACAACAGTAACATTACTATATGATTCCCGAACACCGACGGAAGATCGTGATTTCCTACATCATGATGCCATTGCGTTTGAGAGTTCATAGTATATATTACATTTTTTTTGTGTTTGGAGAGTGTTTTTAGAATTTTAACAAAGTTTTTGAGTGTTGTAACTTAACTTCAATATCTAATACATATATATATATATATATATACTATCAAAATTGACAAAAAAACTCCCAAAAAACACCAACAAAATGTCTAAGACCAACTCTAATGGGTTTATGACCCTTTCTAATGGCTAGTATCCATCCTGACCATAGAACCCGACGGGTAGGGTATGTACTCGGCGGATTTCACCTTGAACCGGTTTCGAACCGGTCTTAATGGCTAGATAGCCAAATTGGTTCAGTTTCTGGTTTACGAACTAATTTCGGTTCGTGAACCAATTTTTTTGAACACCTTTATTGGGGTGTACATAAAAAAGTAAAGTTACAAGGGACATCAATCATTCCCATTCCTATTCCTATTCCCCACCCTCAAATACCTCCAACCAAGCACACCTTCAATCATTCCCATTCCCATTCCTATTCCTCCACCCTCAAATACCTCCAACCAACCACACAGTAAATTTACAATGAATCCTACAAAGAGTATTTTTTAGTTCTATTTGTGAAATACAGTTTTTAACTCCATGAAACCCCTCCTACCATTACACTATGTGTGTAAAATCAATTGCAACAAAGGATAAGTGAGGAATATTGCAATCATATGAAATAAATTGGAGAACATATCTTTCAAGATTCTTAAAGGTCGACGTTAAAAACATTTTTCTTTCTTCTGCATCCTGATAAACCGTCTTGCATTTGTATTAGTTACAGTTAAGTAAAACAATAAACTATCATCTTTTATAATGGAGGTACACTATTTCTTTTTGTGAGAAATGCTGAAATGTGCAACTAATGTGCAATTGTTGTTATATCAAATTTACGAGGAAAATGAATGATGAAATGTATTTCTATACTACTCTTATATACCATTTGACATATATGACATTTTGACTCTCTTCCATTAGATCGAGGTAGTAGTAGCAGCGGCAGTAGTAGTAACAGTACATGTTATCTTATTCCTAAAAAAATGATCAAAATATATAACGGAATGTGTGTCCATATGTCTTTGAAATTCTTATCAAACAAGAGTATGACCCATAATCTTGCAGAAGAAGAACAATAATGCATACCCATGATGAAAATTTATACTCCACTACATTGCGTGGGTACCTTACTGCTAGATATCTCATAGCAGTTATCCCTCTTTGTCAGTATCACTAAATTTTCTATCTTTAGCCGTAAATGAATAAATTTTCAAGAATGTAATGCCACTTTCAAGACTACTGGGAATTTTTGTAGTTCTGTTTATGAGATTTTGGAACTTGGATAAGTAATGTTTACCAATGATCATGGAAGTACATTATATGTTATCAAGGTAGGAAAAATGAGCTATCAAGTTAAAAGGTTAGTTACATATATTTAGTTCTAATCTTATATTTTAACAGCACATAACAAGTACTTTTTAAATCACATTATTACCATTTACTAATTCTTTCATAACTAACTTCAGTAATGATAATAATGTATTTCACACTAACTGGTAAATTATGATAAAAGTTTGGTGATGGTAACATACTATGAAATTCGACCAATTCTATAATATTGCGAGTAAAAATAAGTGTGAACTATTGTAATTTTGATGAAAACTAAAGTTTCCCGTGATCATATAAGCGTAAATAAATTATTATATCGATAATTCATTAATGTGATCAAATGTGTATAAATCGAGTTTTATACCCCAAAGCTCTGTTTCGAAGAAGTTATTTGTGTGGTCGATCGGAAGTTAAACCTCTGGATGATCTTGTCGCCCCTGGCAACAAACATGCATGAACCATTTCGTGAAGAATGTGTCCGGATAGTCCAAAGTCTCGATAGTTAGCTCTTGACTTATCGACATCAATCCTTCTTTCTGGCTCCTTATCTTCTTCAATGGGCTGTGTGAGATTGGAGGAACAAGATATTTAATGCGGATGAGGATGTAAAAGTAAGAATCAAGGTCGAAGATATTTTTTCCAAAAGTTAGTAGGGGACTGGTTTTAATCTAAAGTTTACCTTGCTCTTTAAAAAAGAAAATGTTATATCATCGATAATATGGCACATGGCTTAGTAAAGCTAAATTTGTATTGTTATGTCAATGTATGATTGTATATTATAATTATAATGATGACGTGTAAAATTAAATGATTGTTAATCTTGATATTAAAATGGTGCAACTCTCAACTTTGAGTCCAAATTACTACAATCATTATACAGTTGGGTTGTATGATCCAATCACAACATGATATCTCGTGTTAGATATTATGAACAGTAACATTTTTTTCACGTAGTATTTTTTTTCTTTCTTTAATATGTAAAATTTTTGAACAACTTAGCTTACTATAATATACTAGTATTTTTGTTATTTAAAATAATGTTCGAATTCATATATATTATTATTATTCTTCTTTTATCTTCGCCGTATTACTTTTTGTATTATTATATTAATTATTGATTAATATACGAACGAAATAAATTTCACGCATATATATTATCTGATTACATTAATTATAGATTCATATAATTTATTGGTATCAAACAATGAAATCAATTCTGCTATCTGATAACATTTTTAGTTTGACTACATAAAAATTAATTAAAAATTTAATTTTATGTAAGATGATTTTGTAATTTCCGCAAGGTCTGAGAAGATATCTCCTAGTTAAAATAGAAATCGCATTTTAAGGATCCTTGATTCACCTGCAAAACTAAAAGTAATTGACAGATCCAGAATACTTGTATACAAGTGGGTCAGTCCGTGATAAAATGAGATCCAAAGTACACAATTACAATAATTGATGACTTGCAATAAACAAACCAGAACAAAGAAATAAATAAAGGAAGAGTCATTGGTGAATTATTTTGTTTTAATTCGCCGCATGCCTAAACGACGGCGTGACAACCATACCTTCCTTATTTTTTGACAAGGGTAAATCCAATAATGATGCAATTTATAATTTACTCGATTTATATAAGGTATTTGTTTTATTTAGTATGTATATGTATATAATAAATTGAAAGATTTTGAATTGATGTGTATAATACGGTAACCGAATACTGATTGCCTCGGTAAATGTAAATAATTGGCATTTTCTTTTTAATAATATCGCTTATGTGATTTTTTCTGTCGTGACAATATCATGACTATTATATTATATCCAACGTACTGTCATATTTTGTTCCATATATGTTTTTTTAACGGCTAAAGATTCAAATATTAAAAACGAACAAGGAACTAGAAAGAGATTACAAAGTAAGCATTGAGTTTTGTAACCACAGTAACCAAGTGATACTCGGCTTTTTATATCTATTAGAGAAGCACCAAACGAACTAACTATAATGCTTTCAATAATGTTGCTCTTTCTAAACGTCGAACTTTGAAAGACCACATTGTTTCTATATCTCCGGATCGCCCAGACTGTTAATAAGATGATTACTTCAAAGATTGTTCGTTTAGCTTCGGTCATTTGCAAGACATCAACCCAAGGTAAAAGATCCTTGGTGTTAACCGAGGGAGGAAAGGTTTTATCAAGCCATTTTTCAACCTGAATCTAGACTTGCCTTGCAACATCACATAAAATGAAAATATGGTTTGCGTCCTCTTGTTGAGAGTCACACACGGGACACAAAGTGCTAAGAACGTCCATGCCTCTATCCACTAGTTTAACTTGGTGGGGATTCTATTCAATAATAGACGCCATGCAAACACATTTATTTTAATTGAGACGTATTTGCACCACTGGGTAGAAGAATTACCCGATGTTAGTGTAGATTTTTCAATAAAGCGGCGAGCACTAGACACCGTAAAGGTGTTCGAAGGATCAGCCTCCCAAGTCCCTCTTCTTTAGTGTTTAAAGCTAGGTCCCATTTTATCCAGTTTATATTCTATCTTCATCATTACCACCCCAAAAAAATGAGATCTCAAGGTTTTAAAATGTTGACATACTTTGATAGGAACCTTGTAGAGATGTAGATGCCAATGCTTCCCAACACGGATTTGATTAAAGTTAATCAACCTCCCACATAAAGCTACCTAACTGTCCATGGGCTCCATCTCTTTTTGGTTTTATCAATCACACTCTTCCAATTATCCACCCTGCTCATATTCGCTCCAACTAGAAGACCTAAATATGTGAACGAGACAGCAGCAGCACTACAATTGGTCCTGATAGCCATCCTTTCCACCTCGCTGTTTTGAACTCCAATGCCAAATAAGTTTGATTTTTGCAGGTTAATCTGCATCCCAGAAACCAAGTAAAAGAAACCCATTATAATAACCAAATTATTAACGTTCTCGTCCTCCCACTCTCCTACAAAAAAAAGCATCATCAGCGTACAAAAAGTGAGACATAATCAGACCTTGTCGACCAAGAGGAAACCCATGGAAAAGACCGGAAGTAATTGCATCTTCTATTGCGACATGGAGGCCTTTCATTCCAATGATAAACAGAAGATAATGGACCACCCTTTCGAAGTCCTCGATTGAGGGTAAATTATGAGGTTGGGCTACCATTAACCAGAATCGAAGTACGAGAAGAAGACAAACAAGATCTGATCCATTCTATCCATTTGTGGTCGAAACCCATAAAGCTCATTATCGAAAATTGATAATCCCAACTAAGCGAGTCAAATGCTTTTTCAAAATTGATTTTGAATAGCATCGCCTTCTTCTTGCGTCTTTTGCACCATTCAACTATCTCGTTCATCACTAGAGGGCCGTCAAGGATCTGTCTCCCCTTTAGAAAATTGGAGTGTTCTTGACTAATAAAGCAGTTAATCACAGTAACTAGTCGATTTGTTAGGAGCTTGGCAATAACTTTGTATTGCACTCTGATAAAACTTATCGGCATATAGTCTTTAACATGAAGCGAACTGTCTTTCTTGGGGATAAGGGTGATAAAAGACGAGTTACAGCCCCGGGGATGTACTCGTTATGTAAAATTCATTGACAAAGTTACAAACGTCAAGCTTTATCAACTCCTAATATTGCTTCATGACATGAAAGGAAAATTCGTTAGGGCTCTAGGCCCTATCGCTACCACACGACCACACATCTGATTTGATTTCAGCTTCACTAAAACCGAGAGTTAGCATCTCGGCTTGAGAAGTGGACAAGGTTCTCAAGTGAGGGCTCGGTTGATTAAGCGAGGCACCCTTCAAGGATTGAAATTTGTTGCTGAAAAATTCGAAAAAAGCATCCTTAACTTGAGTCGGGGTCGTGACCCACACCCTATTAATATTCTTCACCTACGACCGTCTAACCCATGACCTCTTTCTCTAGACGTTCTCCTTCCCCTTAAACCTCCTTCTTCGACCCTCTCCCTCACCCACGACCATCTAACTACCGCCAACCGAACGGTAGCATCTAACATCGGTCAAGATCTAGATATGGAAAATGTTTCTCACACCACCACTCACCATCAATTAAAACAATTACTAAAACAAATCCCTACAAATTTTCGACCGACCATGGCCGGAGCAAAAGCCCCGATCATCTCTTTGAGTACTCCAATTTACGTGAATCAAAATTACGATTAAAATCAATGTCTAATTCTTTACCCCCTAAACTTTCCACCCCACCTCAAACCCAAGTCAAAGTTTCGGTTACTAGGCAAAAAGGATCCTTTGTTTTGAAAGGTCTGAGACACCACTGGCTAAAGGTTCTTCGAGTCGGCAATTTCAAATAAACAAATTAATAAAAAAAATTTGTAAAAAATGAGTGCTGACGTGATTGCCACATGTACAGACGACGTGGCCAAAAAAGTCTATGTGGCATCAAGTAAAAATCAACTATGCGAAGATATCGAAGGTTTTCTTCCAGTTTGATACATACCTAAAAAATAAAGGGGTAACTTTAATACATGGAACAAATAGTGATAGTACGTTGCATTATTATTACATTTATCCTTTTGACAAATATATCATTTCTTAAAAAAATAATCTTATTTTGAAAGCTACAAAGATATATAATGTTACCTTTTTTTTGTCTCAAAAGGTCAATAACCGGTACCTATACATAATCTGGGAAGCATAGAGACTTACTCAAGAATTGTAACTATTAGATGTCATGACTTGAATATTTGACTTTGTGCTATAAAAATATATAATCTTTATATATAATTAAAAGAGAATATGATGGAGGAATCTAAGCCCTTTATTATTTTTCACCTTTTACGATCCAACGATCTTAATTTCTTTCGTATAATTACACTTTTGTCCCTTTAAATATTTGATGTATTTATTCAAACTAAAAAATTAGATCAAATATTTTATTCATCAATAAAAATTAAAGAGTCTATAAACTATGTAAAAAAATCGGCCACAATATTTTATTCATTTTATTAAAATTAAATTTGTCCTCCATTCTAGCGGGTCTGTAATTAAAAAGGTCGTTCACAATATAATAAAATCGACTAAATATTTTCATTCATCTATAAAAGTTAAATTCGCATTTTATTACGGGTCTCTAGACTACACAAAAAATCGATCAAATAAAAAATGAAATTCAATCCGCATTATCATGAATTTATAACATAATTACTTTTATATTATAAAAACTTCTGAAACATGGTCTAAAAAATACTTAGCACAACTCAAAAAGTAACAAGTTTCCGTAGTTTTCTTGTCACCTGAATTAGCAAACAATCATTATGAAATTATTTATTAGAAAACGTGGATCATCTTTTCAATTATTGTATTCATTCATAGTCCTCTATTATTGTATCTTTTTATAAACCTTAAAATACGAAACTCAAAGCGTGTCAACAAAATAAATAAAATGGCCCTGTAACATTATTAAATACTAAAATTAACATTCATAAATATTAACTTCTTAATGGACGGCTCAGATTACTTCCTCCTTCCCTTAAAATTGAAGTTTCCCTACAAATTATCTCTCTCTCTATATATATATATATATATAATATGAGGAAGGATCCATAGGGAAGCTCCAAATTTTGGGAAAGAAGGGAAACAAATCTTAGCCCTTAATTTTTTCATAAAAAAACGTTTTTAACATTCATTTGTAATGAATGTTAACATTCATCACAAATGAATGTTAACAACATTCATTTCTGATGAAATCAAGGGTTGAAATTTGTTTCCCTCCTTCCCTAATTTTTTTGCTTCCCTCTTAATCCCCACCCTATATAATATAATATAATATATATTTCCAGTAAACATACATAAGTCCAACCCATAAATGTATCAATGGAAATGTTCAAGACTCAGATCTTGTATATCTTATTAAATAATAAATATAGTGACGTATGAATAGGATTGAACAATATGTGCTCCAAAAGGGGTCCTAATCACAAGAATTTACTTGAAATCTGTAAATCATTGTATCTCATTTTATTTCAAAACTAGTAGCAAAAATAGGGCCCTGTGTATTTTTATTTATAATAATTTTATTTTAACCATCCTGTTAAGAGTAGATCTTAGTTTCTTTCAGGGGATGGAGAAAGCATGCAACATTACGAATATATACGAGCTATAAAGAACTTAAGTACCTTTTATTCTCAAAGAGAATTTAACAAGACTGAATATTTGATTAATCCGTTGCTTATACAATAGGAAAAGAATGAGTCCAAATTGCCGATGAGATGATGGAAGTATTAAATTAGGGAAAGCATTTGCTTAACTTGTCGGCGGCAAATGTTGCATGCCTTTGTTGCAAAAAAAATGGTAACTCAAATGAATATCGTATGTTCTCCATCAAATCGTTATCCCTACAGCCTAGAATACTAGTGAGCATGATTTGGTATAGTAAAGGCACCTAATTTCGAGTGGAACAAGATATCCCAATAACCGTGACAATTTTAACCCATTAAACGAAAACAGTTTAAGTTGGGTTAAATTTATTGATAACGCTTAAATTAGTTTAAACCGGATATAAAAGTAAATCAATCAGATAGGTTGAACAAGTCAAATGGGCTAATATTCTATTAAATTGTTAGGTAAATAAAACTATATCATAAATTTTTGAAATGTAGTTTTATAATCATATGTAGTTCGTTAATGATTTATAAGAATAAAAAAATTGTGGGCAGTTTGACCCAACCCATTTGATTCATACTTGGAAGGTACTTGATTTACCCGAAGCCATTTCAACATGTTACCTTACCCAAACCAATTGACCCACCCGATTTGCCACCTCTCAATTCAAGTAAGAGAAGGAGACTTGGTACCTGTATGGCCTATAATAGGAAATAATTTCGAGAAAGTGGAACTGTTGTAGCTGCGGTGCATGTGAGAGGCACACCGTCTGCAGTCACTGCAAATGTCTCAGGATCAACGGTGATGTTGGGAAGGGCATCATTCAGTTTCATGTCGAGTTTTGTGAGCTTCCTCACATTTTTCACACTTATCACCTTCTTATTGAGTCCGTAAAAGGTCTTTATATTGCAGTCCATAGCAGCCTGTTGGTCATTTATGACATCAGTTTTCTGAATGAACAACACACGGATATGTGTGTGCGTGTTAAGTAGATAAGATATCTCTAAGTTGGGATACTTAAGGGACTTTAATTGCCAAAATTGGCGTATGTGAGATTGGAAAGATTAGTACGTGCCTTGCTGACGAAAGCAATGGAGTTGGCACTTCCAGCCTTGCCAAATGCTCCAAACATGGGCCTCATTATAGCCTATAACAAGTAGCAAGCTGAATTCAATAAACTTAACAGGCGTCTAACTGTCAAAAGTTAGAATTGTATATGATAAGTTCCGAGTTTGTTTTTAAGTCAAATCAACGGAAGTTTTTTCCTTGTTCATGGAATTGGTTACATCTAGATGAAATATTTTCACTTGAACTGTTTCTAGAAATTCAGAATTATAATCTA
Source organism: Logfia minima (assembly GCA_963921325.1). NCBI lineage: Eukaryota > Viridiplantae > Streptophyta > Magnoliopsida > Asterales > Asteraceae > Logfia > Logfia minima. The sequence goes on from OY992772.1 coordinate 32,150,937, forward strand.
CTTGCATAAACATTTTCACAAGTACGACAGTTTCCTTACATCAACATTTTCACAACCTATCGAAAATCGCTTATTTTTAAGGAGCATACTGTGTTTATGTCTTTACTTTCTTATTTATACAGAAATGACGGCTTTTTTTGCAGCAACAAGCTAATGACTCACGCACGTACGGTAAGATAGTTAAGTAACTTTACGAGTAGATTATAAAAAACACAAGTGTACATACTTAACAAGTTTCCTTAATTGAAATTTCTTTTAGATGAATCAAAAGCTTTATATTACCGGTTCAGGGGTAGGGATGCTTGCATTTGGATCCCCCATGTTAGCCCATGCAATATCACCATACAAATATAACTGTTTTTCAGTCATTCAACAAGTTATTTTCTAAAGCTTTGAGAACATGCTTAATTTGTCGTTTAGACAACCTTCGGCGAATCTCTTACATTATCGAATGGAGGACAAGCAACAGAAAACAGAAGTAATAGCTCAAATCTCATTTACATGTCCCTTTTACTCCCCACTAATTGAATAGTTCCCTGAATGCCGTAACATAAGCTTCACAAGTGCATGTCACAGATCATGAAGCCAGGTCCTCAAGCAATCCAAGAGAACTACGGACACAAGATGGCAATCGTACAAATCATCCAGGCCAAAGAAAGAAATATTATAAAAAAACACAAAAGTACAAATTCGAATTGTGGGGGAGTCCTTAAAAAGTACATGCTAGTATTGAGTCCCGAATCTACATTCTACACCATCATATTCAAAGACTTCAGTAAATGCCAATTGGGTCAAAGAACAAGGGTAGTTAGTTTACCCTGTGTTAATATCAAGTCTATACCACAGTAAGTAAACCTGCTATTTATTTCCTTTGCGGGCAAGAAATCGCTCACGAGCAGCTTGTATTCTACTGTTTGCGTCATCAACGGGGCCGACATCGTTTACCTCTTTCTTGGAAAAATCTGAGATTTCTGTTTTCTTTTCCTCACTCTGATTGGAACCACCACTGCTCAAAAATAGCAATAGAATTGTCATACATGGACATGTGCACTTACGTGTAAGTGTGTTTGTGTACATAGATGTAGTGGTAAACAAGTGAACGTCTATAAAGTTTTATGTACCTGAGTTTCTTGACGTTTAGTTTCTCAAGCTTCTGTAATATAAGAGTCGCCCATTGCATCTCTACTTCACAAACATTGCGCATATAGGGCCGAGAGGTAGAAATAAGTTCATGGTACACAACATAATTTGGGAGCATTCCTTCATCATCTGTTCGCAGTACAGAAGATGGATGCACCTAAAAAAACAAGATTCAGTAAGGATAATAAATGCACTCAATGTAGGTTGTTTCATGGGCTGGAAACCTTAGATCAAGGATATAGGTTTCATTTCTGACCAAATTCAATAACACCTTGCTACATAACAAGACTGAAAGTATCAAAATTTTAAATAGCATTTACAAACCAATATTTTCATCCCATTAAAATTGATTCAGTTTCTTATGAGGGACGCCTAGTAAAATTTTACAATGTTTATCTCTTTATGGAAAGTTTTAGGGTTACAGGTACATACATAATAATTTCATCGGTTCATCACTTAAACCATAATGATGGCATTAATTTGAGTCTGCAACATTTTTAAGTTTTGTACCTATAGAATAAATGTTAGAGGTTTTCCCTATTCAAGTTACCCAGGAAGGGCAACATTTTTTTCTACTCAAATGTACGCGGCCTAACCGGGGTATCCCTGTGACTGTTTCCAACCTATTCCCTGGCCACTCCAAAGATGTTTACCTAGTGAGATTCCGATGCGGGGGCATCCACCTCCTTTTATTTAAAATATTCACATATAGCAACGCAAACCCATTTTAAGAACCATGTTTATTATAGGTTTGGTTCGAGTCTCCGCCTACATTTGGGTTTAAGCCTCCTTGGAAAATAAGGATACGTTTCATGAAATTACATGATAAAGTCTCAATTGAAGCCCATTAAGACTTGAAGTTTGCATCTTTTGGGTCTTTATGACATTTAAGTTTACTATTAATTCACTTAATTGAGTCATAAGCAACATTAAAGTTCTTTATTATAGCTTTTATTATTTTTATGTATTTTAATGTCCTAGCCTTTTCATTTTCCATGAGTTACACCTTGATTTCCTTTTAGCCTACCAATATGTAAAAGAAAAAAAATGATTATGAATTCAAGTAAAATTAAGCTATTGAAGCTTGTTTGAGTGCGTTTTTATACACAAAAGGAGTCGATTTTTAAAATTAAGCAAATCTAGGTTGTCCAAAAGAGAAATGGCAATCTACGATGTCTATGAGGAGCTAGAGAAACCTGATGAAGGTGAAATTTAGTTTATAAACAGTGTTCTTGATGGCAAAGTTGGGTTTTCTAGTTATGATGAAATGCGACACATATTCCGTAAGAGTGGCATAAGCAAAAATGCCAATTTTGATATCATTATCGTTGAGTAAGTTGTAAAAATGTCATTTCGTTGAATATTGTGGATAAGTTTCAATTGGAGGAGGAAGACTACATGCATCGTTATAATCAATCTTTACTTAGCAAAGAAAAAGATGTTAACGGTGTCACAAAGATATTGCATGTTTCACTTTTATTAGCAAGTAATTCTGAATCTTTGAAAACGCAAGAAAATCTAAGTCAAGACTCGAGGACGAGTCCCTTCCAACCCGTGGAGTATGATGCGGGGGGATCCAACTTTAATTTTCTTTTGCCAATTGAATATTCTTGGTGGTGTTTTAAGTACTTTATTCTTTAATTATTCGGATTGTTAGACTTGGTGGTGAAAACTTTATCCAAGCCATTATCCCTTGTTACCGATTCTAAAATTTTAGTTTTATAAATCATTAAATCACCCTAAACACCACCTATCAAATTCGAACATGAGACCTCTTGTGAGGACATCAGGATGCCTTACCACTAGGCCACCTTGGTGATGGTTTTTCATACCTATAGAATTGTATCCCTTTCTATATTTGACATATAGTCAAACTTTTTTCTTAAAATAAATGCCAAGTTAGAAGTTGCAACTTTCCTGGTATGGAGAAGGTAGTTTGTTGACCATGAAAAGTCACATAGACTATCGTAAAACTGGAGATTCCTAAAGCTATATATTTGATTCTTACCTGCACAAGCTGAGACTTGAAGCCAAGAGTTCGGTAACCATTATGACGAATCATCCGCTCAGCAAGCTGGCTTGCATAGCCGACGCATAGAGACTTCCTTAAATTTTTATAATCAGGTTTTCTATCTCTTCGTCTTTCCTTCCTCCGTACATCTAAGCTCCCTGTTATAATAATTTAGCATTATATTTGGCAAATTTAAAAAATATTACAGTTACATATAGCATTGTTCGAAGTAACAAGTTCTTTTTTGGGGACGTGCCAAACTAAATGTGACGTTCCCCCCCCCCCCCCCCCCCCCCCAATCAAACATTATCACTTTGTGCATTAGATACAATTGATTTTGGTTGGTGTTTTGGGGTATTATAGATATCTGGTGCTAAGTGCTAACTCATAGACTCACACTAAACTACATGCCTGATCAAGTGTTGCACTCTTTTTTCGAAGAAGGAAAATAAAAATTTAGATTTTATTATCATCTGAAAAGTTGAGCATAGATTTTGAGTGAATGACTTTCTGTAACCTGAAGCTGGTTCTAACCTTTTGCAATCTTCTGCATTATCTGGGACAACTGTTTCCGTACATCTTTGGCAAAGAGCATCCCTCGTACCTAAATTTAACAGTTTCAACAATGCATATCATAAGTACAAACTCCTAAGCAAGAAAAGTGTACCACACAACACATTCGTGCCCTCCATTGACTCTTGGAGAAGTCAAAATGTGCATTAACTATCCATACATGGTTTATGGTAACTATGAAAATTCAGAGAAATAGTTTGTATTTACTCAAGGGGAAAAAGTTTCTACATAACAGAGGAAATCAGGATCAATTAGGATCCTTAAAAATCAAAGTTTCCTATTCTAACTTGTATATCTAACTATTTTATACAATTTTAATTGTAAATGTAATAATACAACACAGCACACTGGTGCCATTATTATACTTTTGATCATTTTAAACCAGAAATGAGATAAAATATACATATACGTAATAAAGTGAGACCATTCTTACAAAACAAAATAACTATACGTATATGCATTGTTCAAAAAAGGAAAGAGATAAATAAATGATTGCCTGGAGGTTGTTATCTTTGCACCAGTCAATACTATAGTCAGTTTGATCCCAGAGCTCGTAGATCTGAAGTAACTGGATGTGATCACCCCAGCCCAAACCATCAGGAAGATCTGAAGGAGTATATTTCCTCTTCTTGTCTGTGCTTTTACTGTTCTTGTCTGTGCTTTTGCTGCAAATCAAGAGAATAAAACTAATATTTACCGACTGTTTTTTGTCTGAAACAATCATCTTGTTGTGGGAAGTATGATGTCAGAACTGTTTATTTGCTATTAAGGATAATATATGGCTACGGACCCTCTAAAAAGCATATATCTAAAAACAGAAACTTAGATAAGTTTATTTGCTATATATCTCAAGGCTCAAAAGGTAACTTTAACAAAAAGAGAGTAAAAAAGACTGTTAATGATTATCTTAGGACTAAAGAATTCTCCTAGCATACATCTAAACATCATTTTTCTATTCTTTCATGTGAAGTTCTAAATCTATTATTGTTACTAATTATCTTCATGTGTATTCTCCTAATAACTACCTTACCCAAGGACTTGTTATTCATTTTACACGTGTGTCAAAGTTGTAAGTAGATAAAGGTTACTTCATTTGTCATATTTTATTCATATTACATCACGTCTATTTTGTGTTTAAATTTGTAACAATATCATAATTTTTCTCGGAGTAGTTGAAAATTTGTTTCTCAATCATCCACAATAAGGCATCTAAGTAACATGCACAGAAGTATACCTTCGTCCAGGAAGCAATGTACCTTCCACTGATAGCATAGCAGCTACAGTCAAAGCTTGGGGTAAACAATCATATTCATTTGCCTCTATTAAAGTCCTTGCAAGTGAAGGTTCCAAAGGAAGCTCTGTCAAAAGAACATTAAACTGTCAATACATGGAGTATATTTAGTATAACTTCTATCTACATTATTTAGAATGTGGCATGCTGATACAGTCACTTAGAAGAAACGAAATACCTGCCATTGTTTTGCCTATAGTCGTGATGGTGCCATTTTCATCTATAGCATCAATTAGAAACAACTGTTTAAGAGCATCTTGTAAAGACTCAGCTGCAGCAAAGCTATGATATATCATCTTGATATACAGTACAAGAACTTGACATAATCTATTACAATATAACACAAAGTAAAGGACTTACGCGACGGTGCATCAAGAAAATCAAATTTTAGAATATCAATATCAGGAAGGTCCAATGATTTTAAATAAAGAACACTGCCAGCTAGAGAAGAGCGTTGTATTTCAGGAACAGTAGCATCCAGCAAATTGTCATGGTAAACGGCCAATGGGTATAGACGATAGCACTTCCCAGGTCGCGTTCTCCCAGCTCGTCCTGCTCGTTGGTTGGCTTGTACCCTGCATTCAAATAAATCATGAGGGTAAACCAAACAAATATATTTCAGTAAATATAATAATTAATCATATTATACAAGAAAAGTTATTACCTGCTAATCTGAACAACATCAAGGGAATACATTCCGGTTGATGGATTATATTGTCGCTGCTTCACATAACCGGAGTCAATGACATACCTATTTGACAATATTGTTAAAATGCTTAGATAGCGGAAAATCTTGGTAATGTAATCAGATGTTAAATGCAAATGTTAGTAAATGTGTTTCAGTTAAGTCAAATGTACGGTAATATTAATGTGCTTCATTTATTAAATCCCACTGAACAATCAAGAACAATAAAAGAAATTCAGCCACAAAGAACAAGCTGAGACGACGATTATTATTTTCCATGAAAAATTGCAGTATTTAAAAATCTATCGATGTTTTTAACGTATGGCCCAATGTGATCTATAAAAGAAAAGAAAAGTGCATAAAAAGGTAACTAAACTTTGGGTCACATTTCTATTTTACGTAACCAACTATTTTAGGCCATCAATTTAAGTTCCAAAACAAATTATTTAAGGTAACAAACATTGAGAATTCATTTAAGATAATACTCCATATAACCCAATTACCCTGTCAAAATGGTGACTTGGCAGCTGACGTGTCGATAACTTTAAGCATGTTATGAAGTAGTGTCTGGAAACTGAATAACTTTTGAAACGTTGATGGTTTTTTCTGGGGTAAAAAAAACATTCGTTACCTGAAACAGAAATTTGAAAAAAGTTGGTTACCTTTTTTATGCATTTGTTTATTATAAAGAACACTTAAAATCAAAACCTTGTCTTTATATGCTGCTATATACACAAAGAGTTCCTATAACTCTATAAGGTAATTGATTAGTGTCATCAAAGAATGACATACTCTTTGCAAGGGTCAAGTCACTTACACAACACCATCAACAGTCAAAGAGGTTTCAGCAATGTTTGTAGCCACAATAAAACGCCTACAATTTGGGGGCGGGGGATTGAACACTCGCACCTGCAAAATCATATGAAGTTATGAACAATGAGGCGTCATTAGTGATTAGTTATAATGAGAACGGTTATATAGAAAAGAAGAAATTATATCACTGTTGCACTTGAGTCATAAGTCATGACACAATTGGAAAACAACTAATACTTTAGTTGGCAATTTCAACTGATTTATATATGAACAATGTCAATTCAAATTATGTTTTATCTGTAATGGGTCCAACAGGTAAAATCAGAAAAATTAGCCGCAAAGGCAACACAAGTGAATAAACAGTAGTCAGCATAGTGTATCAGTAATGCAAGAACCTCCTAAATTATATTATTCAAAAGATTAAATAATTATTAAAGTTACAAACTTTTTGTTTGACACGTTAAATATTAAAGACAAAAATAGTTTAAGGTCAACCCAAACCAAACCAGTTCGATCAGTACTAAACAATTACCGGTTTCGACCAGCTAACCAGCCTGCCTGACCCGCCCATTTTGCCACCACTAAGTAAATGAACATAAGAATGGATAACAGGCAGCAGATAAAACAAAAGTGAAACAAAAAATAAAAAGATATATTGATAAATAACACGGTGAGTGAATAATGTAGTAGATGAAGATGAACAGCCTACCTGCATTTCAGGTGGCATAGAACCATGAAGCGGAAGCACTACTGCATCCATACATGATCCTACCTCAAGGCTTTGAATTTTTTCCTCCAATCTTGATACCAACTTCTCAATGTCATCCTAAAAAGGACCCCATCAGGTTCCAATAGAAATAGCATAGTGTAGGTATAATATTGAAATTACAACCATTACAGCAACAAAGGATATTGTAATACATCGCATAAGAATTACCTGTCCAGTCATAAATATCAAAATGTCCCCTTCTGGCTCATTAACGTGTATATCTATAACAGTTTACAGCCATTAGACTCCAAAATTTAGCATTTAGTAATTTAGTATAACAAAGGAGATAATTACACTTACCAATAGCTTTTCTCAAAGATGACTCGATATAACTTTTTGGTTGTTCTGCACTATATAATATTTCTACAGGGAACAACTTTCCAGGAACATTCAGAATGGGGCATTCAGAGAAAAAATTTGACACCTTTTCACCATCAAGGGTAGCCGAAGTAACCAAAACTTTCAAGTTCGACGCACGTAGCTTGATCAACCGTTTCATCAGCCCCATCAATATATCCCTAAATCGATACAAATAAGCATTTCCATAGTTCCATTAAGTAAACCAGAAAAGTACATGAATATTTATGCATTATCTTTATATTTAAGACACTTATGAATTATCTTTATATATAAGACACCAAGCCATACGTGTTTAGACTCCTTTCATGAGCTTCATCCAATATGATCACCGAATATTGTTTCAACTCGGGGTCAGAAAGACTTTCACGAAGTAATACTCCATCAGTAAGATACCTATATCCATACACAAATTTAAAATTCATTACTAACAATCACCCTAACTCGCCAAACACGTACGTAAATATAAGCATTACAACCACTATATCAATTAAAAATACATCAGTTAGTTTACTTAATACGAGTCTTCTCTGAAGTCCTATCCTCGAATCGTATCGCATAACCAACGTCTTCACCCAATCTAACACCAAGCTCCTGTGCGACCCTTCTATACATATAAAAAACAAAGAACAAAAAAAAGTCATATTCAAGCAAATAAGGTAAGGTTAAGTGTTTTTAAATGTAACTCTATCCAAAAATATATTGCATGTATCCTACTTCAAATTTGTTATTGTACATATCAAACTTCCAGCTTGTATGTATTGGACTTCTTATAACTTTTAGGGTGATGTGACACCAGTTTTGATGACATGGCAACGTATATGGCTGCCAAATCAGCGAAAAATACATGCTACCTGCTAATAAGTCGCATGATAGGTACAATAACAAGATTCAAATTAACAAACACACGATGAGTTTTCACATAAAGTTAGATAGATCATAGATTTAGAAATGTTAAAAAGGGCAAATTTTGCCACTCAACTTACATCAAAAGAGTGATTTCACCATTCAACTTTTCAAAGGGTCATTTTGCCATTCAACTTGAAGAGTTGGTGCAAATTTGACATTAAACATTAGTAACATTGTATGTTTAAAAAAAAATAATAGATCCATTTTTTAAATTATAAACACTAATAGTGTTTTATCTATGTTTGAGATTATTAGTGTTTAAAATACTTGCCTTAAGTTCGTTCATTTTAGTTAATTAAAGAATATGAACATAACTTTTTATTCGTTTGATTAGATGAACGAACACAAACATATGTCTCGTTCGTGAACATTCCGTAACCGTTGGTTAATTTTCGTTCATTCTATTTACATATATGTGTATATATATATTTAATTGATTATATGTGGAAGCATTGATTACTTAATTTATAAAATATTAATTTGAAGCATTTAATGTAATCTGTTTAAAGTTTAACCATTCGTATTTCTCGGATAAATGATATTCATATTACGGGTGTTTGATAAGTACAAATTCATTTGTATATGTTCATTTGATGTTCGTTTAACATCTTGATGAACGAATATAAACGAACACAAAAAAAAACTATTTTCTTAATCAACGAACATGAACATGAACATGAAAAACCGTTAATGTTTGTTTATTTGTTCGGTAAAACCTTAATGAATCAAAAAACTCCATTCGTGTTTGTTCGATTCATTTAGAGGCTTGATCACAGGGAAGGTAATAAACTCGGTTATATAATGTGGAAGTGTTAGTGTAAATAAATGGAACAGGAATATGATAACGATGATGCAATGTATAAGCGATGACATAGATATAAGTTTTACATATATAGCTACCAACACACATATGAAACATACATGCACATGTATTATTATTAGTGATTTAAAAAAGGATTTATTATTAGTGGTTTTAAACATACACTTTTACTAATGTTGAATGGCAAATTTGAACCAACTCTTCAAGTTGAATGGCAAAAAAGAGCCTTGAAAAGTTAGATCGCAAGATTACTCTTTTGATATACGTTAAGTGGCAAATTTGCCCTTTTAACTATTTAGAAACACTTATTGCAATAAATGATGCATATATGCCACTATAATGTTACACTATTCGCTAGTATGTTTGCAGAAAACATATTATTAACTTTAAGTAACAATTTCAAATAAAGTTGAATAAGTAAGTGGTGGAAAATAGTAACCTGGAGACGGATACGGCGGCGACACGGCGAGGCTGAGTGACGGCGATGATTCCGGATTTAGTGTAGCCACTTCGGTGTAAAATCTGAGAGAGTTGAGTGCTTTTACCGGAACCGGTTTCTCCGATGACTACAACTACTGGATTTTCATCCACAATTTCTAATATCTTGTCTTCGAATTGTAGAATCGGTAAGTTCGCCATTGAAATTGGGAATGTTGAATTCACACGAAGAAGAAAATGAGGGTTTTAATTGATTTGATCTCTAAAACCTCCCAGGTTTCAAGTGGTAAGAAAATATAATAAAATATAAAATCTCTATCTATAATAAGTATAATTATTATAATAATTATAATAATCTTTATCTTTATTATCTTATCTTAATCTTATCTTATCTTAATCTTAACTATATATCAACCATCTCCATTTTTTTTCTTAAAATTAGACTCAACAATTGTTAATGTCCAAATTACCCTTAAAATTTATTAATTACTTTCCAAATGAACTACTAACTTATAAATTGCAACCCTTAAGTTTTAAACTTTACATATCCTTAAATTAAACTTTCAACAATATAATGTAAACAATAAAATTTATAAATGTCAAATTAACTATTTGTTCCGTAGCTATGCGCGGGCAGACTGCTAGTTATATTATTATATAATTAAAAAAGATATAATGGAGAAATTTGGATCCTTTATTGTTTTCCATCATTTATCATCCAACGATCTTAATTTCTTTCATATAATTACAATTTTAACCTCTTAAATATCTGATGTATTTATTTAAATTAAAAGGTTAGATCAATATTTTATTAATTTATAAAAATTAAAGAGTCTGTAAACAAATAAGAAATCAGTCACAATATTTGATTCATTTTTTAAAAAGTTAAATTTGTCCCGCATTATAGCGGGTCTATAAACTATATAAAAAATTAATCAAATATAAATTAAATTCGACCCGTGTTATTGCGGGTTGATAACCTAGTTATTATAATTATATTTAATTAAAAGAGAGAATATGATGAAGGAATCTGCCCTTCATTGTTTTTCACCCTTTACGATCTAACGCTTTTAATTTATTTCGTTTGTATAATTATACCTTTGACCCCTTAGATATTTAATTTATTTATTTAAATTAAAAAAATTAAATCAAATATTTTATTCATTTATAAAAATTAAAAGGTCTATAAATTATATAAAAAAATCGACCACAATAAAATTTCTATAAAAAAGAAAAATATTTTCCATCGCTAAATTGCTAATTGCTAAATAGGGAATGTAATAAGCCTATTCTTTTCACACCGTCAAGCTAAAATCATTGTTGTTTGATAAAAAAAAAAAAAAAAAAAAATTATTACAAATGTAAGCTCTTAAAGATACTTGTTACCCAACTTATAGTAATATCTTTTTTATTATCTCTAATTTTATTTTACCAGATAACTAATTTATTAATGCTATTATTTAAACTCTAAAAGTTACTACTCCAATAATTATTATGGATGAATTTATTAGTAACTATTGTACCCGTTTCTTCTCTTTTTTTATTATATAGTTTCACGTCTCTCTTTCTCAAAATCAAACATCGATCATCACAAGCTATTTATTTCTATGCAATCTAATTTTAGTATGTTGATACATATTATCTGGTTGATTTAATTGATTAAAGTTGTTATTAATTGTTTGTTCTTGAGATACTAAATTAGTTGTGTGTTCTTGAGATACCACATTAGTTCAATTACTTTGAATATTTGCTAAGACGGTTGGTTCAAATCATCTACACAAGCATACAAAACTTAGCAATATATTATGCATTTTTAAAAGCTTAAAACATTTGTTATAAATACTTCGTTATATAAGCCTTTGATTTAGTTTCTTTCAATTTGGTTGTGATAAATATTTTCTTATGAACAAATATTTCCGAAATGATTTTTTGTTGAAATGTCGTTATGCTTTACAGGAAGAGAAAAAAAACCACTCGCATTTGTTAGTTGTGGTGATTGATTTTAGTTAAAAGAGAGGTTAGACGTTAGAATTTACAATGAGTATAATAATCATTTAATGAATTTATTGTTAATTATTGGTGGATTAGATTCTTAAGTATAATTAGCTTTTAAGGGGATTAGATTCTTAAGTATAAAATCCTTGAATGTTGATTATGAGAATTCAATCTAATACAAATGCAAACGGTGACTGCAAACGGTAATACAAAATCCAATCTCAATGACCATCGGGCGAAACCATGTGTTAGTTCCAATGTGCGTCAGGAGCAAATTAGCTTCACATGTTCGATCAGGGGTGGGTGCATCCCATGGAAGCAGATTTTAAAGGTCTTTTGATTGTAACCGTCATGGACTATCGTTTAGTTCACGTTTTTATAAAAGGCTTGGTATGAAAAACAATGCAGTTTTTGGCATGATAGATTGATAGGTGGATAGGTATTATCAGACTTCATCTTATTGTTGAAGTAGTAAACGTGGGTTGTCGTTGGACCACAATGTCTCCTGCTCCAAATGGTGTGTAGCTGCTTCAAATATTGAAGCCACCTTCGCCAGTTAAGTCTTGACGATCCATTAAGATGCTCCTCGTTCGCCCGAACTTGATAGGAGCTACCAGCATAAGAAGTGTTAGAAGAGTGACCATGACCTAAGGGCATTGTAGCACCTTCCGGAAAGATTCCCCTACGGTAACCTTCATTATCACGAGAGATGAATTAAGTTGTATATCAGGTCTTGAATGTTAAATAGTGTATGAGGGTTAGGCTTGGAGAAGCATGTGCTCCCTACATCCAGGAGGAAAGAGTGTATGGTGTTAGAAAGAGACATATTTCTACATAGTGGTGGTGTAGTGTTATTAGACTACATGATAGAATATAGAATAATAAGATTATAAGATGATATGAGAACAATGGGTGAGTCGCTATTTATATAAAAAAGGTCTTGTGCAATACCTACTACTCCCTCTGCTATGGTCCATCAAATATGTAGTAGTTGGTTAGACAAGTTAGGTTGGCACAAGGACTGAGTTTTTGAAGGGCATGGAGGTCCTGGCCCCTCTAAAGAAATTTTTCTTTAAGAACATACTTCCACATGCCTCCAAGAATTCAAGGTTTATTTTATTTATCTGATTATCTTGTATATCGATTTATATAGATATTGTTTCATTCAATTTTAGTATGCATTTTTTAGTTCCATTACTTCTATTAAATAACTTCTATGGTGAAATCCATTATTTTAGTTACATAACATGGAGTTGAGACTTTAACATATCATGAATAATGTATGTGAAATTGTGATATATGATAATGTTATAACTAATCTTTATGATAAATTTTATTAGTTCAAAACTTCAAATTATGTTGAAAGTAAAACTTAACCACTAACTTATTGCTATCTATAGATAACTACGTGGATCACACACTTTATTCAATCTTTTTTACATGAATTAAAATGGCATAATCGAAAAAATTGTTTTTATTTTTCAAGACACGGTCTATTGAAACAAGAGATGATGCAAACTCAGACAGTCAATGTTCCAAAGTTTCCACGGATGAGCAAGAAGTTGAACATCAAAATCAACCAAATGAGCCACAACAACATCGAAATCAACCAAACGAGCCTACTGTTGAAATTCGAAGGTCAAATAATGTGGAAGTGAATCCTAGATTTTTGGAAAGAGATCCCGGGAGATGACAACCAGTATGGAAGTATGCAGTCAATCTGAAAGAACAAGTAAGGCTAGCTTATTTGAAATTGGGGCCTTTTCAAGTTCATTTGAAAGAGTATCCCGGTAAAGGTCTAAAGTATTAAATGGATCATTGTTATCAACATAATTGTTAAGCCCTCTAGCTCAGCCCACATGTTAGCCCATTTCTAGTGTATTCCGTTGTATATTGCCTCACTTGGGTCTGTTTGTGATCATGGGAAACAATTCCCTCTAGATAATAATAAAACTTCACTTATCTTTATTTAAAATTTAGTTGTTATTATGGTATCAGAACACTCAATCTATCTTTAATCCCACTTGATTTTTTAACCTTTCAACTCCAAATCTCTACTTTTTCCTCCAACCCAACCATCTATATTCTCTTATAAACTCTCGACTCACTTCTCATCACCAAAAATTTTCACATTATGGCAGGAGATATTCTACCGTAAGTAACCAATGACAAGCCCTTTGGGGTGAATAGCATCAAGACCCATGTTTCTATTATGTTGAACTTAAAAAGGTTAGATTATGGGACATGGAATGAGTTGTTTAAGGCTCATTGCAAAAGTTTTGATGTCCTTCACATTATTGATGGATCCTCCTCTATTACTAGTGCAATAGATCCAAATTGGGAAAATCTTAACGCACTTGTCAAGGTGTCGTTGTATGGTTCCATCTCGGAATCGTTGGTTTAAAGGGTCTTGAAACCCGACAACACCACGAAAGACGTATGAAATGCCCTTGAAAAGGTATTTCATGATAACAAGAGATCTCGAATCATGGAACTTCATAATCATCTGAGAAACTTGGAACTTGTTGATCGTACAATTGAAGAATATTTTAGAAGAATTAGTTATTGCCAATCTCATAAACAACCTTGATTCGACCAAATCGGAAGAGGATCTTGTTTCGTACCCCCATCAGTGGCCTTGGTGACAAATATGATCAGGTTGCAGGAATTATCTGACACTGTGATCCATTTCCCGATCTCGACACAGTTCACTCCATACTTCTTGTCGAAGAAACTTGTCTCAATCGAAAAACACGAAACCACAATTCCCAAAACTACACTACATCATCTCCTACAATTCTGATGGCTAGCACTAGCCCGAAGAATCGTAACCGCAATCCTAACAATCCTCAAATTTGTAACTTTCAAAGAGAAAATTTTCGCTTCGCGGAAAAATACAAGTTCATTAATAATAAGAACAATATTGCATGGAACGGTGACACAAAATAGACACATTAGTGGCAACGTCGTTTGACCACTTGATAAGCCCAATCTAGAGAGACCCAACTTTTGAGTGGATGTCACCAACCTAATTGGGGCAATGTTGGTCAGTTTCAAGGTCCAGCTGGTTCTGGTCAAGCCTAGTTCCTTGGCCCAACTGAGGAATAGCCCACTTTTAGCCCAACAAGTTGTTCACAACCCAAATGCTAAGTTTTCAAGCCCCATAGACATTTTCGGGTCAGAAAAACATTTTTAGCAAGCCCTATTTCTACCTATGGTACTTTGGTGGGCTGCAAGTGGCCTACCAGATCAATAGGGGTTTTGTTCTGGCTCAATTCTTGGCCCAACAGCCCATTCGTGGTGTTTCAGGAAATGGAATTATTGGTGCACCTCCGGTTGTTTTTCCTCAGCAAGGACCTTATTGTTATTTCAGTGGACAATCGACAGTTCTACCATAAGCTTTCAGTACTATGATCGTGTGAGATCATGGAGATATAAAGTGGAACATGGATACGGGGGCAACCATACATCTCAATGGTAGTGTAGGTGACCTTAGTACGGTTTTTAATAATAGTATTTTTCCATATGTCTTTATTGGTGATGGGGCGTCTATACTCGTCACCAACTCGCGACATAGTATATTTCCATCTTTACATCTTCATAGTGTTCTTGTCACCTCTAATATTATCAAAAATCTCATTTTTGTTCGCAAATTAACCAAAGATAATAAATGCAGAATTTGATGAATTTGGTTTTTCTGTGAAGGATTGCATGACCCAACGCATCCTTCTCCGATGTGATAGCAAAGGAGATATACCCAGTGGCATCAACGACGAGGCATATTAAATGGATCATTGTTATTAAGATAATTTTTTAGCCCTCTAGCTCGGCCTACATGTCAACCCATTTCTAGTGTATTTCGCTGTATTATATATTGCCTCATTTGGCTTTATTTGTGATAATGGGAAATAATTCCTTTTAGACAATAATAAAACTTCACTTATCTTTATTTAAAATTTAGTTGTTGTTATAAAGAATCATAAGTGTAGATTCCAATACTCATTGTTCAATATTTTTTCAAAATCGGTTAAAGTATTCCCCAGCTATAGATTCCGCATATTGCTTCACTTGTTACTTATTTAGTGACAAACCAAATGTTCGACATGGTTCAGATGCTTCTACACTTAAAGGATTCAACAACTAAAAAAAATTTAATGATGGAAAAAAGTGTGCATTTCTAAAGCATAAGAGTTATTCACAACATAGAAATGTCGTTCTTATTTGTGAGAACTTGTTGAACCATGAACATTGAAGATGTCATTGAAAAGAAAGTGCAGAGGAAATCTTGAAGAACCATATACAATTGAACGTTGTGGTGGATATAGTTTGTTGGTTGACATTCCAAGCTTGTGTTTTTTCGAGGATGTGATGAAACTGCTAACTAAAAAAATAATGGTAATTTTATCGTGTTGTTAAACCTTCTAGCCTCGTACAATGATGAAGTTGCCAAGTTCATGTTAGAGAATACTCCCTATAACTTAAAGTATACTTCAGGAGATATTCAGAAAGTAATATAAAGTATTGTTGCAAACAAGGTCTGAAAACATATTCGAAATGAAGTGGGTAATTCTTACTTTTGTCTTACGGTAGATGAGGCATGGGGGTCTAAATGGGAACAAATGGCCTTAGTTTTAGGATTTGTTGATAAATATGGTATTATTATGAGTTTGATACAAGTGAAATTTGTGACCAAGGTTACGATGGTGCTAGTAACATGATAAGGGAATGGAACATGTTACACGCACTTGCTATTAGGGAGTGTCCTTATGCATATTATGTTCATTGTTTCGCTTTGATGCGGCCGTCACGGGTCGTTTGATTTCAGAGATGGCCGATCGGTAGGGTGAGTATTAAAATTTAAATTGTTGGGGACCAAGTTGTCTACTACAGCTTATCCTAACGGGTGAGCCAGTGGCAAGTATAACCTAGGGTCGTTCTTAAGATCGGCTGAATTTAAAACATTGGAGTTTCGAAGATCAAGATATGTCTAGTAACGGTTTTCTTAACTAACGGGGGATTTGTTTGTTGTCTATGGATTAAACTAAGTAAAAGTGGTAAAAACTAAAATGTAATCAGATAAGGTAGGAAGTAAATCAGTTAGGATCGGGGAGATGTTTGCTATAACTTTGTAAGTCTAGTTGTGGGATGATGTTTGGTTTTAAAGTCCTTTTTAAAAGATTGATATTTTATTACTGTAAACACCTATCGTGTAAGCATTAGATTCCCTATTAATAGATTACTCAGTCAGCATGTCACCTGGAACTAAGCTATGGTGATTCTAATTGGAGTGGTCTACTTAACTCTCAACATTGTCCTATCAAGAACTAGTGACCTATCTTGAAATTTTTGTGATTCCGGGGTGCATGAATAGAGTAGCAGACCATCTCGTAGTCTGACCGTTTTAACACCGCAAGAATAAATCTCCTTATAATCCACAATGTATTCCACAACTTAGTGTTTTTATAGCTCAATGTGTAATTCATTCGTAACAATGTTTCCACAATTTACTACGTAATCCACTCATTGGTGTTTCCATTGCTTCGAACCTTGACCATGTACAAAAACGTTTATAGTAGGAAACTATGTAATCGACTCTTGTAAGTGGTTTCATAGTTTCGTACCTTAAAAGATAGATTTGACACAGATAATTAATTAATTTCGATTAAAATTCGCGACGCTTAATAAACAAGTTATAATCACGTTTATTGGTGAAAAAGTGATTTGATATTGAAGTTTAAAATCATAAATAGAAAACATATTAAAAATGCCGGTTTATAAGTAATTAAACATCATAACAAACTAATAAACTAACTACATCATAACAAACACACAATGTCACTACTCACTAGTCATTGCAATAACTATATCTAGCATAACCAACTCGCAATAAATAAACATTTCAATTAAAATAGATAAATGATAAATATTACCGTAATTAAGATATAGTCGTAACATTCTTAAATTACAAATTGTAACTCCAAAAAGTACTCCAAAATATTACAAACCTTGCTCCCCTAACTAACTAATAATTAAACTAGAACTAAGCTACAAACATTTTTTAGTGAGAGGAACTAAAAAGTAAATGGATGAAATTGAGGATTTTGATGATGAAAATGATGAAATGGTGGTCGGACGCGATTCATTTTCTCGATCACCGTATCATCCACAGGCTCGTTCACGATCTTGATTTTTTAATGCTAATGATTGACTTTTTTTTATATATATGAAACATTTGGTTTCAAAACACAATATGAGTACTTACGACAACTAATTTACATTTAAAACACAACAGACATTCTAAATTTCTAACATAAAAGTTTTAAATCTCTAAAACACAACAAACATTTCTAAGATAAAATTTATAGTGATTGACTTTTTTATATATAAGAAATATTTGGTTTTTATACTGTACGTTGTATCATCAAATTTTAATTTCAACAAGTTCTTTTCTATTAACATTTGTAAGACAAAGATTTTTCCTGTGGGTGTGAACTGAAATAACAAATAGCTGGTTTGCCCGAGAGGTTAAGGGGGAAGACTTAAGATCTTCTGCACATAAGTGCGCATGGGTTCGAACCCCATAGCCAGCACACATTTATTTTTCATTTATTCAGATAAAAACTACAACTATGCCCCTTGAAGTTTATGACAATTATAATTCGACCACTTGGTTAATGATCATATCCCCATAATAAAATCTAGGCATTTGCTGAATTTTTTTTTTTCCCGATTAGTCTGAATTGATCACCGACTAAGCGACAAATACATACATTTTGTGTGATCCAAGCGGTGGAAGAAATTGTTCTGAATTCTAGGATTCTTCTTCATATTTAGTTAATCTTTTACCATCGTAGGTGTGCGATCGTTTGTCATGTTATCAATTAATGCTTAAATTATCAGTATGCTTATTAATAACTCAACTGTAAACCCTAAATACCAAAATCACCTTATAAAACCCTAACTTCCGCAATACCTAAATTAGCTGGTGCAATTTCTAATTTCTATGTATTGATGTTGACATATTTGTATCTAATAATCTGTATTCGTTAAAATTGATTATACATAGAGTTTCTTCCACTGATTGGTGCTGTGCTGTACGTTCATTAGAACAAAATCATGGAGGTTAGTCTAGAATTTAAATTACTGTGTTGTTTAATTACGTGTGAAGTTTTCGTATTATCAGTTATTTACCTGTTTAATTTTTAATTTGTTAATAACAGAATCCAATTGACATTGACAAAACAAAGGAAATGTTGCAACCTGATGAAACTGGTGGTGGTGGACTACAACTGCCTGGGAAAGATAGGGTTGTCTTCAGAGCGCCTGAGAGGAAATCGTTACTAGGTTAGTGCACTGGATTTTCTTTTACCACACTGGATTTATATTTCACTATACTCAGCTTTGAACCCGAGTGTCAAATATAATATGCCAAGAACTTGCCACTTTATCTAGCCTTAAACATGTTTGATGTTATTTATTTTAAGTATTTTACCACAATTATTTTGGTGCAAGCACAAAAAGACAAAAGTTACTGTTCATAATAGTTGAGCAATTGATATTAAGGGATAATTAAGTAACGGAAGTCTTCTCTCATAAATTTATCATCCATGATATAATCATATAGTTAAAGTGACTATATAGCCATATTGTCTATCATAAAACCATTAATTTATATGCATGATCATGGTACTTATTATGATTTTGGTGACTAGTATAGTTTGAATAAAAAAAATCAGTTAAACCTCACAAATTGGAAGGCAAAGAACAGTTTGAAGAAAATAAATTAATTATTTTAATTTCAAAAAATTGGAAGGAAAATGATGCATCAAATTATCAATGCGGAAGTAATGAGTTAAATGGAAACAACAGGAATCGAACATGGGTCACATTACCAAAGCCGAACTCTAAACTGTCACCAACTTACCACTCCTCCAAACCTCATTTGTTGTTTATCTTTCAATTAGTAAAGGATTTATGCTTATAGCTAAACTTTGTTACTTCCCAAAATGACAAACTTACTATTCATAAGTGGTTGGTAATTGTTATAGGATTTGTACATGGGGCACATTTACCAAGGCCGAACTCTAAACTGTCACCAACTTATCACTCCTCGATACCTCATTTCTTGTTTATCTTTCAATTAGTAAAGGATTTATGTCTTATAGCTAAACTTTGTTACTTCACAAAAATGACAAACAACTTACTATTCACAAGTATTTGGTGATTGATATCAGGTGATAATAGGAAGGTGTGTTTCTTGTTTGTTTTGGGATGAACTATTATGGGTAGTTTTTGACTGTTTGCAGTTAGGCTCATGCATGTTGCATGAGTGATTTCTAATTAACATTATTTCATTTTTATGTGTCATCCCTTAAAGGTGATATTCTAAAATATAGTTTTTACCATGAATCAGGATTAGATGTCCTTGCAAGTTCAAAAAGAGTTGAAGGATCATTTAAAGTTCCTAGAGAAAAGGTTCCTTCTATGATGGCATCAATGGATGAAGAAGTGGAAAATTCGACATCCTTACTCACAGGTCTAGAGGAAGATGGAAGTGGTGTATCTAGCAATGGGCAAAATAAAAGCAGACGATACCGTGACTCTAGTAGTAGCAAGACATTTGATTCAGGTACATTCAATTTATTTGGGGTTTTTTCGTAGTTCATATACTTAAGTGTTTACTAACAATTTTCTGGTAACTAACTTCTAAAAAAATTGAAATTAGGTATTTCTGACTGCTCATAACTCTTTCATGTCTTACATTGTTTCTGGATTACTTTAGTGCTGGTTATTCAGTTGGCAGCAACATGTGGATTGCTTGACTGTTTAAACTAGTCGGGACCGAATAGCAGAAAAGAGGAACCTAGAACAAGGGGGTGGGCCTAGGTTTTGCAAAGAACTAGTTACTTTAAGTAATTGTTTTTGGAAAGAGAGTTTGGCTATACTGAGTATAAATTGAAATTAATAGCTACAATTCTAATTGTGATATTTCTCATTTTTTCAGAGAGCCAAATTACTGAAGAACGAGCTGCAGGCACATCAGCAAGGCCTTTTTCAAATTCAAGTACACGTTCTGAGGTAAGATATACAACAGAGTGTGTAATACTATTGTCCATAGACTAATGATAAACTTTTTAGTTTGATTATTTGGGTAAAGGAAAACCATGCACACGGATTAGAAAGTACGTATTTTAGACTACAAGGAACTTGCTTTAGAAAAGACCCAAATGTATATCAAAGGTCATGACAAACAACAATTCAATACCATTAACAAGTTGCCAACTATTAAGTATGTCTCAGTTTACATACATCATCTAACTAATGATGCTCATCATCCATCAGTCATAAAGAATTTTGGATGATTGTTGTCTATTTACCAATTATAAGTTTTTTTCTTGTATAGGTGCTATCCTAGATTTCCTAAATGTGATATTAATTATAATTATTTATTATTTACTTGGATGTTTCAGGATATTACCCCTTCATCCAGAGCTTCTAGAAGCAACCAGCATCAGAGTTCTAGGTATGATTCAACAGAATATGATAGGCGTAGAAATGATTTCAGAGATGACTCAAGAAGTCAAAGTAGGGGGCCGAGAAGATATAGCACCGATAGAGATGATCAAGAGAATTCAGAGCCATCTCCTCGTCATGGAAGGGATTACGGAGACTATGGGAATAAAAGAAGCAGATACGGAAGTTCAAGGAGGACCCCTGGTATGTAGTATGTTGTTTACTTAAAAGTGATTTATTATTTTTAATTATGAGAATAAGCACGGCTATTTCATTGTTGGACTCCCAAGGGTGGAAATTTCTATTAATTAACTGAAAAAGAGCATTATATTCTCAATCTCCATCTATTGATATCTATTTTAGTGGTTCTATATGCTCATTATAACTGACTAGTAATGTGTTCTGGTATCGTAGGCAGATCTGATTGGGATGATGGAAGATGGGAATGGGAAGAATCACCCCGCCGTGATGGTCATTCAAATTGTAATAGTAGTGGTAGACATTATCCGTCACCCATGCTAGTTGGTGCTTCTCCTGATGCAAGATTAGTATCTCCTTGGCTCGGGGGGAATACCCCTCAATCTGGTATGTTTCTAAAGTCTCCCAAAATTATACTTCTTGCTAGAGGTGGCAAAATTGGTGGGCTGGACAGGTTGGATAGTGGGTTAAAAAAAGGGCGGGTTAAAACCTGTATGATGTATCTTTTGGTATGGGTTCTGTTTGATTCGGAACACTTTTCGTCTAATATTTTTAATTAGTGTCAAAATGATTTTAGAAGTTGTTTTATACTAAATTTTCTTTGTTAATTAAATAAAATGTTTTAGGGTTGTATGTGTTAAAAAAAGATTTAAGTATATTGGCCGAAATCACCATCTCTACATACTACCGTTGGTTGTTTGTACTAACTACTTTTGGAACCCTAACAGGGCATGGTGCTTCTCCATGGGACAGTGTGGCCCCTTCACCAGTTCCAATAAGGGCATCTGGGTCAGTTAGATCTTCAACTTCAAGATCTGGTGGAAGGTCTCAGCGACCACCGTCTGCAGTAAATTCACTTCCCTCAGAGGTAAGATCACATGTCCATCTATATTTTATTTTCCAAATCAAATGAACGAACCAGCTGCCGCCCTTTTATGTTTGGTTGACATTTTTCTACTGTCGTGTATACAGGATGAAGATGCTGAAATGGAAAAATTTGTTAATCCAGAGATAACTGAGAGTATGCGGTTAGAGATGGAATACAACTCTGATCGTGCATGGTAACTTCTTTAAACAATTCGATACTGAGATTCTATATTTTGAGTTTTTATTGTAGAATCTACTTATAATTTCTCTATATTAACCTAGTTGTTATATAAAGGTATGACCGAGAAGAAGGCAACACGGTGTTCGATGGTGACAGCTCATCATTTTATCTTGGGGATGAGGCTTCTATCCAGAAGAAACAAGCAGAAGTGACCAAAAGACTGGTACGTGTAATGTGTGCTACTAGAAACATCTTTATATAGCTTATTATTATCCGAATCTCGTTAGATATTTGTCCTACATACCTATAAGCGTGACTAATTTGTTGCTTATTGTGGATTATAGGTTCGTAAGGATGGAACTCCGATGACACTTTCTCAGAGCAAAAAGCTGTCTCAACTTACAGCCGATAATGCTCAATGGGAAGATCGACAGCTTCTTAGGTCTGGTGCTGTCAGAGGTACAGAGGTGCAGACAGAATTTGACGATGAGGAAGAACGGAGGGTTATTCTTCTTGTTCACGGTACTAATCCAAACTTTTTAGCACAGATTTTTTAATAATTTTGGACCCGCTTCTGAGTTTTGACGAGTAGAAAAGAAATGAAAAGAAAATAAATCAGTAGAGAAGAAGAGAGGAAGAGATATACTTTTTATAAATATTGTGTTCCAAAGTTGGAAAGAAAAGAAAAGAAAAATTACCTGTTTTGCGTTCCTGAGTTGGAGAGAAATGAAAAGAAGTAACCATTTTATAACTGTTACATACTTCCTTCCTTCCACTTCTTCCCAATTTTGGAGAGAAGATTAGGAGAGAAGATATTAGATTATTCTCCTTCCACTTCTTTTCTTTTCTCTCGACCAAAAAAACTCAGGAACCCATACCCATTTTGTCTTCTTTGCGATTCCCTTCTCTTCTCTCAAAAAGCAGACTCGGGAGCAGGCTAAAGAGGGACTTGCTGACAATTTATCTATTTATTTCAGACACAAAGCCACCGTTTTTGGATGGAAGGATTGTGTTTACAAAGCAAGCAGAACCTATAATGCCTCTAAAAGATCCTACATCAGATATGGCTATTATTTCAAGAAAAGGTTCCAACCTTGTTCGTGAAGTTCACGAGAAACAAAGTATGAATAAATCACGTCAACGTTTTTGGGAACTTGCTGGTTCGAAACTGGGTAATATTCTTGGTGTTGAGAAGTCAGCAGAGCAGGTTAATACAGTGTTAGATTTATAGTTCCATGATGTTCAATATTAGTTTTCTTAATAGTCATGTTTCTTGTGTAATATTTTGGTCTTTTTACATATCAGATTGATGCCGATACGGCAGTAGTTGGTGAAGATGGCGAAGTTGATTTCAAGGAAGATTCAAAGTTTGCACAACACTTGAAAAAGGGTGAAGCAGTAAGCGATTTTGCAAAAACAAAATCACTATCACAACAACGGCAGTACCTCCCAATTTTTTCTGTACGAGATGAATTATTGCAGGTATTGTTTTTGTATACAGTTATATTTTACAACATAGAGCCAGAAATGATTATCAGTTTGAGGAGTTATGATTATCTATTTGAAGAAAAGCAGCTACTTTATTATTCTGGATGTGACCTCATATATTTTTTCGATTGTTTTGTGGGATAGGTGGTAAGAGAGAATCAAGTGGTAGTGGTTGTAGGTGAAACTGGTTCGGGAAAGACAACACAATTGACTCAGGTAACTTCCTGACCACATTATTTCTGTGTGTTGTATCCACGATGTCGTATCTTATTTTGATCTGTAAGAATTGGAATTTTATATTTCTGTAGTACTTACATGAAGATGGGTATACAACAAGTGGCATAGTTGGTTGCACTCAACCAAGACGTGTGGCAGCAATGAGTGTCGCCAAAAGAGTTTTTGTGAAGAAATGGAAACTGAGCTAGGAGATTTGGTTGGCTATGCTATTCGGTTTGAGGACGTGACTGGGCCCAAGACTGTTATAAAGGTCAGCTGATTTTCAAATGCTAAGATAGAGTCAGAATATAATTCTTTAAATAATATACTATCTATGATTATTTGTTTGCAGTACATGACAGACGGTGTGCTTCTGCGTGAAACGTTGAAAGATGCAGATCTTGACAAATATCGGTAAGCATTTTGTAGTAATCAGTCTGATGGATTGGTATCCATAATTAAGTTCTTAAAATAATTATTGATTGGTCTATATTTTCATTTTCATGCAATATTGCAGTGTCATTGTGATGGATGAAGCCCATGAGAGATCATTAAGCACAGATGTACTATTCGGGATCCTTAAAAAAGTTGTTGCCAGGCGGCGCGATTTCAAGCTGATCGTCACTTCCGCCACCCTGAATGCGCAGAAATTTTCCAACTTCTTTGGAAGGTAATTTCTTTGCTTCTTACAGAGTTGTGTATTTCATTAGTATAATTTATAGTAGTTTTTATAAATAATAATCAATTTACATTGTTGCAGTGTCCCAATTTTCCACATTCCCGGGAGAACATTTCCTGTACAAATCTTGTATAGCAAAACACCATGTGAAGATTATGTTGAAGCTGCTGTGAAACAAGCGATGACAATCCACATCACGAGTGCTCCTGGTGACATACTGATCTTCATGACTGGTCAAGATGAAATTGAAGCCACCTGTTATGCCTTAGCCGAACGTATGGAACAGCTGGTCACTTCCACAAGACAAACAGTTTCTAACATGTTGATCCTCCCGATTTACTCCCAACTTCCAGCCGACTTGCAAGCTAAAATCTTCCAGAAAGCCGAAGACGGGGCTCGCAAATGCATTGTGGCTACAAACATTGCGGAAACGTCATTAACTGTAGATGGAATATATTATGTGATTGACACAGGGTATGGTAAAATGAAGGTGTATAATCCGCGCATGGGTATGGATGCTCTCCAGGTATTCCCGGTGAGCCGTGCTGCCGCTGATCAGCGGGCAGGTCGAGCAGGAAGGACCGGACCAGGAACATGCTATCGTCTTTTCACAGAGAGTGCATACCAAAACGAAATGCTTCCTCAACCCGTCCCGGAAATTCAAAGGACTAATCTTGGTAATATCGTTTTGTTGCTCAAGTCTCTTAAAATTGAAAACTTGTTGGATTTTGACTTCATGGACCCACCTCCACAAGATAATATTCTTAACTCGATGTACCAGTTATGGGTTTTGGGTGCATTGAACAATGTTGGGAGTTTAACTGATCTCGGGTGGAAAATGGTTGAGTTCCCGCTGGATCCACCATTAGCCAAGATGCTTCTTATGGGAGAACAATTGGAATGTCTGAATGAAGTCCTTACAGTTGTATCCATGCTCTCAGTCCCGTCTGTATTCTTTCGACCCAAGGACCGGGCAGAGGAAAGTGATGCTGCCCGAGAAAAGTTCTTTGTGCCGGAATCCGATCATTTAACCTTACTTAATGTCTACCAACAATGGAAAGCTAACCAATACCGTGGAGATTGGTGTAATGATCATTTTCTACAAGTGAAAGGACTACGAAAGGCTCGAGAAGTGAGATCTCAATTATTAGACATATTAAAAACACTCAAAATCCCGCTCACGTCATGCGGGCCTGATTGGGACATCGTAAGAAAAGCCATTTGTTCAGCTTACTTCCAAAACGCTGCAAGACTCAAAGGGGTCGGTGAATATGTAAATTGTAGGAATGGTATGCCATGCCATCTGCACCCGAGCTCAGCCCTGTACGGTTTAGGTTACACGCCTGATTACGTGGTCTACCACGAGCTGATTTTGACCACGAAAGAATACATGCAATGTGCGACATCAGTTGAACCGCAGTGGTTGGCTGAACTGGGTCCTATGTTTTATTCAGTTAAGGACTCGGATACTTCAATGTTGGAGCATAAAAAGAAGCAGAAAGAAGAAAAGTCGGCCATGGAAGAAGAAATGGAGACGTTGAGGAAACAACAAGCGGAAACGGAGATTAGAAATAAAGCGAAAGAGAGAGAGAAGAGGTTGAAACAGCAACAAGCAATCTCTATGCCCGGATTGAAGCAAGGTTCATCAACATACTTGAGGCCTAAAAGACTAGGTTTGTGAGATTTTCATGTTATATTTATATCGATCGTATAATTAAAAACAAAGAGATGCCAAGTCAAGTAATTTTTTGTCCACTTGAACTAGTTAAAATTGCACTTAGATGATGTAGACTTTGTACAATACGGATGGAAGGAAACTTGTAACAAATATGTTTTTAAAATTTTTGTACATTTATATATGATCATATCCATTTGTGATTACAGTTCATGGTGGTTTCTGGCCTCTTGTTGCATGTTATAACCCAAACCCAAGTGAATTTGACTCTTAAATTGTCAGGATAGAACAAATTTGTGTTTCCATTTTTGGCTTTTGTTATTTAATTTTGACTATGTAATCTTGTTTAGCATGATGTTTTTTTTTTTAAATTGGCGAAGATATTATAAGAAGGCATTAAATAGACGAAGATATTATAAGAATGACAAAAATCAAAAGCACAAATACAAAAATAGCTCTAAGCAAGAGGCAAAAGAAATAAATGTTCAATCAAAGACCAACACTACATCAAATCAAATGAAACACACACATTAATTTAGTCGAATTACAGATTACCATGATGTTGTTTCCTTCAGGCTTCAGCTTTTGGATGCGAAAAAGATTTTAGAATTTGGTATTTTTTTGTTTCTTTTATTTACAATCCTACCTATAAAAAGCTACACCGCCTTCTAAAATTACAAATTTTATAGAGGATTTCCAGAATTCGTGTATAATTTATGAAACTCATTATTTATGTTTTTAAGATAAAATGTACGATTAAGAAAGAAGTCAATTAAAGAATACATTTATACTTCGGTATGTCAAGCTTTTTAATGATTCAAATACTCTGAAGAATTGTGTCACTCTTCGGTATCTAGTTTACTTTTTAATGATTCAAAGAGAGGGGAAATCGATTCCGAGCATGTCAAGCTCCACCTTCAACGACAAAATACATACTCGTCACAAATCCTTCACTTCTCGTCTTTTGAATTCCTCTCCCCTCAACACGACGTTGGCTAGCACCACTTTTGCATAGTCAAATTAGCTCGTGCACCACCACATTATTAGTTTCCTCCTCTCCTTTCACTTTCAAATCTTCACTCATTTTCTTGGCTTTTTCCCTCACAACTTCACCTAACTTGCTAACCACTACATGTTGCACAACTTTCGCTACCTTTTCCCGCCTAAGCCGCCCAATCCCGTCCCTCAAGACCTTCACCCCGATCCCAACTTCAGCCACCAAACGAGCATTCACTGGCTGGTCAAGATGCATAGGCATGGCTATTATTGGAACGCCAAATTTCATTGCTCCCATTACTGAACTCCTACCACAATGACTCACGAATCCACCTATGTTTTTGTGTTGTAATGTTTTTGTTTGTGCAGCACAACCTTCAACCAATAAACCCCTATCCTTTACCCTTTCGACAAATCCTAATGGCAAAGCTTCCAAAACCTTGATATTTTTGTCACTCTTTGGAAACCTTAACACCCAAATGAAGTTCACATTACTCATTTCTAGCCCATATGCTATTTCTTCCAAATCAACATTAGATAGAAAATACTCACTCCCAAAAGAAACAAAAGCAGTTGATCCAATGGATTTCGTGTCAAGCCACTATATTTACCTTCAATCTCATTAAAAGACTAAACAAGAACAATACTTGACGAATTACAAACACCTTCCATGACAGAATCTTTATCTTTAATGTTAAGGATCTCAGACATATGATCATATTCATATGTACGAAAGAAAATCTTGGAAAAAGGAAATGTAATGCCTTAAGAGTGGTTCAAGAAAAGATGAAACATGGTGGAAGCCATGGTGGCACTAGTGGTGATGAACACCATAGAAGGGATCCCAAGTGCAGCAGTCGCCACAGGAGCCCAATATTAAATATGTCATAAATGAGCAAATCGGGTTCTAGGGTTTCAAAGATTCTTGGAAAAACCAACTGTTTGACATGTCGAAAGCTTGTTTGAGAGTAGGCATAAGATGGAGAGGGAGGCCTTTGGTGGTGTGAAGATGAGGTGGCAAATCAGGCAATGTAGGGAGATGAAGTTCAATGAGTTGAATGGAGGATGGATCAGTATCGTTTCGTAACGTTTTCTTGATCGAATCGAGGTTAGCAGGAGTCGAACAAAGGTAGATGTTGAAGAGGTTTGTGTTACTTAGTTTTTGGCTAGTTCTAAGAAAGGAGAAATGTGACCATGGCCTAACCATGAGAACATTAAGCAGTTTGCTTTCTTGCTGTAAACATATTCAACAATCAAAAACTTTATGATTTTTTGAAGTGTTTGTGATGAAGAAAATTGAAGATAGTAGAAGAATTGAAGGGTGAGTTTATATAGACAAATGGCTGATACGAAGGTTGCATGATATATGTAAATTATATAATAATTTTGAATAAAATCATTTATATACATGCATGATTTACTCCGGATTTTATTTATTTGTGGATGTATTATTTGGATATACTAGTTTCTTAAATTGAATGTGTTTGTGTGCCATGTCCAATTACTTACAAGGATATATTAACCGATAAAACAATCCAAAGTTTCTAAATTAAATATTGATAATTAAAGAAATTAATAATTAATTTTGATAATATAAATCAAAATGTTTCGTTGAAAGAATAATTTGGATAAAAAATGTGGATATAATAATGGATAGATAAATATTTTATACTCCAAAAGTTTGAAACTACAAATTGAATCTTTCTATTAAAATATTTAACTCAGAATCCAATTCTAGCTTTTAGCGAGGACATGCATTTACTAAATTAGACACAACTAACTGTTTATCTACAATTTAGTTAAAACCGTTTCGTAGTTAAAACTTTTGCAGTTATATAAAACCATTATTACCATTCCAATTAATAATGAATACAGAACCATTTATTCAAGGGTTAATCGTATTTTGATTATGGTATAGGATAATAACCGCAATAACGGTTTGATTGATTATGGAAAAAATACCAACTGTTTCTAGCTATTATTTACATTGGATTGGATTTGATTGAGGTCTTGCCAAAACTGCATTATAATCGGTTATTGATTTTTACGCACAAAAAGTTCACCGTTTTTATTTATCTCATGAAATAGAACTCTTTGTATTATAAACTGACAAGTTACTTTTAGTAAGTAAGCTCACTAAAGCATATCTAATAAAAACTATACCTTAACTAAAACAATAAGTTACACTCCTGGGCCTGGAATAGTAGTAGACAAATAGCAATAGAGTCCCAACTCCCATTATAGTTCTAACAATTTAGAACTAATTTCTCAAACACATGACAAATAATGATAATAATAAAACCAAATGCTAAACAGCATGAACATAAAGAATAACAAAGGCCATCAAACAAACCCAATTTGGAGCATAATATCATAACGCACTTGATGATCAAAAGAAAGCATCAAAAAATCCGATATCTTGTACAATATCAAAGTGTATAGACCAAAATTTGTCTTACAAAAACAAATAGCTGCAGCAACCCACAAGTACTTCAAAACTGATATAGTACCACAACTAACTACCTGAAAATAAACCACTCAAGGTTTCTTTGACTTGCCACTAGCTGCCAATTGAGACTCAGGCTGCAAAAACAAAATGGTCAAAATTAGATAGCCAAAGATCAATCGGTACACTAACACAGACGAGTAGTGATTTATCCTCCTAATTATTTATCCTACTGGTCGTCCTAACTAATCAATGACTGACACATAGTTAGACTACCAAATAATGGGAGGGGAGAGACTAAATGCATGACACATGTCACATTTATAGGATTAGGAGGATGAGTAGGAGCATTAGGTAGGAAATAAAATCATTTTCCAACATAGAAATGGGAACGTTTGGGTTCCAAGGCTATGTTGATAAGTCAAACGATTAAATGTATGGGAGGGGAGAGACTAAATCATGGGAGGATTAGGTAGAGATGATCAAATGATTTTCCAAATCATGGGAGGGGAGAAACTAAATGCATGACGCATGTCACATATTTATAGCATTAGGATGAGGATTGGGTAGGAAGAAAAGTCATTTTCCAACACAGAAATGGGAACGTTTGGGTTCCAAGGTAATGATAGTAAGTCAAACGATTAAAACGAAGATTTTAAACATGAATATAAACAAGAGATATTGGAAGAAGGCCAAATGGGATGAAAATTATCCGAAAAGGTGTTTGCAGTTCAGTCAGAACTTGACGCATACTAAAGATCACTCATTTAGCCATCACTGCTCTCATTCATGAGAAAAGTGGTAAAAGTTTCATATGTTCAAAGAAATGGCGACAGTTAGTATTTAGGCAGATATTAGTGTCACCCTACTATTAACACTGATCGACAAAATAAACATATTTTTAGACAAGATTTTAGCCAAACAATTTAACAAAATGTGACTTTCATCAGACAAAAAGGAAAATAAGAAAAGGGTTGTTCTAGAAGCCAGATATGTATTTTACCTCCTTTTTCACTGGTTCCTCCTTCTCAGACAAAGTCAATTCGATATGGCAAGGAGATGACATATAGGCTACAAGCAGAAACAAGATTGCTCAGATTAATTTGATTTTATCATAAATATACTTATACATTTATGTAAATGTAAATAATAGCATACAAACTTACGGTTGATTCTCCCATGGGCACGATATGTCCTACGTCTTTGCTTCTGTGCTTGGTTCACTTGAATGTGAGAAATGAAAAGTGCATCAACATCCAAGCCTTTCACCTACAAAGTTATTATTCAGACATTAAAATTCATTAAGAACCCAACAATGCATTACAAGTAATCTTTGGAAATGTCAGCACACCTCAGCATTGCTTTCGGCATTCTTTAGCAAATCCAGAATGTATTTTGCTGACTTGGCAGGCCACCGACCTTGACCATTAGAATGTCTATTCTTTGCTTGAGCAGTACGGCCAACACCTCTACAGAAACGAGTGAAGGGAATAGCCTGCTTATGGACCAGAACATCTTCCAGATACCTTTTAGCCTTAATTAAAGTCATCTTCCTGAGTGCGTGAGCTGTTTCTCTAGTATTCTGCAAAGTCAAGGTATCTTATATAAATCTAACAAAAAAAGAAAGAAAAAAAAACACATAGCATATCATCAGATAGACTATAACAAAGAGCAACTTCAACATTAAAAGAGCTGATTAAAGTACCTTGAAGTGACATCTGAGATCAGCACCCCTAGCCTTGCAGGCTGCAAGCAGATAGCAACAGTTATGTCAGAACTAAACCATTTTAACAGTTACATAAATATTTAAAGCTAGTTCAATTTCTAATCTTTTGTGTTTCCAAAACCATCACTATAAATATTAATGTTAGTACATCTGTACATTAAGTGAGTCAACAACAATAACTAACACAAAGCAATACAGACCCTAATGTAATAGTATGATTTACAGACAATAAGACTAAATCCATAGTTATTCAAATTCATTAAAAGTTACTTGTGTCCAAACCATGAATTTAAAAATACCTAAAACTTAAATGACTCAATCCAACCATAGTTTCAAAATACAGCTGTTTGTAACTAGAACTACAAAATAAACCTCAAAAAACAATTAGCTACATCTATAAATGAACTAAACTATCATTTAGTGAGTTAAAACTGATACTTATTACCAAACAAAATGTTTCACATACGTGTGATATTTTCACGCAACAACAAGAATGTAGCCTAATCATCATTTGCTATGAAATACGAAAGAGATACGTATAAACATTAAATTAAATTCAACGAGAAGTAATTGATAATATATTTATATATATAACTTACATTTGGTAGGATTATCAGGTTCTTTCGAGTACTTCACCTGCAAAATATAAATTAAATATTATAACATTATTAGTTACAGCTTCACAAAAATTTCTTCAGTTCAGTGTTAAAATGATAGCGACATATGCAATTAGATATAAAAATAAAATAAAATAAAGAGAGTACCATTGCTGCCGTGCTGCTGCTGTGCTGCTGCTGTGCTGCTGCTGTGACGGGAAGGGTTCGTGTTGTAGATTGATCGTTTCCGGCTGAACAGAATGAGAGGTTCGTGTTTGCGTTTATATATATGCGCCAATGAAAACCTAGGATTAATAAAATGGGCCGTATGGGCCTCTTTGGGCTATCAGTAAATGTCCGTTTACCGTTTATGTTATTTTTTCGTTTTTCATGAGGATGTAATTAAAATTGGACAAATGCTATCATAAATGCATAATGTATTAAAAAACATATTTTAATTAAATTATGACTTTTGATTAGTTAATTAAATTTTATATTAAGATGATAATATCACAATTATGATTCTTATATATTATTAAAGATAATTTATTATAAAAAAGTTAATCAAAAAGGTTTATATGTAAAAGATATACAAAAAGTTTATAATATCAAAGCTAAATCAAATATCACGAAGTTAATAACTTCAAGTTATCTCAAAAATAAAATAAAATAAGGTTTGTAATCTCAAACCAAACATCACATAAAGATAACCCAAATGGTTTTGGAAGTCTAGTTTTCAAAGAAACAAACGGATCATCATTTGGAGTTTTCTAGTAAAAGATGTTACATAAATACCAAATGGTGGTCAAAAAACAACTTAACTGAAATATTGGCCATATTCATTTGAAACATTAGAAGAATTGAGAAATCAAGAGTGCATGTATGATACATTGCTGGAAAGACTAGAACAATTGAGAAATCTTCTAGATTAACTATATGGTTCCGTTTTATTTTCGCAGATTGATCTTTGTAGTGGTTATCATCAAATCCGTATGAGACTGGGAGATGAATGGAAGATAGCTTTTAAGACAAGGGGTGGACTCTTTGAATGGCTTGTCATGCCTTTCAGCCTTTCAAATGCACCAAGCACTTTTATGAGGCTCATGAATGATGTTTTCAAGGCATTTATCGGAAAGTTTGTTGTTGTCTACTTTGATGATATTCTTGTTTATAGCAAGAATAATGACAAACATTTGGATCATCTTCGGTCATGTTCATTTGAAAAACTAGAACAATTGAGAAATCAAGAGTGTATGTATAATATATGGCTGGAAAGACACGTATGTCTAATTTCCAGAACATTTTACGGATAATTAATTGGAGATTTCTAGAGGAAGTTATGGCACTTTGAACACATGGTAGTCAAAAAGAAAGATTGGGTCCGATTTTTTTCCGTGTCTCTTAATTTCTTCTATCTTGTAATTAGTCTATTAATTATTGTATTAATTTCATTTTCTCATGGTTGGAGGGATGTTCCAAGTGCTTTTAAAACCCTCCTTAAGTATTGTTTGGCAAAGGGGGGGGGGGGGGGGGGGAGAGTGGACATTGAGTTAATACTAAAGTGAGTTTGATTAATTTGCTTCTTTTTTCTACATTTTTTGGTTTTCAATCCATTGAATGGTCAACTTTAAACTAATTAACAACATTGTATCTCTTGGCGGATTCTAAGAGTGGTGAGTTGCGTGTTCTTGTATCCTTTGGTGAATCCGTTAAGTGGTGGAAATAACCTTATTGTTGACCTACTCCGTATCATAGGATTCTAAGAGTGGTGAATTAGGTGTTCCTATATCCTTTGGTGAATCATTTAGGTGGTGGAAATAACCTTATTGTTGACCGATCATGTATCAGCATCAAGATGTTTTAAATTTAAAGGGTATCTATTAACATCTCCATTTCTTGAACTACCTTCAAATAATTATCTTTTTAAATAACATGCACAAAATAATAAGATTGGTATTTTATTATCAGTTTCCTTCAAATAAGTATCTTTTTAACATCTCCGAGAAGACGTTGCTTCAAATGTGGAGTCATCTTAAAGAAATTCCGCATCATTTTGAATATCAGTTTCCTTCAAAGAAAGATGATGTAGTTAACATGATATGTAGACAGGTCAGGAGTAAACTTTTTTTGGAAGTTTAAGGTTCTAGGAAAGTGGGATTGATGCACCCGTGGTAACTCTTCCTTCAAACATGAAGTTCTGGCCCGCGATCTCCGGTTTACTTCGAATGAATTTTGACCACTTAGGGTAAGTCCAGTTTACTTCGTTTGATGTTTTACAATTTCGGGTTCCACAATCAAAATTTTCATTTGTAAGTTAATTTTGTTGTGTTGTTTGTATTAGGTTTAATATGTTACAAAGTTTAAGTGTAATTAATTATTTGTGTCATTTATATTGTCACGGTTGTAGAATTAAGTATAAAAATTTTGATCGGTTATAATTTAAATTGTAAGGATTTGTTGGTTCATCAGTTGAAGATTGAAAGGTAACAATATTAAAACTTAAACATTTTAAGATATACTCAACATTCTTACATTAGTAGTACAATACATATAGTATAGATATACATTACATATATTATAAACAAAAACTTTAAAGTTAAGTTACAAATATAAATTTAACTAGTATTTGAGATAACTACATAAAAATGGTTATAAAAGATGATAACACATTGCTTGAAATGGTTGTAACTAGAGGTGACAAAAC
Source organism: Logfia minima (assembly GCA_963921325.1). NCBI lineage: Eukaryota > Viridiplantae > Streptophyta > Magnoliopsida > Asterales > Asteraceae > Logfia > Logfia minima. The sequence continues at coordinate 32,186,023 of OY992772.1, forward strand.
GAGCAGGCGGGCGGGCGGGTATGGCAGCCGGATCAAAATGGCTTTGGGTCCTAACGGGCTCGGGTAAAAACGAGTTCGGTCATAACGGGCTCGGGTCAAAATGGGCACGGGTCAAAACGGGCTTGGTCAAACGGGCAGATTTAAATTTTTTTTATTTTTTTTGGATCAATTTAGAGTTCTTAACAAGTCTTTCAAGTCATACTTAAATAAAGCATGCATAAATAAGTCTTTCAAGTCATACCTAAATAAAGAAAACCTAAAAGTTCATACTAGTAATAATCGAAATTAATGCTTCAATATCGTCTCCAAGTTCTTCCTCACCTAAAAGTGAAAGGACTTAAAATTAGTATCATATATTACAAAATAAAAAATAAAATATTATATTTAAGTTACAACGTAGATGAAGTCATGAACTATTACATCGAATAACCAATCACGAGTGCATAGCAATGCCTCGACATTTGATGATGATAAGGAACTTCTATACTTCCTTATGATTTGACCCCGATACTAAATGATGATTCATATGCAACAGTAGTGATTGGAATGCTTAATATGTCACGAGTCATTTGAGCCAATCGTGGATACCGCCCTTGATTATCTTTCCACTATTGTAAAATATCAATCTTTAGTTTTCTGTTAAGTCCAGGTTTCTCCAAATACTTAGTCACTTATGACTTGTCACTCTTATCAACCCTTTGATACTGACTTGGAAATGCCTCAAATCCATCCAATTCATCCTCTTCACACGCATCACATTCGCCAACATTTGAACTCCCTGTTGTGCAATAATCATGCATCGTCTCGGGTTGAATCTCATACTCCTTATATAGCTTGTAAAAGCTATCAACAATCAATTCACTTTCTTTTCACGTATTGTCTCCTCGAGGTTAAGTTTTGAAAAACAAAACTCAATAATCTTAACCTTATATCGAGGATCCAAAAAATCCCAAATGATAAGACATTACAATAATTTTCTCAATATTTATCAAACTTTTTTTTCATGTACTTGGCCATTTTTTGAATAACGGGATCTTGACTATTGATCATCTTTTTCAATATTACATGGAATTTCCCATACTTTGTGAAAATACAAGTTAGAAGTTGGATAAGAGCTACCAGAAAACAAAGTTGTAATCTCATAGAAAGGCTTCAAAAACCTTGTGATTTCTTGTATCCTTGTCCATTCTTCTTTTGATGGACAAGTCAAGAAGTATTGATCAACAAGTTCTAATCGAGAATAAGCTTGCATGTAAACTAATTCACAATCAAGCATAACATATGTAAAGTTCCACCTAGTTGGACAATCTTGATACACAAGTCTTCCACATTGCAAATTAAGTTGTTGAATACATTCAGTAAACTTAAATTTTCTTGTAACACTTCCTCTAATATACCTGACCGAATCCCGAACCTTACGAATAGCTTCATCAATTACCTTTAATCCCGCTTGAACGATTAGATTTAATACATGTGCTCCACAACGCATATGCATAAATTCTCTTTTACAAACTGACCCACCATTCAAAGACAAATGAATTCCTAGAGTATCTACTAACCCATCATTATATTTTGCATTATCCAACGTGATAGTGAAAACCTTCTTCTCAATGCCCCAATCAACTAAAATTTTTATCACGTACTCTGCCAATATAGAACCGGAATGAGGAGGTGGAATAAATATAAAGTTAAAGACTTTTTTCCTTAAAACCCAATTCTCATCGACATAGTGAGCCGTTAATGCCATATATCCATCTCTCGTGATCGAACTCCATAGATCAGCCGTCAAACATATCCGACTAGTTACCTTTGCCAACTTTGTTTTAAGAATCATCTTCTCTTTCTCATATATTTTTAAGATATCCGCCTTTGCCGTATTTCTTGATATGGGATTCGCATCTCGATGTAGAAACTTATGCAAGTCTCTCATTGCCTCGTGTTCAACATAGCTAAATGGGTAGTTATGTTTGATGATCACTACTGCCATTTTCTCTCTATACATGGCTTGATCCAAAGGGGCACGTTTTTGTTCTGGACCAGACACGCTAAGGTCAAAACACTTTGGGAGATGTCGCTTCAAGTTAGATGTTCCCGAACTAGGATTGGCACTCAACGCTTTATTACAACCGGTACAAATTGCCATCCTAGACCCATCAGGCTTATAAGACTTTTCATGATACTTCCATACATCAGAACGCTCTTTGTTTGATGTCGATGAACAAACATCATCTTCATTCTCCTTGCTCATACTTTGTTGTTCCAACATTTTAACCAACTATTGTAATCATCTACAAGAGAAATAGTTAATACGAAAAACTAGTACACTTTATTTACTAATCATTATTAGAAACATGTAACAACGGACACTATTTCACATGATCCATTTGGAATCATTCATGTTTTAGACTTTTTTAACAACCCACTTTAAAAAGAAGAAGAACATGAAATAGAGAATTTTGTTCATTCGCTAGATCCATCTATATATCCTTCCTAAATCTTTAATCATCATATAACACAAACAAACTACTAAAAGGACAATATTGTTGCACATAACAAAAAAAAAATCTAGTTTAGATCACGAAACTACAGAAGACAGTTTTTTTCTCTTTAATCATATCACCATCCTCTTTAATATGATAATAATTGAAGACAACGGTGAAAAAAAAAACTAAAGACAATAATTAAGTTCATCAAACAAATAAATATTGACCACTTTATATATGTCCTATGACCTATCTTTATGATCATTTTCTGAATAGTTTTCATATATAAACATGACAAGTTTGAGAATCTTTCAATAGGTTGAAGAACAATGAGAAATCAAATCAGATTACAATTATTCATATCACACGAGTCAAAGAATTAGAAAAGTATAATAATATACATAATTGACATAAATATAGTTCTTAATTCCAAATAGAAGCAGAAATATATTAATAAAGTAACAATAACAATGATTAATACAAGTGAACCAAAATGTTAATTAATTTATAATTAACAGTCACCATCTAAATATAAACTCATTGAAATAAACACAAGTTTGAGAATATTGCAAGTTTCATCATAAATATACTAGCGTCGAATCCCGCGTACTGTAGCGGGTGAAGATTTCACATGTTGATATTGAGAGACAAATGTTTAACGGTACCTAAATGCAATAATAATAGATACTTCTTTAATGAAAGTGATTTTTATAATAGTTTAAATTATTGTAATTGTAAATTCAATATTGTGATATAAAAGAAGAAAGAAGATATTTAAATGTATTATGTGAAATATAATATTAATCGAATGATTTATATAATTAATAAGTGAAGGAATAAGTGGAGGGATAAAATGGTAATTTCTGATATCCCTATTTTAAGTATTAAGAAAGAGAGGTGTTAAATGCTTAATAAGGGTTATAGATGTATTTAACGATATTAGTTTCTTTTTAGTAAAATTACCAACTACTGGCACAAAGATGCTCTATCATCGTTCCCATTTAATTCCATAATTCTTTAGCAATTTTAAATAATGCTTTTCAAAGAAAAATAAACTCTAATTACCTACCATTGAATTCAGCAATTTGAAGAAGATGATGATGAATTGAGCAATTCCAAATCGTCGTTGAAATCTCTAATTACGCGCAAATGAGGATTCAATGTTACAGGAAACTACCTACGAACGAACGGGGATGGATTTGTGAAGCGATTTAGGTTTTTTGGGAACGAACATAAATGCCCAGGAAAACCCGTCTTCTTTTTTTCACCTTGCCCAAATGGACCAATCTCCTTTTTTTCCCAGTCCATTATAGTCCATTTGAAATTTTTAATAAGGCCAAACTTGCCCCTCAAAAAATTAGAAAAGCTCAAAATAGCCCAGAATATTCAGTAAATGGGCTATTTTTGCCAGGTCTAGTTGTAACAATCCATTACTTGAATTGACTTAAGTGTCTAAATATGAAATGTTTAAATATTTTGTAGTAATTTAACATTTTGTATCAAACTCATTATATATTAGTAACATAAGATAACTTTAATTTGCTAATGATATTCAAATTTCACCAATTTTTATGAAACTATCGTAACCAATACTTATAAAGGTAGAATAATAATTTGTATCATCCATTTTGTAAGAGATTAAAACTTGCGTTTTAAACTTTTTATACAATAGTATATAAGTATAGAAGATAACTTTAATTTGCAAATCCAAATGTCACCGATTTTTATGAAACAATCGTAATTGATATTTCAATATCCGTCAATATTTTGCATTATTTACGTCAATTAGAAAAAAAATAACGATGCGGTTAGATATTAGTAACTTAAAATTAATTGCGATTTTTTTGAACAGAAAACAATTATATTAAAAACGACCCACTAGCAAGGAGCTTAAACGAAATAAGTTACAAAGAAATATTAAGCATTGGGTTTGTAACCACAATGGCCAAGCAATAGTAACTTTACTGTTCCTAACCGAAACCAATCAAAACAATTAAGCACAAATCGTGTCAAAAATACTACTCCACTTGATGCTATGAGACTGAAAAATCACGTTGTGTCTGTACCTCTATAACATCCAGATCAAGGTCAAACCAATAACTTCTAGCACCTTTCTTCTCCAATGCGACATTCTAATCAAATCCACCCATGGCATAAGTTCTGACACGTTAATAAATAACGGAAATGGAAGATCTAACCACCTAGAAATCTTCGTCCAAACCTAATCCGCCACATCGCACCGCAAGAAAACACGCCTAACATCTTCAGCAAGACAAACAAAGCACCGAACACCCATCAACTCCTCTATCAGCAAGATTCACCCTAAAAGGAATTCTATTAAGTAACACCTACCACAATAAAACATTAACCTTTATCGGAAGTAGATTACACCATCTCCTACCACTAGTACCCTACTCAAGGATAACCTCATTAATGTGTCTTCTCGCACTACTGACCGTGAACACCCTATCTGGATTCAATTTCCACCCCACCCATTTATCCCTGAAGATCACTTGACCGATATATTAAACTTAAATTAATTGTGATATATTAGTTTTAATAATTAATTGCTCTTATTGCAAGGATTTAACGATTCATTAAATTATTTAAATGATAAAATAATTTTTTGTATTATCTTTTAAAAAAAAATAACTTATGATTCAAACTTTTTAAACAACAGTATAGATATTACTAAAGTTTCCTTTAGATATTACTAAAGTTTCCTTCATACATGAGTAGGTCATCGGTCAACGGTCACTTTTTTATTGTTATTTTGAAATGTTGAAAAATGGTTTAAGTTCGTATCAATCAAAGAGAATGCAGAGATCAAACACGTTACCATCTCAAAATTCTCTTACCACTTGGCTTTTATTTTTTTTATATAACACACATTGACTTGGTACAAATGAAAATAAAATAATCCTTTTCTGCCAGAAAAGCACACAGTTTTCTAATAATCTATCGAACATTACTCACATATAACATGCCACAAGTTGACATTTGACATCAATCTAAACTGGGTTCCATCATTTCCTCGAAATTCATCGTTAAAGTCTTGCCATTTTTGTAAAAATATACACAAACACACAGGTTCTTGTTATTATTCATAGTAAACTCAATATGATCTCATTCTCTACGACTCTCACGGTTTTCGTCGTTCAGTTGTGCTTGTTCGCTTTGTTGGTGTCTTCTAAAGGTATGATCATAGACACTGGTTTTTACAGCTATATTATAAATGTGGTTTCACATTATCTCACCGATTAATGATTGAATCTTGTTTTATTAAATTGAAGAATTTTCTACTCAACCCATTCCACTTCAGAATCCTGGTTTCGAAACTCGACCAACAAATTTATCGACGAATGCCACCTCCCAATTCGTGCTCCTCGATACGAAAGTCAATGTTATTCCTGGTTGGTCATTTAACGGTACAGTTTGGTACGTGACAGCAGGTGGAAACATTTCCTTGCCGGGAAACGGTCATGGTGTCCAATTGGGTCCAAATGGTATGATCAACCAAACATTCAAATCCGACGGAAGTTATGATTATGTCCTCACATTCACCCTTGCTCCAAGTAGTATAGAGTGCGCAAACAACTCTACGGCTGTAAATGTTTCTGGTCCTAGCTCATCGAAAGTATTCTACTTTAGAGAATCACTTGGGACTGAAATGTGGCAAACTTATGCTTATTCAATATGGGGCGTCGAAATACGACATGGTCTTATGGGAATACAAATCCAAAGTGTCCCGGATAGTTCAACTTGTTGGCCTATCGTTGATACTATTTTGGTCACCGGGATTCAGACTCTAATGGAATATGGAGGTTTGTCTTCATCTGTATATCGCACTTTTGACTAGTGATTTTGATCCAGGACATATGATTTTATTATTATTATTATTATTATTATTATTATTATTATTATTATTATTATTATTATCATTATTATTATTATTATTATTATTATTATTATCATTTTCTATATTTCATTTGTTGATCTGTATTTTAGATATTTGATTAAAGTTTAATACTTTTTGACAGACAGGGGCTTTGTGAATAGCGGGTTAGAAGTTGGACCTACTTTTATCGACAACTCTTCACAAGGTATCTTACTCGAGGCTGGTTCTGATGACGATCCATTCAATCCGTTTCAGCCTCCATTTCTTGCAGGCCAATCACCACTACAAGAATGGAGCATTTTAGGTGTAGTCAAATACATAGACTCAAAACACTATGCGGTCCCACGAGGACGTGCAGCTGTCGAGCTTGTAACTGGTAGTCCATCGGGCATAGTATATAATACGCAATTTTTGAAACACGGGCAAGTTACTATAGACTTTATCATGGGCGATTCCAACGACTCGTGTGTGGGAGACCTTATGGTATTTCTACAAGTTAAAAACATGATATGGAACTTTACGATGAGGAGCATTGGTGTTGGATCTAGCGAGAAACATTCTGTGATGTTCAACGCGAAATTCAGCAACACTGAATGGATTCCTATAAGCTTTTCTAGTTTTCACGAGACTCGAACTAGTAATCACCAGGTGTTATGTGGACCTGTGATTGATAGCCCAATCATTCAATTTTCTAGTGGGTTACGTTCGAAGAAACTGCAGTATGGGTGGGTGGTTTATAGCCTTGTTTTCATAGTGATATTTCTCTTTTCCGTATGAAATCCAGTTATTGAATTCATTTTTTTGTTTTGTTTTATACTTTTAAGTGTAAGGAATTATATACTATATATTGAAGTTTGCAGGCTGTGACGTGTTTTGGACTGAGTTTATGAGCCGAAATAGTATTATTTCAAGATACTATACGTTCTAATTATAGCATGCCCTTCACCACTGAAATATTATTGTGTGTTAATTCAACGATAACAAAATTATTAGGCTTAATTGCTTTGATAGCATGTATAGAACTATTATGAATCATGAAGATGGGAAATCTTGTAAGGATTTCACGTGGCATTTATATATATGACACGTCAATAAAAATACGATAAATTACATATATAATATCAATAAACAACAAATTCTTTATATACAATGAAAACTCGAATAGCTCGTTACACACTATGAATTTCATACCTTAATCCGATACATTATGGTGTACTTAACCAAAATCTATGGTTAAAATCCCTAGGTAAAACACACCAAGAAGTGTGACCAGAAGATGTTTACATTCATTTTGAAGTTTTCTAAACTTGTTTACACAATATAAAAGTCGAACATGTAATTACCTCATAGCTTTCTTAACAGAGACTTCTAAATTGGGTTGTTTGCTTACCAAATAAAAGCTTGTTCATGAACCGAAAGGCTGTAACTCAAGATTTGATGGAGGCTTTTTAGGACATGTTATATGGAAGTGGTGGTGCGGATCGAAATGGGGACCAAATAACTTTCTGGTATGACGTATGGGCAATTAATGGACGAGTCTCGCCTACTCTTCATCCTAATTCTGCTTTCGCGGAAGAAGGTTATCAAAGACATACATTATACTAGAACAGAGTTGCAAGAATACTGATAAGATTTGTTTTTCTATTTTCAGTTTCAAACTAACATTGTAGTTATAGGATGTACTAAAGAAACACAGTCAAGTACTCCGTATCTAAGAGTTGGTGGATCTGGAGAACTTTAGATGGTTATTCTGCAATTTGACACTGTATTATTGGCTTATGGTTCACTTCGGTGCATGGTTATCTTGACAAAAATAGTCATACAAGACTAGAGGTGTATGCTGTTTCGTTTGGCTGTTTTGAGCAGTAAAATCTCGGGTAGGTTTTGGTACAACAATTTTCCAAACAAAATGACAGTAGTTTGGACCTATTTTAACCAATTGTATTTCCTTCTTAGATTTCAAAAGTAGTCAAAACATTAAGAAACACATCAACAATCTTTCGGTCGGAAAAGAGTAAGCATAACATCTTAATAATAGCAAATGTCATACAATGCCATCAAAATATAGAATTGGTGTCAGCTTAGGGCCCCACCGCACGGAGGAGTTGTCTGAGCGGCGGGTTACTGGGTGAGCTTAATTAAGGGTTAGTAATCGGTCTTTGTTGATCTGTATTTTAGATATTTGATTAAAGTTTAATACTTTTTGACAGACAGGGGCTTTGTGAATAGCGGGTTAGAAGTTGGACCTACTTTTATCGACAACTCTTCACAAGGTATCTTACTCGAGGCTGGTTCTGATGACGATCCATTCAATCCGTTTCAGCCTGCATTTCTTTCAAGCCAATCACCACTACAAGATTGGAGCATTTTAGGTGTAGTCAAATACATAGACTCAAAACACTATGCGGTCCCACGAGGATGCGCAGCTGTCGAGCTAGTAACTGGTAATCCATCGGGCATAGTATATAATACGATACTTTCGAAACACGGTCAAGTTACTATAGACTTTATCATGGGTGATTCCAACGACTCGTGTGTGGGAGACCTTATGGTGTTTCTACAAGTTAAAAACATGATATGGAACTTTACGATGAGGAGCATTGGTGTTGGATCTCGCGAGAAACATTCTGTGACGTTCAACGTGAAATTCAGCAACACTGAATGGATTCCTATAAGCTTTTCTAGTTTTCACGAGACTCGAACTAGTAATCACCAGGTGTTATGTGGACCTGTGATCGATAGCCCAATCATTCAATTTTCTAGTGGGTTACGTTCGAAGAAACTACAGTATGGGTGGGTGGTTTCTTGCCTTGTTTTCATAGTGATATTTCTCTTTTCCGTATGAAATCCAGTTATTGAATTCATTTTGTTGTGTTGTTTTTATACTTATAAGTGTAAGAAATTATATACTATATATTGAAGTTTGCAGGCTGTTACGTGTTTTGGACCGAGTTTATGAGCCGAAATAGTATAATTTCAAGATACTATACGTTCTAATTATAGCATGCCCTTAACCACTGAAATATTACTGTGTACGATAACAAATTTATTAGGCTTAAGTGCTTCGATAGTACATATAGAACTATTATGAATTATGATGATGTGACAACATGTAAAGATGTTACATGACATTTATATATATGACACGTCAGTAAAAAATACGATAAATTACATATATAATCTTAATTACTTATAATACATTTGACTTAATTTTTTAATTCCAATTCAACCACAGAAAATGACTATATTACCTCTCCATAATTATTAACATTTTAATCATCATCTCAGCAATTATATTTTATATTAATAACTATTATTACTAATTACTATATATAAATCACATTTCACTCTATTACCATATATATATATATATATAAGTACAAAAAAAACATACAATAAACCTTATACACAATCTTAATCTCTTATTACTCTATCATTGTCATTATCACCGCCGCCTACATCACCACATAGACTGTCGCATTGCGCGGGTGTATGCTAGTATCAATAAACAACAAGTTCTTTACACACAATGAAAGCCCGAATAATTTGTTAGACACTATGAATGTCAGACCTTAATCCGATACATTCTTGTGTACTTAACCCAAAATCTATGTTTAAAATCCCTAGGTAAAACACACCAAGAAGTGTGACCAGAAGATGTTTACATTCATTTTGAAGTTTTGTAAACTTGTTTACGCAACATAAAAGTCGAACATGTAATTACCTCATCGCTTCTTAACAGAGACTTCTAAATTGGGTTGTTTGCTTACCAAATAAAAGCTTGTTCATGAACCGAAAGGCTGTAACTCAAGATTTGATGGAGGCTTTTTAGGACATGTTATATGGAAGTGGTGGTGCGGATCAAAATGGGGACCAAATAACTTTCTGGTATGACGTATGGGCAATTAATGGACTAGTCTCACCTACCCCTCATCCTAATTCTTCTTTCGCGGAAGAAGGTTATCAAAGACATACATTATACTAGAACAGAGTTGCAAGAATACTGATAAGATTTGTTTTTCTATTTTCAGTTTCAAACTAGCATTGTAGTTATAGGATGTACTAAAGAAACAGAGTCAAGTACTCCGTATCTAAGAGTAAGTGGATTTGGAGAGCTTTAGATGGTTATTCTGCAATTTGACACTGTATTATTGGCTTATGGTTCACTTTGGTGCATCGTTATCTTGACAAAAATAATCATACAAGACTAGAGGTGTATGCTATTTTGTTTGGCTGTTTTTAGCAGTAAAATCTTGGATAGGTTTTGGTACAACAATTTCCAAAACAAAATGACAGTAGTTTGGACCAATTTTAACCAACTGTATTTCCTTCTTAGATTTCCAAAGTAGTCAAAAAATTTAGAAACACATCAGATAATCTTTCAGTCTAAAAAGAGTAAGCATAACATCTTAATAATAGGAAATGTCATACAATGCCATCAAAATATAGAATTAGTGTCAGCTTAGGGGCCCACCACACGGAGGAGTTGTCTGAGCGGGTTACCGGGTGAGCTTAATTAAGAGTTAGTAATTGGTCTTTTATTGTTCAATTTCAAATGTTGATGATAAAGAATGACAAACAAACAAGAACGCACAGGACTACACTTCAACCAGAGGACTACACTTCAACCAGAGGAGTAAGAATTAATACCAATCAAGACCGGACAATGCTCAAATACAAGACAAGAAACACTCTACAATCAAAACACACTCAATCCTCACAACCTAGACCTAGAACATACAATCAGATTCATACAGAGATTAACAAGACTCACACCCAAACTAGGGTTTACAAGACGAAGAACACAGAGAGAAAAATATCTGTAACAACCAACAATAATAATACATAAAAATAAAATACAAACTATATATATTTTTTCCTAATATAAAATGTTACATATAAGTCCCTGGAATATGTTCACAGCAGTCCCTCAAGTATGTAGTTCTGACAGGAACGACAGGATCTTCAGTATTTACAATATGTACCCTGCAATAACAAAAACACTACACAACAAGTACAACCACATGATTTATTCAACTAAGATTGAACAAACTTAACTCTTCTCAATAGTTGAGAACTGTTTAGGTTCAAATTAATCATAGTGAATGCAAAGATAGATACAAACACGTTACCATCTTAAAGCCTCGATCTCTTAATTAAATACCACTTGGCTTTTAACCTTCATCTATATAATAACACCCATTGACCCGGTTCAATAATGTACATTACTTCAAACAAACACAAAGTTTTCTAATATATGCACTTTGTTCTTATTAATTCATAGTAGACTCGATATGATCTCATCTGTGATGGCTCTAATGCTTTTCGTCGTTCAGTTGGTGTCTTCTAAAGGTACGATCATAGACCACGGTTTTAATTTACAACTATTTTATAAACTATACTTTTTATATTACCTCATAAACTAATGATAAAAAGCTTTTATTTTGTTAAACTGAAGAAACATCTACTCAACCAATTCCACTTCAGAATCCGGGATTCGAAACGCACCAACAAATTTAACAACGAATGGCACCTCCCAATTCGTGCTCCTTGATAACAAAATCAACATAATTCCTGGTTGGTCAATTAACGGTACAGTCTGGTACGTGACAGCAGGCAGAAACAGGTCCTTGCCTGGAATCGGTCATGGTGTCCAATTGGGTCCAAATGGTATGATAAACCAAACATTCAAATCCGATGGAAGTTACCATTATGTCCTCACATTCACCCTTGATCCAACTAGTGCAGATTGCTCCAACAACTCCATGGCTGTAAATGTTTCTGGTCCTGGTGTATTCAAGGTATTCTTCTTTAGAGAATCACTAGGGACCGAAATGTGGCAAACTTATGCTTATTCATTAGGGAGCAACAAAATCAGAGATGGTCTTATGGGAATACAGATTAAAAGTGTCGTCAGTAGAATCCGGAGTAATATAATTAGTTGGCCTATCGTCGACACTTTTTAGGTCACAGGGATTCAGACGCCAATGAAGTTTCCAGGTTCACTGTTGGAGTGCTAATTTTCGACACGACTTAAAACCTAAAACAAAAATAAGCGGGTTAGGGTTGGGATTCTCATCCTGCGCGTCAACCAAAAACCCATTTAACTTTGCAGGTCGGGTTTTGGTCCTCGGGTCGACCCATCAACCCGAATAGCTTTAGAAGTTTTTGATTAATTTTATAAACACCAACCAGTAATTAACCAACACAACCAATTTGGTCCAGTTGACCCAAAACTAAACAGTCAACCCATTTACCTAAACGGGTTGATTGCGTACAGTACTTTCTATCACCAACCCATCAACCTGAACCTGTCAACCCGTTTATCAAATCCGTTTGATTCATGTACTTGCTAATGAGCCCGCCAAACCGACCCAAATTGCCAAAATTTCTTTCGACTAAGATCTTGATCTTGGACATAGGAGTGCTTATAGCTTTATGTTTGTTGATTTGTATTTTAGACATTTGATTGATAGTTTGACACTTTTTGACAGATAATGGCTTTGTGAATAGCGGGTTAAAAGTTGGACCAACTTTCTTGAGAACTCTTCACAAGGTATCTTATTCATTGAAGATCACGATGACGATCCATTCAATTTGGTCCTGCCTCCATCTCTTATAGCCCAATCTCCACTACAAAAATGGACCATCTGGGGTACAGTAAATATATCAACTCAAAAGACTACATGGTCCCACAAGGACGTGCAGCGGTAGAGTTGGTTTCTTGGTTTCTGGTAGTCCATCGGGCATAGTATATAATATACAATGTTTAAAACACGGGCAAGTTGCTATAGACTTTATCATGGGTGATGCTAATGACTCATGTGTGGGAGACTTTATGGTGTTTCTACAAGTAAAAAACATGATATGGAACTTCACGATGAGGAGCATTGGTGTTGGATCAAGCGAGAAACATTTTGTGACGTTCAACGCGAAGTTCAGCAGCAATGAATGGATTCCTTTAAGCTTTTCTAGTTTTAACCAGACGCGAACTAGTAATCATCAGGTGTTATGTGGACCTGTGATTGATAGTACGGTCATCCGATTTTCCAGTTGGTTATGTTCGATGAAACTACAGAATGTGTGGGTGGTTTTGAGCCTCGTTTTTGCCGTGATATTTCTATATTTCGTATAAATTTCGGTTACTGATCAAATGCACATCCTCTGCTTAAGTTTAAGACATTATATATTATGTATGTAAATGTAAATTATGGTCTGAATAACTATTTATGTAACTTATTGAAATCTTTCTTTGCATTCAGTTTAATTGAGCTCGACTAGCCTGTTAAATGCTCATCAAAAGATTTTCACATTCAATTTGAAGCTGTAAGAAAAATGAGGTTAAAGATTGAAGATAAGCAATAATAGAGGATTAAAGATGCCTTTGTACGTCTTGTTGAACACATTAACTTAACGGATTTATAAACGACACTTTTGGGTTATAAGCCGTGTGACATATACATCCCCAACTGCTTTGTGAGTGACTGCATTTAAATTGTACTTTTAAATAATATTTTTTTAGAATTATTTAATCAAGTTGACATGAAATAGGGGAATGTCAATAGTCAATCTTTTATATTTCATTCTTAAATATTCGATAATTAATGTGAGTCCATTATAAGAAATTTTAATGTAAATATAATGAAATAGATTTATCAAAGACTTCTTTTACCGGTCATGACTTATTACTATAAACATTAAATAATTAAATACGCAACTAGAGTTTGTTATATTACATTTTAGCATAAAACTTTAATAAATGATAAGCATCTGATACATATTTTAAGTAACATTACAAAAATAACTATCAAAATGCATAATGGTCTTAAGTTCGACTTTCTCCCTATCTTTGTTTGTACCTATCATATCGTTAGGTCATGAGATACATGTTTACATATACTAATCAGCAAAAGTTTAGTGACTTCATGCATTTGAATGCATACATTTATTAGGTCAATACAACTGTTCAATAACAAGTATACAATAAAACGTACGCTATCGTAAAAATTTCATGATATAATATAAAATTAAACTTGAGCATGTATAAAGATTCATGTAATAATGTAACTAAAACTGTAACTGTAAAAGGGATCTCATGCTGTAGTGGATACATCGGGTGGAACTATGTTTTACTATTCTTTATATCATATCATGTAGTTCGTGTCTGAGCACTAATACTTGTAATTGCATAACTGGTCGGTGTTCCACATAAAGTATATAATTGATGTAGAAATTGTTAATTAAATGGCCTAACACGAGAAATTCCAATAGGGTTCTTGGCTTATTTCTTTGTATAAAAAGACACATCGTCCTTACATAGAGGAAAATAAAATACTCATAAGAAAATTTAGAATCAATCCCAAATTAAGATGGACTTACTTTCCTTATGCTAAAACGTGACTTCAATGGGGAAAATTATTTCCTAGCTAGCAGCCACAATTATTGGAAAACAAGTAAACAACTAAAATAAAAGAATCCATGCAACTTGAAATTCCATGCAAACTTGTAACAAAATGTCGTGCATTTTTAATGCATTCCATCCTCTGAGAAATTAAGATATTCCACCATTTTGGAGTCAACATCGATTACCCCTGCATCATCCCCTCCGTCTTCAAAAGGACTCGTCCATGAGTCAACTTCGTCTTCTCTAGTTCCAACGTACGGGGAGAGATCGAGGACATTAAAAGTAGCTGAAACATTGTAATGACTCGGAAGCTCGATTTGATACACATTTTCACTGATTCGCTTTAAAACCCGAAAAGGACTGCCTGAACGTGGCTTCAGTTTTCCGAAACGTCCAGCAGGGAAATGTTCCTTTCGCAAATGAATCCATACAAGATCACCCACTTTGTAAATAACTTGTTTGCAATTTTTATTTGCGTGTTGTTGATACTGTTCATTGTGACAAATAATTTGTGCACGTACTTGTTTATGTAACTCTTTAATCTTCTTGGATTGATCCTCCCCCTTAATTCTAAAATGCTCGATAACAGGAAGTGGTGCAAGGTCAAGTGGAGTAAATGGATTGCGACCGTAAACAATCAGAAAGGGACTTTTACCCGTGGTGCGATTTGTGGACCGGTTATATGCGAATTCAGCTTGTGCAAGTGTAAGGTCCCATTGTTTAGGATGATCACCTATGAGACTCCGCAATAGATTTCCTATAAACTTCTATTTATCACCTCGGTTTGACAGTCCGTTTGAGGGTGGTGTGAACTACTAAATTGTAACTTTGAACCCCTATGTTTCCAAAGCGTGCACCAAAAATGACTTACAAATTTGACATCTGGATCCGACGTAAGGGTCTTTGGAATGCCATGTAGTTTCACAATTTCAGAGAAATATAATCTTGCTATCTGGCTCGCATCATAACTCTTGGAACATGGAACAAAATGAGCCATTTTCGAAAACCTGTCAACAACTACCATGATCGAATCTTTGTGGCGTTGGGTCCGAGGCAAGCCCATGACAAAATCTAAGCTGACGTCCTCCCATGGACACTCAGGATACAGGTAGCGGGGTGTATAAACTCGCATTTCTCTTATGGGTTTTGGCGATATGACAAACCCGACACCTTTCAACGATTCGTGTAACATCTCACTCCATCTTAGGCCAGTTATCACGAATCAATGCCAAAGTCTTATCTCTACCAAAATGCCCCGCAAGGCCTCCCCCGTGACTCTCTAAAATAATCGAGTCTTGTAGTGAACTCAATGGACATAAGCGAGCACCCTTGAATAGGTACCCGTCGTGGTTTGAGAATTGTTGAAATGGTCGGGCCTCACACATGCTCCAAATCTCACAAAAATCTGGATCATCTTGATACAACTCACGAAAAGTATCAAAGCCATGCACTTGAACCTTCATTGCACAGGTTGAAATGTGTCGTTTGCTAAGTGTATCAGCTACAGTAATTGGGAACCCGCTTTATGCTTAATGACGAAAGAATATGCTTGTATAAATTCGACCCATTTAGCATGTCGAGGATTTAGTTTATGCTGACCGTTGATATATTTGGGAGCTTCGTGATCGGAAAAAGCACAAAATCAACAGGCAACAAGTAATGACACCAATAATCCAAGCTCCGAACAATAGCATAGAATCTTATCCCAAGTAGAATATTTAAGTCGGGCGTCATTTAACTTTTCACTTAAAAGGCGAGGGGCCATTGATTTTGGCTTAGCACACTACCAATACCAAGGCCTGATGCATCACTTTCAACATAAAACCCCTCATTCAACATTCACATTCAACATTGTCACCTTTTCCTTTAGTATGGAAAATGTATCTGCTGCTTCTTTGGTCCAATGAAATTTACCTCCTTTCATACATTCTGTCATCGGGGCAATCATACTACTAAAATTACGAATGAAACGTCGGTAAAAAGATGCTAACCCATGAAAACTTTGAAAATCGTGAATTGTGACGGTGTTCGCCAACTCGTTATTGCCTCTACTTTTGCTTTATCCATTTGCATGCCCTCACCTGAGACCATGTATCCAAGAAAGATAACCTCGCTAGTAAGAAAATGAAACTTTTCTTTCTTTGCGTATAATTTTTGATCTCGCAAGACTAAGAAAATTTGTCGAAGTTGCAATAGATGTTGTTTGGTATCCCTGCTAAAAACTAAAATGTCATCAAAATACACAACCAAAAAATGACCAATATAAGGGTTGAATACTTGGTCCATGAGTCGTATGAAAGTACTTGGTACACTGTATAACTCGAAAGGCATCACCATCCATTCATAAAATCCGTCACGCGTCTTACAGTTTTCCACTCATCGCCAGGACACATTCGAATATGATGGTACCCGCTACGTAGATAAAATTTTGAAAACATAATCGACCCATGTAATTGATTAATTAAATTGTTAAATTGAGGAATTGGAAACCAATACCTGCTGGTTATTTTGTTGAAAGCTCGAATATCAATGCACATGCGAAAGGTGCCACCATGTTTTGGAACTAACAAATCAATCACTTGCCTATGCAACTCCTTGTACTCTTTTGAGGTAGCTTACAAAACTGGATGAAAAGGACTATAAATCGATCTTTTTCGTTTCATTTTTCACCAAATCAACAACTTATCATCACATGCATGAATACACATATATGTATAAAATAGACTTATAAAACGATATACATTGCTTAAATTATAAGACTTTAGGTTTTATTTTCAAAAACCCATTTCGAAACATATAAAAGTTAACAATCGGATAATCAAACTTAACTATGGACTGAAATTGATCGAACTAATGTGTTAGGGACATAAAATCGAAGCTTTATATATGTATTTAATTCAAGGAATGGTTAAGAGTTGCACCTAATTCGCTACTATAGACCAACTGCGAACCGCCACTTTCTTACTCAATTTTCTCTCACTAACACTCAATTTAAACTGAAATTACTTTGTGCATTTTGATCATTTTAGTATGGACTATCAGTATATGTAAACAAGTTTGTAAATACTTCATTTTTATCGAACGAATTTCAACACGTAAGACTCCTTGACAACACATACATATGCTTGTGTTTGATTTTTTCAATTGGCCCCAAAACTTTGTGACTTATTTCACTACAAACATGTACATATAAACTTTCAGAGTTTCACATTTTTTACCCTAAACATGAAACTTTCTTATATTTTTAAACATTTCTATAACACATAATACTTAAAAGTAATTTATTTATCTATCAAATTTTAGGATGTTACAAGATTATTATATGATTATAATTGTGATTACATAGGGTTGTTGTTGAGTTTTTTAGGGTCTTAGACAAAAAAAACGTTAATCACAAATATGAGACCATATAATAAATGATACATCAAAATAAACGGTCAATAATATGTAAATTAACTCAATATTTTTTAGTGCACTATCAACCCTGACACAATCAAGTTTTCTTTTCTTCAGTTTCGTAATAATTTTCATTAAATTTATATATATGATTACCTATGATGACTACAAAGACCGAGAAGAACTAAGCTGTCAGCTTGACGTCACGTCAACATTTTTTCAGAAAGACTAAACACTGCCTATGATAATAGAAATACTGAATTTTTCTTGGCTTCACCAATCTAATTTTTTTTCTTTTTAACTAACACATATTTTTAAAAATTCACATTTAAAACTAAAAAAATACATTCATTAGTTAAAAGTAAAAAAAAACATTACATTTAAAAAGAATAAAAAATAATATTACATTAAAAATATGATTACATATATTATTTTTTTAAAGTTTCATGTTTTAATTTGATGAATTCAATTTAAAAGTCACATTTTTATAGTTACTGTGTACTTGTTTCTTCATTTATCATTTATTTTAATTTATTTACAAATTTGCTTCCACATTGACCAGATCAAATGGGTGACTGACTTGTAAAAAAATATACTTAAAGATCTCCCTATATATTAATATTATCTTAACTTATCACAATCCGGCCATATGATGTCCTTAATTTTTAGTATGAATATTACAATCATTATCACTACCATTGTTCTTCCTTTTGAAAAACATTTCCATTGTTTTAGTTATACTAATACTTTGTATTAACTACCAAAAATAATTATCTAAGATTCATACAACTTTAAGAAAAGAGCCTGCTATATTGTAATATATTTTTATTTTTATCAATTAATGTTTAACGTAATAGATAAAATATAAATAATAATCAACTTTAGTAGCATTTTATCTAAATTAAAACTTAAATAAATGATTCGATTTGTTGTACTTGATTTATTTACACTTTAGTAACATTTTATCAACATCTTGCAAATATATATGTCAAGAACAAAAGGTCTCTGCATATATTTTCTTAAATAAGAAAATTATAACAAGCTTGACATAGAAAGTAAGTTCATCTCGCGACGAAGTTGCAGGCAAATTAAAGCTCGTTATAATTAGTTCAGAAGTATACTTCAAGAATCGGATATTTAACCTTGCATGTACTTAATTACGGTATAATTTTCTATTATAATGCTTTAGTAACAGAAACTGAAGATAAGTGTGATATAAATCTGCATATTTTGTAATGAGTTTTCAAATGATTTGAATATTTATATTTATTTGATTTAGTTTCAAATTTCATCTTTCAGGGGGTGTTTTTAAGTTTTGATTTCAAACATCAAAATTTGATCAAACTTTGATACTTAATTAACAGTTACTCTGTATAAGATAGCGATGAAATGTATTGAATGTTTCATGAGTGATTCAGGTCCAAATTTTATTGGGTAAACATAAGGGGTGTTTCGTAAAAGAGTTCACAAACAGTTATCATTTTTATTATTCATATTATTATTTCTGTTTATTTTAAAAAGGGAGAATTGCATATATTCCCAATTTAAGTTGGGTAATTATATATTTCCTCAAAACACAAGTGTTTAGTGCATAATGTACAATAATTTTAAAGCATGTTGGGGGAAATATGTAATTATCTAATTTGATTTGGGTATATATGTGATTGCCCCTTTTAAAAACACTGTATATTTGCGAAAAATAACTTTTAAAAATTATTAAATTCTCTATTTTACCATCATTATTATCCTCATTCATTTATTTTATAAAAATTTACAATCAAATTTACTTAAAATATTAAGACAAAAAAACTGATAGTTATTTAACATATTTTAAATTCAATAAAAAATGATTGATGAAAATAAAAATGATAGGATGGAGTATAATCTAGTTACTTGGATATTTATTTTTCCTAGACATGATAAAAGGTGGTATTACATGGTTAAACTACTTAACAATGTTTGTTAACTTAAAAATCTCAAAAAGTTAAGAACACAAGTATAAAAATATCATAATGATCTGTACATTTTTCTTTGCCGACCTTTTCATTATTCTTCTGCTCTTTATTACTTTCCAATTCATTTATTATTTTATAAAATGTCATATGCAATTTCTAATTTGCTCAAAGGTCGGAACCTATAGATGTTAAACCGAGTTTGAAATCTCACATGGTTTAGGGTTGCTAATGATTTAGTGTAATTAAAATGATTTTATGATGAATTTGGAAAAAAGATGCGGATTAAACGTTGTTTAAGTTACTGAATTCTCGGATTTAGTAAAATGGCGAGGATCAAAAAGGTCACGACTCTACGAGCAATATCTCAAAAATAAAAATGAAAATGCTACGTGTCATGAAATCTAACTTAAGTTGGCGTGATAAATGAAAGTTACTCTAATAAACAGTCACATTGTTGGAAAACCATTTGTATATAAACTATACCGACTAATTATATTAAGAACCTATACATCATTCATAAGTATAGGAATCAGCATTCTCATTTCTATGAACAATTCTAACCAATTTGCTGTCTTCATGTTCACTTACATTACGTGAATGCAGGACTAGTCAACTAATATGAGTCATAAAAAATTAAATCCAAACCCAAACAAGCCCATATTATTCAATAAGGCCCATTATACGAAATCATTAGGCCCAAATTTACAATCCCCAATTACACTCCGGCACCACCTTCATCACAATCACAAACCACCGCCAAATTTATTTCCGCCGTCGCCGTGAGATCAGATGTGGCCGTCGTTAAAACACCGAGCTCTATCTCTATCTTCCGAAGCTATTCATCAATGTAAATCAGATCTCAATCGCTTGTTTTCAATGTCTGTAAGTAACGCTATCGGAAGAAACGGTAGCGTTATCGAATTACTGAAATTAGAAGAGGTTGAAAAAATATTAAAAGATGTTAGAGCTGATGACGTGAAAGTGATTCCTGTTACAAATCAATCGGAGTTTGCTAATTTTGTTGTTGTTGCTACCGGTCGGTCTCAATGGCACGTTCGTAATATCGCTCAAGCCCTAATTTATAAGGTTTATTTTTTAATTTTTCAATTAAATATCATTTCAATTTTATTCGAGGTTTATATATTGTTACTTTGTTATATTGAATATATAGATAGAAGTGATCTGTGATGTTTAGTCAATGATTATGCTGTTCAGGATAGATTATATTCTATTGGTGATCGTATAATAATTGTGTTTCTGAGTTGTGGTTTTGAATAATTATATTTGCAAAACGCGAAAACCTGTTCATTATTGTGTTATTACAGCTCTGAAATAGCAAATGCACATTCAAACACTGTTTACTGCAATTTGTTTCTTCACAGATATCATGTGAAGTATATAAACACAATGTCAATGACACGATGTGACGTTCGTTAGATTCAAGCATCCTGTCTCTATATATGTAGTGTTTTTGTGAAGAATGTAGAATTGAAAGTTTGTGGAAATCAAGTTTTTGGAATTTTGAGGTCTAATGAAATGATTTTACTTCCATCAATATTCAATGTAAACTTTTAGGTCATAATTTTTAAGATTATTAGATTTGAAGGTGCAAGTCGAGTTGAGTTTCTAATAATCTGCCCTCCGTAAGGTGGCTAGAAACCCAAGTGTTCTGCATTAAAGCTACCTGTATAGTTAATGCTCGATCTTAAAAGTTATGGAACCTAACAACTAACAAACATATCCTGCTCACCAGTGTTTAATACAAGCTGGAAACGCATGTAGATTATTGACAAGTGGTAATTTGATATATGGATTAGGTTAAGCAAAAGCAAACGGGAGCAAAGAGAATGTTGTTACCTAGTGTAGAAGGGGAACAAGGAGGAAACTGGATTGTCATTGATTCAGGTATACAGTCTTTTAATTTGTATTGCTTAAATAAGTTACAATGCCATGTCAATATAATTGAAAAAATCCTTGGCTACTTTGCCAATTTGTAGTAGACTGCGTTGGCTAAAATGGGTACTTAGGTTGCGGCATTCATAATCATTTCAGGTTCGTTGATAGTCCATGCTCTTGATGAGAAAGCAAGGGCTTATTATAATTTAGAGCAGTTATGGACCCCAAAGGAGTCAAGTAAAGAGCAAAGTCAAAGTCAGGTAATTTTGTTGGAGGTTATACATATAATGCACATAGCAAGTATATTATCATGAGAACATTTGACCTGTATACCTGCTTTTTTTAGTTATTAGCAAGTAACTAATTTATATTTTAACCAGGAGTTGGATCAAGCTTTTGTCAAGGTACGTCGTAAGAACAACTCCAAGAAACCAGCAAAGAATGTGCTTGATGGAGGCAAACTGGAACACAACGAACCTCGGTATTAAGCCTTTTTAAGTGATCAAGTTGTGTTGCATGGGACTTTAAAGAAGTTGTAAATTTATATGTATGATTTATTTCTTTTGTTTTGAAGACGATAGAAACCGGCCATTCTGTGTTTGTCTCTAATATGCATCTTTGGTGATCCATTTGGCTAATAAGCAAAGACAGAGATTAGCACGTTGGATCTCAAAGTTTTGACAATCTGGACAAGCGCTGTTTGGGTTTTGTCGATGTATACTTATGTAACAAAACTTTTGCATTTATGTCGAAGAGCCAATATCAAGTTTTTTTCAGATAGTAATTTTCAAATCCGTTACATCAACCACATTCATAAGATGTTCAGTAGTTGATTGGCTCCTGAATCTACTATCCATCCAGCAGGGTCTGTTTTTTTTTTTCAGGTTAACAAGGGTCTAAAATTTGAATTGAATATTTTACTATCATTGTGTATTATTATACCTGCCATGTTAGATTGACAACCAGCAGAAGTTGGTCTTTCATTTAAGAAACTCATTAACCTAGCCATTTGTTCATCCGTAAAAGAAACAGAAGAAGGCACATTGGCAGCAACTATTTATCACAAACATACAAATTGCTAGACAAATTTCCATTGCCACTTTGACTAACATGTTTTTATTATTATTATTATTATTATTATTATTATTATTATTATTATTATTATTATATATTTATTTTCTTTTTCTAATACACAGATGAATAACCAAATCAACTCAAAACACATTAGTTATCAATCATATTACAATTAGTCTATTATAAGCCTCAAGTTATCAATCGACCCGATTTTATGAGCATAATTAAAATGTATCAAGCCAAATACATTTTTGACATTAACAAAAATCAAATCAATATAAATAAAATAGTCACATAAAAATTCCAAATATGATGGCTACATGATTAATTGCCGTGATAAAACTAATACAGTAGAAATTTATGGACTAG
The DNA here is from genome assembly GCA_963921325.1 of Logfia minima. Taxonomy (NCBI): domain Eukaryota; kingdom Viridiplantae; phylum Streptophyta; class Magnoliopsida; order Asterales; family Asteraceae; genus Logfia; species Logfia minima. The sequence goes on from OY992772.1 coordinate 32,209,498, forward strand.
AAAGTAAAATTTTCATACAAATATAGCCGTTATTGTGATATCCGTGGGGTCCACAATTAAATCATTCCATTTCCATTTCCATATAAACAAACCAAAAAGTAAAAAAGTGGACGTTAGGAGATCATATCACAGTCTTCTTCACAGGAAAAAATTATAAAAACCACCCATTTTTAAACTTTATAATAAATAATAATAATTCATTCAAGAATTACACCCAAATTTTACATCCTTTTACTGGGGTTTATACATTTCTATCTCTATAGATAGATTTATGCAAAAAATGGGTGAAGCCGCAGCTTCTTGTTTGATCCGTTCAGTTTCACAGCCATTATTTGCTTCTTGCGAATTGAAAGAGGTTAGTTATCAATAATTTCATCTAATTTTTATTGTTTTTTCTAGGGTTTAGTTGGGTTTTCACTTACAGAGATTGAATTGTATACTTGTTTGTAATTTTGGTATCAAGAACCATAATTTTCTTGAAAATTGTTGGTTATGGGCAAGATTCTGTATCTGTACTTAATTTATTGATCAAAAACCCTCAGTTTTATCTGGGTTATTAGGATTTATGTTTCTGATTTGAATCCCAATTGGGTTTTGATTATAACGGAGTTTTAACTTATTTTCTTGAAATTTCTGGAATTTTAATCAAGATTCATGAATATATGGTGTTTGTTATGACTTCTGTTTTAAGAGGTCAAAATTTGACTTAATTAGAATCCAATATTGTAATTAAGTGGTGAATTCATCTATGAACTTTTGCTTACGATTCAATTTCTGGATTTGTTAAACTTCATGTGTACATGTCAATATATAATGTATGTGTACTTCTTGCATATGCCATGTTTATCAACACTTTTGTTTGAAGAGTCAATTTATGACTTTCAGAGAGTCAAATATCTTAATTGAGTCTTAGCTCTATATGTTCATTTGCCTACATTTAATTGCTGACTTTGTATGTATATAGTAGCTGGAACTATGCTTTTTGGATTAAGATTCTGTATCTGTGCTTTTTTTTCTTGGACATGTCATGTTTACTATATGAAAGTGGAACGTTTGACCTTTTGAGTGTCAAATGAGTCTTCAAGATTTATAGATTTATGGTGTTTGTGAGGACTTGTCTCTTAAAAAGCCAAAATTTGACTTTATTAGAGCCAAATACTGCAATTTCGTCTATTTGTGAAACTTTTGCTTATGTGCAACAAACAGGGAGACCCACTTCGAGCCCTAACGACATCAATTTCATTTGGGCGGTTCATGACGGAACCATTGAATTGGGAAAGATGGTCTTCGTTTTCTCACAATCGGATCCTAGAGGATGTTAAAAAATACTCTAGACCTGGTGCTGTTGCAGAGAAGAAAGCTTTTTTTGAGGCACATTATAAGAACTTTGCTGCCAAAAAATCACCTCAAAAAGAAAACCATGCTCCTAACTACTCACCACAAACAAATGTTACTATCTCCAATACACATTCACCCATTGACGACACACGGGAAAATGAGTCTTCAGTTTTCTCACATATCGATGAAAATGTGCTGCTAGAATCAGAGATAGCATCAAACGAAGACGTTTCAAGAACTAGTAATAATAGTAATAATCTAACTTCCTCAGAAATCATTTATGATGATGAAAACGCGGGTGATGTGGAACAGGAAAGTACATCAACGGAGAATAATAATAAAATACACATCAAGGTATGCACAAGTATTTTGAAATCTATTGACGTTAGACAAATGATAAATTGATGCAAGTGATGAGGTGTTAATTTTTTGAGTGGTATATCTTTGCTTATAGGATGCTGCGAGTGATACAGATAATAAATTATCAGGGCCTGAAATTTCGTGGGTTAGAAATGGAGCATACAAGAAGCTTCAAAATTCTCGAAAAGCATGGACTACCGAAATTCGCCCCAACAAGGCTACAATAGATTCCCTTCATATGTCTATGAATTTTCCTTCTTCTCGAATAAAGAATGAGATGTTCTCGAAAATTTTAAGTAAACCTAAAGACAGTAGTGTAACCAGGGTAAAGAAAAATTCTCAAGTACTCCCAAGACCAGAAAACAAAAGGTAATCTTTTGAAAACCTTATTAAAAGCATAAATAAAAAAATCAATTTGATTGTCTAAGAATTTAATATGGTTGTGTTGCAGGTCTAAACCACTGCTCGATTGCTCTACCAACGGCCGCAGAACAGGTGTCTTGAAATCTCTTTCAACAAAGTAAGGACCTGCTAATTTTTGTAAATCAAACTTACAGGAATGTTATTTGGAGTACAAAGTTCAAATGTTATATGTGATAATGACTTCTAATATATTGTATCAGCCAATCAGAAGCACCAAGTGCATGTAAGAAACCGAGATCCACTACAGCGTTTTCATCGTTTAGTTTTAAAAGCGACGAAAGAGCAGCAAAACGTAAAGAGGTAAGTCAGTATCTCATATGACTACTCTACTACATACTCTATTTTCGCATGTTTTATAATGTTTTCTTGTTATGTTTTTTTTGCTTTTCACTGCAGTTCTTTGAGAAGCTAGCACAAAAAAGCAACACCAACGAGATGGAAGAGACTCAATTTCAACCAAAATTGAAGGTTTTTTAACTTAGTTGGACACATAGTTGATGGAAAACATATAACTACTAGTTAAATGTCTAAAATAACCTTAAAAAAGAATTAATGTTCTTCTTTTACAGGAGAAAGCAAGGAGTGACAATAAAAAGTTGCGCTGCAGCACTACTCTAGAAGCAAAAGGTGAAACAAAAGCTGCTAAGGTAAAATTATCGAGTTTGTCAGAACTGATTAATAAATAAATAAATTTATGAGTTAATAAAATTATGTTTCATTTGTTGCAGGTTCCAAAAACACGACTCTGCTCAACAAAGCTTAGAAGGAAGCCAACTAGTGGACTACTTGAGGAGGAGTCTTGTTCTCAATCTCCTTGGAAATCATCAACTTTCAAGACAAAGAATTTTATAGAAATAAATAAGAAAAAACTAAGTAGTCTTATGGCTTGTCTGCCTGCAAAGAAAATGCTCGATTCAACCATGATGTCAAGAAAATAAATGAAGGTTTGGGTGTGTTTTTGCAAGTGTTGTTTGTTTGTTGATTGATTCTTTCAACATCATTTTTTTAGTAAGGATTAGATGTTGCAATAGCATATGATTTTCAATACAGGTTTCATTGCAAGTTAAAGTATTACTATTGTATCTTTTAAGAAACAAGTTTCTATATCTAATGAGTGTTTGCAAAGGATCAACGTATCTATGTACCCGAATAAAATAGTCTATCCTTTGTGTCCATGTAGCATACCTTCTAGCGCGCTCCATGTTTCAAGTTCTTGAATGCATGTAGCATTAGATAGTAAATAAAGCGTTGTAAGATCATCAGATTATGAAGAGGCCTTGATCTATTACTGGATATTCCAATGAGTAGTCAGGAGGATACTCATAGTCGTCAAATCTTAATGCATCATATAAGTTTGAAGGAACTTCCGTAATCAACTCTGGATCATTTTGCAAGTCAAGATTTGTTGAATAAGGACAATGTTGACCTTGAAGCAAAAAAGCCGACAATTCCAGATTATTTATGGAAATTTGTTCCAAACTGGAGACGGGATCAGGTGGTTGGAAGCTCGGCATAACATTCTGCGATAACACGGAGTTGGAGGTTGAGTTATCTGGTTTGTCATCTCTTTCTTTAGTAAAAGGTGGCCCCCAGGCAACGAACTGCTGAGTTGGCAGTCTGAAGCCATTTTGTACCTGAAACTGTGAGTTGTGTTCTTGTTTAAACTGGATTCCTCCATTCCAAGGGTAGTGAGTTGGTAACAAGGTCGGGTACTCATGAATTGACCCAAACGCGATGATTGAACTGCTGGCTGCAGCATAACCAGTCAATACGAGTTTCTTTTTGGGCTCTATGTTTGTCTGCAATGGAACAGTAGTACCACTTTTGGAATCAACTTCATGGATCGTAGAATTGGTGGGAGGTCGGTTGACAGATTCATTTGGTTGCATCGCTATATAATCTGATGTATGGTCTCTAGCTGCTGCGGCATCTCTTGGTAAAAAGTCTGAGTGCTGCTGCAGTACTCCACTAGATGAAGTTTTAAGATCATCTTTCTGTAATCTAGTTAAGTAGAGACGATATTTCTGCACTATTTAAACACAATTTATGAGAGCTGGTTTTCGTCAATCAATTTAGAGAAAATTTCAGAAAAAGGTAACATAATTACCAAAATTTCCTAATGCGTAGGTAACCAAATATAGTTTTGCAAGTAAAAATGATTTGAAGTTCCAATTTTAGTAACAAAAATGAGTAGAAGTTTAACTTCATCAACAAAACAGTATATAAAAGTCCCAAACTTTCTGAAATTTTCCTATCAGTTTAAGACATCAGCATATAAAAGTCCCAAATTTTGACCGGTTACCCAACTGCTTGACCCGCCCCAAACAGAGTTGGCAAGAGTTGAAGAAAATACCTGCAAGTGGCTTGCAACATTCTCTCTGGTTAACCATGGCACATTCATGAGGTCAAGTATTTTCTTAGGACCAACTTCTGCCATAAAAACAATCAAACCATAAAATAAAAAACCAACTTCAAGAAAGCAAAATGTATGCAACATGACTCACTTTCAAACCCAATAAGATTGACAGCTTTGACAAATTTCTGATGAAGATCGACAGTCCAGACGACTCTTGGTTTCTTGATGGAAGAAGAATGGTCACCGAAGTCTTTATCATCGTTGTACTTATTATGTTCCGCAACCTCTTTTCTTTTCTTATTATTATTACCTGATGTCATGTCACCTCCACAAAACAAGTACCCATCATCAGATTGTTCAGATGATACGACGTTTCTCATCATCATAATCTCTTCAAGCCCTTCAGTATCTCTCACCTCATGTATCTTCTTCCTGTATACATGCTGCCATATGTTTCTTAGTTCCTTCATTCGAATCGGTTTCAGAAGATAATCACATGCCCCGTGTTGCACACCTCTCATTACTCTGCTCGTTTCTCCATCGACAGACATCACTACATAAAGTTGGTCAAATGACAATAAGTACATATATGTATGTATATGACATAATAAAGTAAGAATAGTAAGAACTAATATGAACCAACTATTTTCTATGCACATGTGTAATTCGGATGCAATGCATCTGATAATAACTATTCATTTGAAATGAACGGGTTCAGATCAATTCTTGTGTTTTTTCCGATATTTGTGTTCTTATTGGAACCCTTATTTCTTTGTATGACAAATTAAATATTAGCTATAACAAATAACTAACTTATGACGGGAAGATCCATCTCAAGTCCAACATGCTCAAGAAGCTTGAAACCATCCATATCCGGCATGTTAACATCGCTAATCACAATGTCAAACCCATCTTTTCGTTCACGAAGCCGATCCAGAGCTTCCATAGCTAGTCCACATGTAGTAACTGATACAAACAAAATAATAATAATAATATTACATAAATTATATGATAAATGCATCAGATGTTAAAATAACTTTGGTCTCAAAATTTAACTTCCATGACAGTTAATAACTCATTAAAATATGGACCTTCAAAACATAACTAACTCCATAAAGGGAAGAACTGAAATACCGGTAAGAACAGTAACTAAATTCACATTATTTACTTATATTTGAGTTGTTATTTCATTGTAACAATTACTATATCTACATAATCAAAAAAATAAACAACACTGCATCAAATTCAACTAGTGATTGATGAAATTTAATGAGAACCTTCATAAGAGCATTTTTTGAGCATCTTTTCGAGAATTTTGAGCCACGTAGGATCATCATCAACGACAAGGACACGTAATCCTGCTGGAAAAACATCTGATCTTGGTGATGAAAATCCATTTATTCCATCCGTCATCGAACCATTTTAATCAAATTAAGTCAATTTTATATTAGAAGATACAAAAAGCTTCCGTTGTTTGTAAACGGAGCTCCAATTGATATTTGGAGCGAGTTTGAGAGTTCGAAAATGGAGTGAAGATGGAAGTGTCGTTATTATAACTTATAAGAGAGGGAAGAAATGAATGAAGGAAGGAGATTAACGAATATTTGGCGCCGGCAGTAAGCTAGCAGTTACTAACGGTTCCCTTTGTTAAAACTTTAAAATAGAGAATATTGCAGTTACACCCCTCAAGTTTTTCAAATATTGTACTTTAGCCCTTATACACTTTTAGATAATTAGTAACAAAGTAACTAGCACCCTGATGTTTGAACCGAGTTTTTACTTGTTGCTCAGGTTTGGTAGCTTTTAAGCTTTACAGCCAGTCAACGACTCCAATTGATTATCATCATAATTAGTTTAAAGAACACAAACTGCCGATACTTGTAGATTGTTGTACAACGTAATTTTGTCTTATTTGATAACAATTATATGTTACGCTACTAGGTGGAGTTCAAATTATCACACCTTCAAATTTGACATTTATAGTTAATCATGCGAAAGCTTTCGGGGCGTGACGGCGATCGAATAACATTACCTCGAGCATATGATTATCGCAGAACATCTATATTATTAGGATGCCAATAATTATTTTACAAATGTTATAGCTTATTAAGCCGTCAAAATAGCAATGTTATAAATACATTGTTTTCAACAAATTACAAGTTTAGGGATTTCATAAATAAGACTACAAGTCAATTAATCCCATTATTCAAATTTAAAATATGGCATCCTAATTTATCGTGGCAGGTACGGTCCCAATATGCATGTGTCTTACGGCATAGCTAATTCCCCTGAAAAACATATTTTTAAAAGGTCAACATAACGTTGAGTGAATTCACAGGTTTAATGACTCTATCATAAACCATCATTTATAAACATTTTATCAACAGATTAAAAATGGCAACAAAGGCCTATTGTGCGATTATTCTCAATTTAAATCCATCAGAACCTCTGACTACGATCCCCCGAGGGTTAGCTAAACCGACGAGTTAATATGCCGAGCTAAGTCTATAACCAAACCACAACACAACAATGGATAAAACATTTGCCTGGACCGGTTAAATATACTAATCCCCAAGAACACGCGAACGAAGTCGCAGGTTAGTGCGACTAACTTTAAACAAACTGAGATAGGCTTGTCAAACCCGATAGTACTATTTGTATACTCAGTGGTTAGAGTCATCTAACTAATGGTTATAGTATTGCATGCTAGGCCTTCGGCACTACAACTTATCCAACTTAGTCGCTCATAAGGATACAATGTCAGGTTTTAATAATCGCATACATTCAGTTATATGTTTTTCACCCCAAGTTGAAAACAGTAAAACAGTAAAAGTGGGGCTGTGAACTCACCTGAGTCCGAGCGTGCTAGCAAAATGTATTTATAACATGCCCAATAAAGTCTCTTAGCGCCCTAAACGCAAGAGTTTAAATCAATCAATGTAGACGACTTTAACTAGTCCGTCTATGCTAGTTGTTCACTCAACTAGGTTTAAATATGCCATCGACGGGCTTGAATATCATGTAAGGTCATTATAGGCAAAAACGACACGTTGTGATCTTTTATAGTTTTCAAAATAGTAAAATCATTTACATCAACCTTTTAACATATTATAAATCATAATTTATGTATTATTGATTTCGATCCGTTATTTATATGTTGTCTCGATCGTGTATTGCCTCAAGTTCTCGACTTTGTTATATTGGCTTTTAAGTCGTTAGTTGTACGTTACTATAACGTAATAATGATACTTAGACAATATATATATCTATACATATTTCAATATATATATATATATATAGTCTTTAATAGCGTTATAACTCTCATAAGTTATATATATTGTTTCGGTAGTATTTGATTCAAGGTTTAGGATTTCGTTATATATCGGGAATCGTATGTTAATAATATCGTCGCGATACTTAGCCGATATATATATATACTTATGCATGTATATATATAAAAATATATATATATATAAATATCGTTATAACCTTTATAATTCATTTTTATAACATTTATCGTTATATTACTATTTAACTTGTTATAATTCCGTTTTCGCGATTTCTTCGTTTATACACTTATTCGTAATGAGATGTATATTTTTATAATTTAGTTCCCTGAGAGTTCATAATAGTCCCTAAAGTTCTCAAAGTTATATTTTTAAATCCTCGTATTTTATATTTTGTCGGTTTGGGTTAAACCGCACGGTTTCTCCGATTTTGACTATATAAATTAGGTGTTTAATACTTTAAGCTATCGATTTCACTTTAGTATATTTTAATTTACAAATTTTACTATCTCAGTCCACTACTTACAATTCTCACCCTTTTAATACCTATAGTTTATATTTTCCCGTTTTAAGCTCAACGTTTCGGTCTTTCGATATTTAACCGTACAAGTCTCGATTTTTATACTCTAAACTACTTATCAAATCATAATATTATTTTATTAATTGATTTCCACATCTCAGTCCTCATAATTATGGATCTTTACATTTTAGTCCTTTTTAGTTTTCCTTTGTCACTTTTACATCAAATCTGTCCAAATTTTAGTCCTTCTTTTGCTACGATTTTGACTAGTCAAATGATCTTATATATTTATGAAATTTTTACCACATTTTCCCCTATGTCTTAGCTTTCTATAAATGTAAGATTCATAATTTTTGGTTACGTTTAAAGGGTTCAAACATATTTAATACTACACAAAGGTCCAACAATACCCTTTCTGGACAGTTGGTCTAAGATCTGTTTGTACACGGAGTTATACTCACTTTCACATAGTGTAATCATACTACTTTGAAAGCTAACACAATATTTAACTTGAAGGAAAAAGAATCATTTCGTTTAGATCTGTGGTTTAAAAGTTATGACCTTCCAAAGTTAGGTCAGTTTCTGCTCTTAAACGACAGTTTGTACACTTTGTCTTATAAATTCGTTTTGGAGTATCAATACTCGTCTAAAATTTATGAAACCGGTTGGGTTGGAAAGATAACTCTTCAAACTTGATTTTAGACTCAAGAAACACTAGATTTGGTTAAGTTTTGACCGAGTTATTTAACTCCAAAGTGGACCAAACTTTCTGTCCGAATTTACACTTCCTGTTATGGAGTTTACATTGGTTTCTTTTAACAAAGTTTGGTTATAATCAAGCCACATACGTGTTTTTAAGTTGATTTCTAGCATGAGTGAATATCTAACGTATTTTAACTAGCATATAAGAAATTAAATGAAGGAATCAAAGACTTTATGGTGATAGTTTCCTTACAATGCACTAAAAGAGAGGATTTAAGCTAGTTGATGGTTTGAACTTGGTGTGGATGGCCTCCTAGCTCCAAATGCGAAAGTTTATGTTTGATTTACCCTTAGAATGGCATGGGATTGAAATGTGCTAGTGATTGTGAGTAAAATGAGTGTAAGATGAGGGTTTTAGGAGTGGTGGTTGATGGTGGTGGAGTGGTGGTTGAGTAGTGGTGTAATGGTGGACTTGTGGTGATTGTTTGGGGACAAAGAAGGAGGGGGGAGGCTGCTGATTTCCAGCAGAGAACAAGAGGGAGAGAAAGAGAGTTTGTGTGTGTGAATTGTGATGAAAGAATGGAAGCAAGTAATGGTGCAAGGTATGGTTTGTGGTATGGCTTGCAAGTGATGGTTTCAAGAGTCAAAGCATGGTGTTTTCCTTGATTTAGGGGAATGATCATGGGGGATTTTGGGCAGATTTTTGGTCTAGGGGAGGGCCCACTTGTGATTTCCCAAATCAAATTAAGTCTAGATATTTTAGTCATTAGGTGCAAGTCTTGATTACTTAGGTTTTAATTGTGTGATTAAGGTTAATTAAGGTAGATTAAGGTTAATTAGAGTAGTTTATAGTAACTTGATTAATTATAAATCATTTCGGTATCATAAGTATGTTTCCGATACTTCGTTTGTTGTTATTCGCGAAATCTCTACGTATCTCCGTTAATTGATTTCGTATATTCTTTGATTCGATTATTTGAATTGTTATACAATATCTTAGCATAATAATAGTAATTTACTACTATTAATTATAATAATATTTAATTATTTATCGAAACCTCGTTCGATTAAATTTACAACTTAGTTTTGTCGTTGCACGTTTCTTAGATCACGTGAACGTTTATTGAGTTTCATAGGTTGATATGCTTATTTAGTAGCATAATTATCACAATAATAATAACTACTATATTATTGAATAGATTTACGTTATTTTCGAAAATAGATCACAACATTCGTGTATTTCGGTCTCTACCGATTGTTTCATAAAATTTTCAATAATCACCAATGCATCTTGTATGCAAACGCGGGCTTTGTGCTAGACTTTATTTGATAAAACGAATTCAATTTAATTTAATAGGGAATTATCCTAAATGCACGTGATAATGATTTACGAAATTAACCGTATTTTTAGGGTTGTCACACAAATGAGAATGTAAATTTTAGCGAGAATGAAGGAATGAATCATGACCATCCATTTTGCAAAACCCAATTTTTCCCTAAAGTTAAATATCTCACAAACGGCTAATCAAAAAATTATAAAAATTGCACCATTGAAATCAGCATTCTTTTCTCTACGATTAGAGATCACTCATGACATATTTTCGTTAAAAAAACTTTTTTTTTTTGTTGAAAACCAGTAACACATGTGTTAGTGTGTAACATCCTCTCCTGTGCCCTGGTAATTTATAGTATTTTAATTGATTATTTAATCGTTTAGAAATTAATTGAAATTATGTGTTTCATTGTGAAACGTAGATAAATAGGTCCTTTGACTTATTGTGACTAGTGAAATATTAATCGTTTTAAATTATTATAGATGACGGTAAAATAAAATAATATTTCTCGCAAACGGTTTTCAGGTTCCAGACAAAAGATTTAGGACGGGTATAAAATTATACCACTTTTTCACAAGCCGACTTTGAATTCATATATATCTTATTTCTTCTTCTTACTTCCTTTTATTTGAAAACTTGCAAATCAAATTCAAGAAACCCAAAACCAAAATTGAATTCATACCTGTGTTCCTGTGATTCCGAATTCATAACATCAGATTCATCATCATCTATATCTTAATTGTATCAGATTATCCATCCTTTAGTTTTCAAAAAATGAAGAGAAAAGATGTAAGTTTGAATTGGAGTGTGTAAATCGAATTGAAGCTTGATATGTTGTTATTTGGTGTTGTTTGATGTTACTTGATGTATTAGAACCCTTAGAATTAAGTTTTATGAAGTTTTGGTGAATTTTGGTTCGAAAAACTGATAACAGCGGCTCAACTCGCAGTTTTCAGTTCGTCCTGCGAGTTGACTCTGCGAGCCGAGTTGACTTGCGAGTTGACTTGCGGTGCGAGTTGACTTGCGAGTTGAGTTGGCTTGCGAGTTGACTTGCGAGCCGAGTTGACTTGCGAGCCGAGTTGCGAACCGAGATTTTGACCTGCGAACCGAAACCTGCGAGCCGAGTTGACTTGCGAACCGAGATTCCTGCGAGTTGACCTGCGAGTTGACTTGCGAGTTGACTTGTGTTTTTAAGACGCGGTTCTGTAAAAAATATCATTAACTCAGATTTAATTGAAATTCGCATGGTCACTCGGAAACGACCTAGTAATCAAGGCTATATTCTAATAGCCTAGGCAGTTTTTGGCCATCCGGGGTCATCTAGGACCCGAAAACGGCGTTTTTCAGTTTTAAACGTTATGACGGAATTTTCTGATTTCATTTCTGATTGAACTTTTGTTGCCTAGACTTCAGGGATTACCTGATTTGATAAATAGGCTATAATGATGTTTATGGAACGAACTTCTGACTTGTTTACGATTTTCTGTTTCAGATCAGCGTAAGACTCAGTGATATAAGAATCCTGAGTGTGGAGACGTCAGAGGTATCGGTGAGTGGATTCAGAACTCATCATTTGATTTAGTTGTAACTATTTGGTTACAACAAGTAAACGTAGATGTTTATTAGACTGTTTAGTCTTGATTATTGATTATTGATCTACGTGATGTGCGAACCAATGTGCTGTATGTGATTGAGGTCAACGTGTAGTTGGACTTCTGGTTATTATGTGTATTACACAGGTTTTGATTCATTTGTTGTGTTTGAGACCTGTGTATGGGTTTAATAACCATTAGTTATCGGTCTATTCTGTATTGGCCATACAGATTGTTGGTAAGTGTTCTTGGGGGAATCCCCGGGTATTATGATATCCCCAGAGCCACCGATCCTCATTGAATTATGTGTGTTTACGATTATTTGGTGTAAACTGCTAGTTATGCTAAGGTGAATGTTGTGTGATGAATCCATTCACTTAGCTTCGTGCTAATCCCTCATGTTTACTTCCTGCAGGATTTATTTTGATTGAATGTGGGTGCAGGGAGTAATGATTTGATCGTGAATGTTTGACTGCGCTCTTGAACTCTGATATGGTTTTGTAATAAACCTTGTTTTGTGAATTTTTATAATACCCCGCCTTTTGTAGTTTGAAAAGTTTGAAATTTGTGTATTTTTGGGAATTGTAAACTATTTATGTATTTTAATTCATGCTTCCGTATTTATTAATATTATATTCTTATATTGAAAGAGGGGTGTTATATAGTGGCATGTGTTACCAACCACTAACACATGTGTTACCGCAACTAACACATGTGTTATCGCAACTAACACATGTGTTACCAGTTTCGAAACCCACCAAAAAATGGAAAAAAAAAAAAAAATTCGTCGAAAGTATACCTTGTGAGATATCTAATCGAAGAGAAAAAAATGTTAATTTTTATGGTGCAATTTTTATATTTTTTTGACTAGCCGTTTGTGAGATATTCAATTTTTAAAAGTGTTGGGGGTATTATTATTTTGATGAGATGGATGGTTGATATTGATTCCTCCATTCTCACAAAAAATATTCATTCTCATTTGAACTTAATTCTACGCTACTAACATAATTCAAGTATTTAATTATTTTTTAGCTTTGAAATGAGTTTATGAGGAAAAACTTTTTAGAAAAAAGGCCTAAAAAAAACTGGGATACTTTAAAAGATTAATAACTGTTCAATTTATATAACTAAAAAACATAGATTATTCAAACTCTAACGTCTTATTAGTAGATATTACATATCATTTCTCTTAATTTAGTAGATGATAATGAAAATAAGGGCTGTTACTTTAGAGGCCAAAACTTACAAACTCACATATTTAAGGTACCTTTTAGCAAATATGCTAATGAGAAGTTTTGAGTTCAGTGTATAGACATTCTTTAAACTAAAGGCTGTGAACATGGTTATTATGAAACTAATACTAATAATAATAATAATCAGTAATTCAAAAGAATGTATACATAATATAAAACTATTGATAACTATTTAACATGGCCTACTTTTTACGAATGATTTAAGGCATAGATAGGAATTGATAGTTTTCCACTTACTATACTGATTGTATGGTGATCGTCCAAATATAAAATAAATGGTTGGTATCTAGTTAATTTGTACTTTTGGGTAGTCTGCAACACAAATAAAGTACTAGGTTAAATGGAATACGGAGATGATCTTCGTAACCTACTTTCAGTGTGAGAATCAATGATGGTTCAGTAGTGATTAATGATGATTTTTAAAATATATTGAGAGCAAATAATGTTAAAGTGAACGGTGCATACCTTTAAAATGAGGGTGAACACTCCTATTTATACTTGTTGAAATCCTTCTAGAATAACCGTTTGGACCAATCATCTTTCACCACTAAGAGATTATTTCTTATTAGCCAATCGCAATTCAAGATAATATTTAGTTGGGGACAAGATCATACCCTACTATGGTCCCTACACACAAATATCTCACAACAAAAATATATTTATACTCCACCTAGAGGTAGAGGTTCTGGGCGGAGTTCTTAGAAAACACGTATTCGGTGGCAAATTTTCCAGAGGCATCATGCGCCCCAAGGCACATGATATACGCCACAAAACCTATGCAGATCTTCCTCTAATCAGAGGCAAATATAACTGCTTACCAGTTGTCTAGTTGCTGAGTCTCATTAATCAAGAAAGTTTTTAGACCCTCTTGATCATTCTAGTATATATTGTGAGCTTCCAGGTGTGTCTTCGTATACTTCTTCTACTTTTATGCCTGGTCCATATCCACCAGGCATAAAAGTAGTATTGCCTGGAGTTACCTGACTTCCTCCAGGCATGGTACCATAACCTCCTGGCATCATCTTGTAACCTACAACTAGAGTTGACTATTAGTGTAGATCAGGGTGGCCCAGTACGACAAAGAAAAAAAGGCCCTCTAAACACGATATTTTATACATAGATATATTACGTAACAAAAAATTCAACGTTTCCACAAGATTATTATAAGTATAATAATATCAAAACAAGTGTAATAAAGTTTCATCTCATACTTAAACGCATCAAAATTGACTATGGAAATCGTATGACTCTTGTAACATTTTTGGAAGGAACATATACATTATAGATTGACTATGAAAATCGTACGACTCTTGTAACATTTTTAAATACATACTACTATAATTCATCATACTCTAATAACATCATACAAATTATGTACCAAATATTATATCAAATGGAATCATATAATATTAATTAGTTCTTAAATCTTATTCTTAAAAGTCCACAACTTGCAAGTTACTAATTCATATTATATAACATCAAATCATTGAATTGAAACTTTAATACAAAAATTGAATAGTTAAAATAATAAATATTTGCAGATGAAATTAAAATTTATAAGCATAAAATTCAATAGTTAAAAGTTAAATTAATTAATTATGCATACCTGTTGCTCTTGGTTGCGATTGTCGATTGATAAAGTCCAAAAAGGACTAGATTCATGGTAGTGTTTAAACTAAAAAGAAAAAGAATATAAAAATAACCATAAAAGAGGCTACGGTTTATCAAACAACGATGGTTTAAAAAATTAATGTAAATATCTCATATCTTTGATTTCTGGAGACACGATTGGTGAAGCACGGGTGACGGGACAGACAAAGGATTAGGCCCAATTCATTTGTGGGTTGGCCGGTAAAGATCATAGATGGATACATGTACTTTGGACTTATAAAAAAAGAGGCCCTCTATAAAGTTGGGCCCTGTTCAATGGCGCAGCTTGCACTTGCCCTAATCCGGGCCTGGTGTAGATGCACTGTCCTTGGGAGTTGTAGTATCCATGCATACTTTGATACGAACTCTACCCTTGAACAATTTAAGTTGTAACATAGATGGCCATAGTTGATGTATTTTGGTTCATTGGGTATTTTATGTGCTCAGCGCTATGGAGGTAAACATTGCAGTAGTGACTTATTGCGCAACAAGATAAGGCAATCCCGTATTAACATTTGGACCACTTACGGTACCATAAGTTTGGTTTACCATCCAGGGGTTTCCTGGAGAATATGATTGAAGTTGATTGTTGAGAGGTGGATATATTCATGATGATGTATTGTTTACTGATGTATTTGGGTTTATAGTGTTACTTCTGACATGGAAGTGTTTGTTCTAGTCACTGTAGCAAGGTTTGCTTGACTATTTTCGGTTGTCGGTGGCGTGTCAAATATAACCATTGACCTATTCATTACATGTCTAGTTCCTGCTTCAGGTGCTTCCACGATCAACTCTTCATTCACCTCTTCCATCATCTTCTTCGTTGAGATTGAATCTATACCTCACTCCGGTAACATCCATCCTTCTTATATGTTTTCTAATCAAACGTTCCAAGAACCTTTGTAAAGTTCCACCATCCATTCCTGATAATGGATTAATTAGGTTTTATGCTCCCACCGCGATGAATTCACTAGTAATGGAACATTATTGTTTGGTGTAAAACCTAATGTGGGGTATTGTTTCCACCACCATCAATGGGTGACTGTGTTGGGATAAACACGAGATTTCTTTACGGATTTAGTTAGAATAACCGAAATAATATTTAACATGTGTTCAAATGAACTAAAACAATGTTCTGAAAATTAAATACAGTTGCGTCCCATTAGGCGTGCCACTTGATTGGACGGTGATTGTCCAAGTATGAAATAAGTGGTTGGTATCCAACTAATTTATGTGTATTTTCGAGCAGTTGTTTAAGTAGAATACAGAGATGATCTCCATAAACCACCTCCGGTGTGAGAATCAGTGATGGTTCAATGATGATTCAATAATGATTAATGACGGTACTTGAAATATACTTGAGAGCAAATAATGTTAAGGTGAATGGTGCATACCTTTGAAATGAAGTTGAACACTCCTATTTATACTTGACGGAATCCTTCTAGAATAAACCTTGAGCCAATTATCTTTCACCACTACGAGATTATTCCTCCTTAGCCAATCACATTTCAAGAGAATATTTCGTGGGGACAAGATCGTACATTTCTGCGATGGCCCCCACACAAAAGATCTCACAATGAAAATATATTTAGATTCCACCACAAGGTAGAGGTTGTGGTGGTGAATTACTTAGAGGTATCATGTGCCCCTAAGCACATGAGGTACGTCACAAGATCTATGTAGATCTTCCTCTGAGGTAAATATAACTTCTTACCAGTTGTCTGAAAGAACTTTTCCTCTAAGTAGTGAGGTGGTTACACTATCATGTATACTTGTATATATCGGAAGAAACAATTGAATTTTGTTAATTGTAAGCTAAGATTAATTGTGGAAGTACATTAAGGTGGCAATTAGTGATTGTCCTAATGTAATCCTATATATACTTAGTACTTAGCGATAAATTACGTTATGATATAATTAGGTATCGTTCGATATTATATCAGATTATTTATGGGTCTAAAGTTTTAAGTTTTGAATTTTTAATTGTTTAGGTCTCATTCTATGTTATTTTTGCCCTAATACATATGTTTAAGTAACCTTTACTAGTGTGCAATTACCTCATTTTGGAATGTACAAAAGTACACAACTATGTTATTGTGCTTCCATACACGCATAGACACAAACAAACCATAATTTTCCTTGAATTTTAGGTATTTATTAGTATGATATGATATTTTTGGATCAATATACCACACGATATAACAAATTATTTCTTGGAGTGTAAACAATATTGAATATTGAGTAATTTATTGAGGTTGAGTGCCATTCATGGTTAAAGTTGGGTTTAAAAGTAAGTAGAGTAGGTTTCTAATGCTTAAATAAAGTGAATGGTGAGTCATGTTATCCCACGCTAAGCTTAATGGCCATTGACGCCTTCAACTTCTATGTTTATCTAAAAAATACTATCGAAGACAATAATCATAAAACCTCTTCTAATTAAACTTAATATTTTTTCTAAAATAAGTTGGTGCTTAAAAACTCAATATATTGGATAACAAAGCAATAAACTAGAGTCTTATCAACCTTAGAAACTAGATTCTAAGGGGGAAATTTAAATCCAAATTTAATGATACGATCTAGTGTAAACGAAATGGCTATTGCATAGGCGATATTTGATATATAAAATAAAATTAAAAAATTTAAATACATACAATAATAAATAACGGTAAACTATAGTTGTATTACAATATGATATGTAGTACCGACTTTGCTGAAAAGTTTCTTTTACATGGGTTTTCTCCAACTTAAATGGAGGAATGGAGGACATCCCTTTGTTAAATTTTGTCTTAAACAACATCTTTTGTATGTCTGGTCTCCATCACTTTTCATATAATCCACTAATTAGCGAATAATCAACTTTTAACTAAGATAGGTTTCAAGCTCTAATTAGTCCAACCTATATAATAAATAAATAATCATTGATAAATGACATTAAATATACGGTTAATGTTGTACCAAGTATAAAATAAGTGCCAATACCGATCAATTTCATATGCACAATTGTTAATTAAAGACGGTACGATACTTTTTAGTATGGAATTTATAAATGCCAAAAATAAAAAAATAAAAGAATACGTTTCGTGGTCCATATATTTTTGTTAGAAAGGCACACATGCCCGTTACTACGGATATATATATTAAATCATGAATATATATGATTGTATCATCTTCAGGACTTGAACCTCAATCTCATAAGTGAAAGGGTCACCTCAATATCACTCGACTGATGCCCTTTGATATTCCTCCTACGTTTGTGTGATTCTCGACATCATTTGACTTTAATTAGTGCTTAAACTCATTGTAATGGAGTTACGAACGTACTTACATGTGTTAACATATTGTAATAAACAAACGACTTTTTGATACACAATATTTGATTTGTTATTCTTTTGATAGCTATTAATAATCCTGTTTAGGAGACAACAAAATCATGATAAAAATAGATATTTTGAATAAACACAATGTAAATGTGAACGAATCTAAGACTTATAATTCTATTTTTTAGTTGTATAAGCTGTAATAATTTTTATTTAATTTTAATATATAGACGACTAACGAGAACACTTTCTGACACACCCCTAATGCAATGACTTTTCTCCAAAAAGGTTTTTAAATTGTTATACCTTTGCTATTATTTTCTTTTCTTTTCTTTTTTAAATTACTTGAAAGGTTGCTCGCATAAAGCAACAATCATCTTACTTCTTAATTTTTCATAATATAAATAGACTAATTGAATATATGGATGTTTATATATATGTAGATGTTCATCACTTACTTTTATAGGTTATTTTACGGTCACGTGGTTTGTTTAAGTCGGGTTATTTGTGAATTTCAAAATTGGATATTTGAAATCTTGTTATCTTCTAAATCTTATATAAGTGTTTAGGTACGATCCTTTATACTATGATTTAATGATGACAAAGATTTGATGATGTTGTTGAGTTATAACTGAAAGAATGCATTCTGAATAGCAATAAAGAATCAGTTGAAAGTTAGATTTTGTGTTCTTAATATATAAGCCTTTTATAAACCGATTGAGTTAAAAAAGAAAAGATTATATTCATTCCTCTACAATTTTTATGTTACGGATCCAATCCCCATATCGAGTATTTTACGAATGTCGTCGTTTGACCCCGAAGTTTGTTTCACTACCAATACTAAATTATATTAACATACCTGGTTTGCACATAAAGAGAACCTTCACCAACTTTTAGCCAAAGAGCATGCAGTGCTATTATCGACGGTGCACCACACATTCTACAAAAGTCCATGAAAAAACGGGTTTGACATAGTTGGGATATTAATCTGGTTGAAAATGAGGTCTAATTCAGGTGGGTTGAATGAGATAAAAGGATAATTGAGGAATCGACTAATAAGGATTCACTTGAAATAGAATGTTAATTCTCATGAACAACTTGAGAATGGAGACTACACAAGAACAGCTTATATACCTCCAACAATGAGAGCAACTCTCACTTGCATTTAATTGTATAAAGTGATCAAAGATCTATTTTTGAGTACAGCAGTGTCTTGTCTTACATAACTGAATTGGCTAACTAACTAAACTTGTATTGACTAGTACAATCTGACGCCTTATTAAAAGAGGGGAAAGTGGAATTGTCAAATTACACTGCTACACGATGCACGTGATGCGAGATAACAACGAGTTTAACAAGTACTAGGACGAGGAACTTGCAATGATAAGAAGTTTCAGGACTTGGGACGAGATCCATTGTAGGTCTGTGCAAAGTGCTAGAACTGGCCCGAACTGATCCAACATGAATTGAACTGCGAATCGAGAAACTACAAATATTAGAACCGTGAACAAACCGTAGAGAAGCAGTTTGGTATGGTTTGGTTGTAGTTTTACACGGTTCGGTTCTATGATATACCAAAAAACCCGTTTGTTGCAACATATCTATAGAACATATCTATCAACCAAACCAAGATTCAAAACATATCTATAGAAAATAAAGATCTTCGAACATCAATCAACAAGAAAAGTTCCAGAACATTATTCGACCAAGCATAGTAACAAAAATAATACTAAGATTGTTAACATAAGCTACTCATTCACATGTTAGTTTCTCTTTTAATTTGTCTCATGAGTTAATTTTTTTCCTTGAACTTCTCATAAATATCTAAAAAAAGAAGATCAAAATTGAAAGAGAAGATTATTACATGCAATATTATAAAAAACTGTCATTAGTAACAATGAGATGTGCAATGCTCTAAATAATCTCTCAAAATAAAAAATTCTTTGTGTGTCTAACTCCAACTCACTTAGTTCATAAATGGTTATTGACATCAACATTATTATGATAGCTTGTATAGTGTCATATTTATGTTTAGTCAGTTAAGCCCATTATATTGTAATTATATATTTACGTTTAAATTCCTTATTCATTGGAATATAATAGTCACATGTATAATCTTACATTAAGCCATTTATCCATCCCTTTAATTTAATTTGCGATTCATACCGGTTTACAACGATATTTCCGATTTAGAACCAAAACGAACCGCGAACCGTGAATAACTAAAACTAAGAACCAAGAACCAAACCTCCATATGAATACTTCATCCGGGTCGGTTCGATTTTGATACAGTTTTTCGATTCTCACTATTCAAACTATTTCTTGCACACCCCTAATCCGTTGATATATTGATAGTCTTACTTCAAAGAAGACAAACTACATTTATAAATATGATCAATTAACTAAACTAAACACGCATATATAGGGAAAGAGCCTATCGCGGATATAGTATAGATAATAATTTAACCAAGATCATCCCTGGTAAATATTAGTCGCGGTCAAATCAAACATCAAACATGAAATCTAAGATACTAAATAAATAAACATAATTAAGACAAAATAACATAGAGTTCACAATATAAAGATAATTTAAAGACACTTAACTCACACACCCCATCAAGAATATATACATTTTTCTCACGAATATATATATAGAGGAGGGATCAAGAGGGAAGCAAAAAAATTAGGAAAGGAAGGAAGCAAATCTCAACCCTTGATTTCATCATAAATGAATATTGTTAACATTCACATAATCAAAATTTAACATTCATCACAAATGAATGTTAAAAACGTTTTTTTATGAAAAAATCAAGGGCTAAGATTTGTTTCCCTCCTTCCCCAAAATTTGAAGCTTCCCTATGGATCATTCCCCTCTATATATATATATATATATATATATGTTCATCCCTAAATTTGAACTCACAATCTTATGGTTGAAGAGTCAACTCAATACCGCTAGACCAATAACCATATGATAATTAAAGTATTTATATAGAGTTAATTACTTAAAGTAAAGAAATCTATCAAGGAGATAATAGTTACGGTATAACCATGTTTTAAAATACTCGACAATAAGTCAAAGTTTCAAATTATAACAACATTATATTATATTCTTAATAAGATTTACTCAACGATAATTCAAAATTAATACGACTCAAAATACAATCCAATTAATTGAGATAAAATAAAGTGTATTAAAATTTAGGGTATGTTTGGCAAAAATAGCTGTTAGCTATAGCTAGTAGCTGTAAATTGAAGCTGGTAGTTGTAACTGTAACTGCAAACTGAAGCTTTATTTGTGAACTATGTTTGATAAAGTGGTTGTAGCTGTAATTCTAAAGTGTAAAATGATCAAAAAGCTCTTAAAAACTCCTAAACGCTAGTTGAAAGAGCTTTTAAATTAGGATTTTAATCTTCAAACTAAAAACTTTAAACTTGTACATCCAAACAAAACTTTATTTTATAAAGGAGTTTAATTTAAAAACTCTAAACTCTTAAAAATACAGTTAACATTAATATTAATCAATATTAATTAATACTACATTCCGAGGGAAAATAAAAAAACGTTCTAACATGTAGTCAATAAACCATGTATTTCTCCTTATTTATTTTCAAAAAAATTAATTATCATATTATAAATCTATCTCCTACTAATTAGGGATTGGTAACGATAACTTAATATCAAATTGACATTATAAATTAATTTTCATCATAATTAAATAACAAATCTAAGTGTTATAAGAATGATTCCATAAAAAAAAAATCTTTGTAGCACATATATCATTGTTTCACACATTAAAGTAATATTATCCGTATAAAATATTATAATTAATTCATAGATAAATTGATTATACAAACAATAATAAAATAAAAATAGATAATTGAGTTAAAAAAAACTTGAAAATCATAGTATCACTTTTTCAATAATTTTGAATTCTTCTTATTCTTCTTACAATGTCATATATGCTAATCTAGCTAATACTAATGATTTTTTATTATGTAATGTTTGATTGTAAGATGCTTTATAGCTAACATTCAAGTCATGAATTTATAGACAAATCATGTCTAAGAACTTCTCAACGGGACTAATCTTATGTTGGGCGAGTCGATTTTGAACTCTCTAAAATCTCCTCTCACTATTTTTAAGTCGATCTTTATCTTCATTTTAAACAAAGTTTTCATCTTAATCTTCAGTAATTTATTGTGATGTTAAAATCTTAGTATTATTTTATCTTTATCTTCAACTCGGCAAGCTAATCTTCTACACTTGACATGCACTTGACATTTCAGATCTATTCAAGATCTGTAAAGATCTATTCAAAACATAGATATTTTTTTCGAAGTTACTGCAGAATGCTTGTGATTTCTTTTTGTACAATTGATTTTGTTAACCATTGGATCATCTTTTTGTTGTATATAAAGTTTAGGACACATATATCCGTTTCAAGTAAAATTTTGAGCATGATCAGATGTTTCTACACAGATATATATAATCTCGAACTTGGTTGCAGAAAGTTTATGGTTTATGTGTGCAACTGCTGTAAAATGATCGTTGTGTGTTCGTTAACCTTTGGATCATCTTGATTTTTGGATTTATTGTTCTTGAGACATAGATCTACTTTGTGTAAAAGTTGGGTCATCATCGGATAGTTTGAGAGAGAGATATAAAATTTTGAATCTGCTGTAATTTTCAATCCGAGACCAAGACAAGACTTAGATCAAGACCAAGACCTGACTCAGACCAGGACAAAGACAAGATGTCAAACTCGGACCGAGACCTGAGATCGGTCCCACATGAGGTTAGACTCACATGAGGTCAAACCTAGATGAGGTCAAACCGAGACGACCTCAAACTCAAAAGAGGTTAGCCCAAAAAACTCAGACCAGTGGTTAGCTCATGCCTAATTAACATTTATAAAGCTGAGGACGAAGTTTCAACTCATATGTTCAAAATCTATGTGTTCTAAGTGATGAGGTTTACATTGTTATCTTCAAGTTAGTTGAAGTTTTTTTCGAGTAATATAAGTGTTTTAGCTAAGTGCATCTAAAGGTGTTAAAGTTATGCACGTTAAATGGTACGTGTTCAAACCTTCATTATTTATTAAAGAATGATGATAAAAAATGGAGAGAAATGTTTAAAGAAAAGGGGCAGCTGATGTTGAGGAGGAGAGTCAACCTACAAAGAAAACAACTCAAACGGGTACAAGTATCATGAAGATATAGTAACTCGAGTTGAAATTGATTGACCCGTTCAAGTTAATTAGAAAGATGAGTTATGAAGTTGAGGGGAAGAAAGATGTATACTCTTGTGATAGTTGATGAATACACAAAGAAAGATCAAGTTATCAAAAGAACAAGATTTCAACATATTATGCCAAATGTTTTGAGCTATCAAGTCAGAGATTATATTTCATGTTTAATTTATCTTATCTTCTTGTATTTATTTTGTAATTAGTTTACTATGGGTTTTGTCATCATCAAATAGGGGAAGATTGTTGGGAAAATTATGTTGTCAAAATTTTCCAAAACTATAAATTTGATGAGACAAAAAGTAAAACTCAAATTAGAGGATTAACTTACGTAACGAATTCAGACTCACATGAAGTCAGACCCTAATCAACGTTTATGAAACCGATGATGAAGTTTTCAACTAATACATTGAATCTTGATGTGTTCTCTATGATGAGGTTTAAATTGTTATCCTCAAGTTATTTGAACATTTTTTCTTTGGCCATTATAAGTGTTGTTGAGGCTAAGTGCATTTCTTAAGTACCTGATGTTGGGGGGGGGGGGGGGGGGGAGGAGAAAGAGAGAGAGAGAGTCAAGCTACAATTAAAACAACTTAAACAGGTACAATGAAGATATAGTTATTGAAGCAGAAACTGATCAACCAGTTCACGCTATTTCTAAAAGGATGAGTTTTTTTACTAGGGAGAGAAAGATTAAAGTAAAGAAGCTTGTGAGTCTACTTATTCCAAGTTCGGAGGATTATGTAAGATATTTGGAGCTATCAAGTCGAAGATTATACTTAGTGTTTGATCTATATTATCTTCTTGTATTTATCTTGTAATTAGTTTACTATTATTTTTTTTATCATCATATAGGGGTAGATTGTTGGAAAAATTAAATAGTCAAAATTTCCCCGCATTATAAATTTGATGAGATAAAAAGTAAAACTGAAATTATAGGATTAACTAAAGATATTCAAGATAAACTTGAATATTAGGAGATTTAGTTTTCCAATAGGAATGTGTTTTCTAAATTTACATATCTTAGAGATTTTATGAATAAAAAGTGCTTAAGAGATATTATGTCTTTATTTTATATAAAATCACAATCTCATAACTAAAAATTGTCTTCCCTCACGTGTTCTTTAAATGGTTCTTAATGTATTAATACATATAACATAGAAAATATTATTTTTATGTTCCTTGTGTTATTATTATTTTGATTTATCTTTTGTTTACATAATAAATGGGTCCTAAGTAACCGTCTCACATCTCTTTGATTTAATCACTTGTTTTGATATTGTTAGGCCAATTTCTTCATAGAAATTTGACACATGTATCATCTTACTTTTCGGTTCTTGTAGTTGGTCAAACGTGTAAAAGTGTTTTAGAATTTTATTCATCATTAAATTTGTAAATCGATGATATTAAATAAATGTTAGATTCGGGTTAAAGATATTCATACTCAATATCGTTAAACTATTTCAAAAATATAATTTAATTAATTAAACAAAATCAATAAATTATAAATTATTCTTAATATAAGAGGAGGTACTATGGGGATTAACTTTATAGAGTGGGGTACAGAGAATTGGACTTTCAAGAGACTATAATTGGCTTTAAAAGGAAAATGCCCACTACGAACATTCCTTTTTTTTCTTAAAAATATATTATTTACTCAAAAATAAATAAAAAAGTGAGGGTGGTGTGAGCAATTCATGACTTGTGGACTTGTCAACAAATTGAAAGGATGAACACAATGCAACTTCCATGAAGTGGAATACCCTTTTAATTTATTTAATAAAAAGCGAGAATTTTTAGAAGAAAAAAATAGACACTTTTTCTGAATTTTTTTTTTTTTAAAAAACACAAAAATAAAAAAATACATTTAAAATGAATTCTTTTCAGAAAACTTTTTCAAAAAAATGAAAAATTAATTTTCAATGTTATAACTATAACCGTAAGATAGAAAACAAAAAAAATTATTTTCCTTTTATAATATTCCTTCTACTTTTTTAAAATTCCCTAAAATCTTTAGGATTAACTAATTTTTTTTATTTAAATAGAAAATGTAATAACATTTAAACACATTTTATAAATTTTTAATATTTTTTTAAAGATTAAAAACACTTTTTATATTTCAAAAATTAGAAATGAAAACTTATAGAAAATTCTTTACAACTAAACGCGCTCGTTATCTCTTAACCTTTTTATATAGGAGTGATTTGTATTCTTCATACATTACTAATTATATTTTATAATGTTGTAAAGCGTAATGTTATAAATCAGTGATAGTACAAAGAATTTTTAAAACCGTACGAGTCATCACGCTTTTCACATTGTTGTCTTTGGGTCCTCATGTGTTTGTTCTATACCTATCAATGTTTTATTTTATTTTTTACTTTATCTGCTTTTAAAAAAATAATAAAAAACTTATACGCCTAATGGTTGACGGTCATTTCATTTATCAAATGAAAAAGTCACGTGTATTTATTTAGTTACATTAGCATCAATGTCATGTGATGATGTGAATTAGATTAGATTTAATATATATATATATATATATATACAAAATTTGTAAAGAAGTTTCAATTTCGAAAAAGAAAAAAAGTAAATTTTAATCTTTAATTTTTTTATAAAAAGATTTTTTAAAATTCATTTGTAATGAATGTTAAATTTTGAGTAATATTCATCACATATAAATGTTAACAATATTCATTTATAATAAAACTAATATTGATATTTATTTCTTTTATTCTCTATTTTTTTTTCTTTTCTATAGATCTCCATTCTATATATATAATATATATAACACATTAAAAGTTTATGTTACAGTATTGAAACAAGCATAGAATAACTATGTCGATGCCAACATGAATGATGATTGAGGACATATAAAATTTTGAAATACAAATAAAATTTATATGATGACATACACAACCTAATAATAGACTAAACCTCAACATAGAGACTTAAATGCTAAAATAAAAAAAGAAAATAACAAAACAAATAAACACTTGATGAAACATGACATAAACACTTGATCAAGAGAAAGAGCCGTCACAATAGCCAAATGAAACTGTAAAATACAAACTACGATTGAAGCCCTCAAATATCTTGTCGAGACTTAAATGCTAGAATTTGATTTTTTAATAGTTAAATTTGATTTGTAATCAATAAAAAATATGTTGAGTCTCTAAATGTAGGAGTTATATATATTAGGGTTATTGAAAAGGATGTTGAAAGAGAAGAGATGATTAATGAGAGTCGTATTATCGAAGTCTCTCTCATTTTACGCATGTGTCACAAATGATTCAATGATGTCAAGATGAGCTCCATTATTATAATCTACGGGTTGGAATATGTGTAATGTATTAAGAGTGTTAAAATGAGATTTTATTCTTGTAATATCGTTTCATTTACATTGTAGGGATTATATATTTGGAGGCCATTCAAATATATCATTTTATTTTTGTAGGTCATCCATATTTGAAAATGATTTTGTAGGCCACCCAAATATATCATTTTATTTTTCTAGGCCACCCATATTTGAAAACGATTTTGTAGGCCACTCAAATTAGTATATTGTTTCATGTATACCAAATTCGACTAAAAACTCATCGGAAAAGTGTAAAATGACACAAATACCCGTCTATTTGAATAAAATCAAAATAATATACATAATGTTAATTAACAAATATAGGGGTATTTGTGTCCCTTCACAATTTTTTTGATGAGTTTTTAGTCGAATTTGGTATATATGAAACAATATACAAATTTGGGTGGCCTACAAAATCGTTTTCAAATATGGATGGCCTACAAAAACAAGATGATATATTTGAGTGGCCTACAAAATCGTTTTCAAATATGGGTGGCATACACAAATAAAATAATATATTTGAATGACCTCCAAATATATAATCCCTATATTGTAATTTAAGAAGAGTCTTGTAATTTTACACTCATTTGAGTGGTTCTTTAATATGTAAAAAGACTGTGTGTGTGTTTTTTTTTTTTTCATTTATTATTGTCCAAGTATTATTGTACAATTTTCGTTATGCTCATCGATCTCAACAATTTATTATTTTACATTATTTCAGTGTTTTATAATGAAGATGGTGAATAAGAATAATGTGTAGTTGTTAGTAAAAGAATATGCTAAAGACTGTGATGGAAGAAAACCAAAACGAATTACGTGGGCCAAATTATTTGTTACAAACTCACGATGATATTAGATAAAAATACAAATATACTATAATTGCTACAAAGAGAAACATACTTTTCACTTCACCTCGTTTACAAAAACTAATTCTTTATCACGAAGATTTGTCATCGTTTTACGAAAAATAAAATAAAATAAAAAATCCACAACTGCATTTTCTCCCACAGTATGATTAAAATATGGGCCTAACTACACAAACGCGACCTATGAGGCTATGAGTGAATCACGCTATACATTGTACCAGGACAATTTGCATTAGGTGAAACTGTCTCGTACTAGAAAAGTTGCATATTGTACAAGCTAGCGATCCATCATGAGAACTGAGGTTCCTCAATCATGACCATAAAAATAACCATAAATGATAATGGAATATAATATACGTGGTTGTAGAGAATGATATGTAATCCAATGTTAAAAGGTTAGTTAGTAAATCTTTTAATCATCAAGCTAAACAACTTTTATCAATTATTTACACACATAAACAAATTTATTAAGACAAAAGATATGGATTAACAAAAGACAAACAACTTACTATTCATAAGTGTTTGTTTATTGATATTAAGGAATAACTGGTTGGCACTTTCCGGAGAAAAAAATTACTGACATTTCCTCTGATAGTATCAGTCTGTTTTTATGATCATTTAAGTTATGAATTCAAGCCTTTCAAAAACAAATATATCCATACAGACATAAAGGTAACAAACTCTTTCTCACAATCCACCGAGAAATCATATTCGTTACTAGCAAAGTTTCATAAAGGTGTTCAAGAATTCATACTTATGGTTGTCACAAAACAAGAAATCACACAACTCGATCATCAAAACACAGAGAAAATATCGTTTCCTTCAACTAATTCTTTGATACCATGAGGAAAAGCTATAAGCTTTTGCCATTTTCATCACAACATGCGGTCCCAAAAAAAGGCCGAGTTGAATGCTACTTATAATTACAAATATAAGACCATTGATTATATACAGATAAACTACAACAAATGCTCTACATACAGCGAAAGGTTTGGAACCCGTTTAGCTAAATGGATCAGATTAGATATTCATACAGCAAGAAATGGGTGTCGGGCATGGCAAATGGCAAGCTCTCAATGTAAAGATAGAAGCCTCTTAGATTCTCTTTTGCTAATGTGATTATGTCAACTGAATCACTTTCATTGGTCAAAACCCATAAATCTCCCGAATGCACCTTCTTTAAGTTTCCTCGACAGTATGGGCATGACTTAGACCTTGTGTTCCTGTTATCAAGTTTTTGTCTAAGAAACTATATGTATATGTAAAGAGCACAAACGGCCCTAGGCCGGAAACTGGTCCTAAAATGCTCGGTCCTACTGAGGCATGGATAGGGCTGAAGTCCAGTCAAATTCCAATCAGGCCCGAAGTCAGTTAGGCCCAGTTGCTTTTACATCTGTTGACTGTTGTTAATACATTTCACTCTTTTTAGAGTAATACACAAATCATCCCTATAGTCTTTTGGTTTTATACGTTAGTCCCTCCAAAGAATTTATAACATGGTCTATCCCTATGGTCGCTTTTGTATCAATTTCGTTCCTGAGAGAAGTGAAGTGACCAAAATACCTTTATCCTCAATTTAATTTTCTTAATTTTGCTAATTTCACTTGGCTAGGGGATGAAGTTGGAAAAAAGGGGATCACATGGATGAGCATAATTTTGTTTCAAATATAACTTTTTTGAGTTACATTATGTATTTTAACTAATTAGTATAACGTATTATAGGAGTATAATGCTATTTAAAAAAAGAATATAAAGTAATTAGTAAATATTAGGCCTAGTTACGATCTCATATCCTGAATCGGTCCTAAATTTCAGAGGTCAGAACTGGGCCTAAGAAGACCTGAACATTTCTGAAAAGACCAAGACCGGGCTTAATCTGTGTGTAAGTGTGAGCATGAAAAATCTTACCAATCGCGAAAGCACCCAATGCACATTGAGTGGCCACAATTAGGCAACGCCATTTTATCACTAGTTTCCATACATATCCCGCATTCATCATCTCTATCAATATCTTCACAGTAGATTTTACTGTTTTCATCAACGTCCTTCACTTCAGTCAAATAACCATCGAGCTGCTTAAGTGAAGGGTATATAACAGCTGCAAAAATCAAGATTTCAGGATGAAAATGCCAAAATCAGCCAATTAAGTAAGATGTTAACAGAAGTTAATGGAAATAGACCATAGAATTCTCTTAAAGTAGCTCTTCTTTCTTGAGACGACATTGTTTGAATGCCATCCACGTAAACCTGCACATTCAAATATTGGAGCATTTTTTTCATTTCAATCACTTGGGGTCAAATAATGACTTGTATGTAATAGTTTAGTGGTGATTATAGTTTAGTGGCATTTAGTGGCATTTTTTTTCATTTCAATCACGTAAACCTGCACCTTTTTAGCGCCCAGTCCAATTCTAATTATTTCATTTTGCAAATCACTTTCAAAGTTCAATGCCAAACACTCACTTAAATGGAGTTGAAGTCTTGAACTTTTTCTGTCCAAAAAGAAAAAAGAACAAAAAAGAAAACGAGACTCGACCTTGTATACAAGGATATGAAGAAGGCCAAGATAACTTGGAATTGAATCGGTACAACTAAAGTCCATCCAGTCAATTAAGTAAAGCAAGAATGGAGCAAATGTGCTGTACGACAATTTCATTCGAAGAGAATCCCCATCAACGTCTGGAGGTAGAGCAGCTGCCCTGTGAAATAAAACAAAACAGAAATATCCAAACACACGTCAAAATACTTACAAAAGTTCATCGCACATAACTTTAGCCCAAACTCTATAGTGTGTATCAAACTTCATCTTGGTCTATTGTGTGTATCCAACTTTTAAATATCTCTATTGTATGTATCAGGTTGTACTTTTGATGATGTGGCAACTTGTATGCATGCCACATGGCACCTTACACATATGACACGTTGCAAAAGTACCATTCAATACAATAGCAATATTTGAAAGTTGGATATACAAAATAGACGAAAATGTAATTGGATACCTCTATAGAGTTTTGGCTACAGTTAAGTGCATTTCCACACACTAAATCCCAACAATCACACATACAAAGAGAGAACACACAACACATAATTATGTTATTCACTGATGTGGAACAGATTGAATAACCGAACTGACTCAGACATTTATTGAAAAATGGAAATGTGATTTGCAGGCCCACAACCAGCCCATGGAACGGTTTTGACATACCACACACCTGGTGAAAACCATTCTGGCATAATCATAGGCCCTGATATCAACTTTCTCCTAAATTTTGAGATTTTTTGGATTATTATTATTGTTTGGTTTTTGTTTTTAGTGTCTATAAAATCAGGGAGTTTTTGTGAGCCACGCGTAATTTTAGGTATGGAATATCTGTATTTTAGGAACAAAATTTTTGGACCAATCTACCAAAATTACTAGTTTCCTGTGTAGAACTTCTACTAAGCCTAACAAGATTTCTAAATTCAGATTGCGAGTCATACAAGAAAAAGAAGAAAAAAATTTGACAAATTAAAACACAAAATGGTCATCTTTTTAGGAATTTCAAGTTATTACTGTATAATTTTCAGAAGAAATGGACACAGTTTCAAGATGTTGTCAAGAACATGATTCATACTACCTCTTCCCAGTAATGACACTCTACTATTGACTTCTAGCATTCAAACCTACTACTCTTCAAATCGAAAAATTGCAAAAGAGTTTCGTCATATTCTAGCTCAAACTATATGGTATGGATAAAATTTCATTATGGATTAATGTTGGCTACCAACTGTCACTCAATAACAAAAACCACTTCTATCAAAGTTCAAAGTCAACAATTAATTCCTTGACCTTAAAAAGTCAAAACTATTCACAATTGGAGATCATCCAAACAATAAAAAATTATAGCTTCAAAAAAATCTAAACTTGATTACAAGAAACCAAAGTAAATTTGTAACATGGGTTTAGTAAAATTGTAAGCAAAAAAAACAAGAAAAAGTTGAAATACAAGAAAGATTAATTACAGCGTATTGGCATGACGGATATGAACTTCAAGGGCATCAATGGAATCTCTAAAAAGAGAAGAGTTGCTGTTTGATTGTTTCTGATACATCAATTCTGAAACCCTTTTGAGTTCTGACTCCAAAATTTCAAGAAATTATAAAAATCGGATTTTTATGGATAAATTTGGGGGTTTTCTTTTGGGGAGAGAAAGAAGTGGGCTTATATAATCTGGTTTGTGCGTACGTGTATGTTTGATTGCTTAAAGTTATAAACATAGCTATCATAAAGATAAAGAAAAGGATATCTTTGATCTACCTTTGCCTTGTTCTCTTTCTTATCGTAGTATCTTTTGTCACCTTCTAAGTATATTTGGTTTTGGTCATTGTTAATGATGTTACAAACGATTTTAGTTGTGGGTTCCTATTTTATTTTTGTAATTTGTATGACTGTATGGAGTACTCGTGACATGTTAATAAGTATGATAGCTGACAATATTGAATGAGTTCCAGGTATAATAAAAAGGGGTAAATTGACTTTCTGACGGCTCTCAATAGATCGGTCATACGATTAATATGAAAGAGGTAAATCGCATAACTCACGATTAAAGGAACATAGAATGAGAATTGAATTAATATCTTTCACATTTATACTACACGTATCTCATCATTAAGCTACCATTGCGGGACAGTTCTAAATATAATATGTATACAAATTTATTGATCCATGACTATGCAACTACGGATTTTGGTCCCGATTGGTTGTTCGCATTGAACCGAGTTTCGGCGAAGGTTTAAGTTTGTTACATGTAATAAACGTTTTTAAACATAAACAATGAAATAATGATACATTGGGGAAGTCTATCAACTAATTAAAATGATATGCGGGTTGATCGACCACGTGTAGATCAGTGTGATATGAATTCCAATCCTCCATCTACCTGTCTTGATCCCCAAGCTTGTGCTATCAATCCTACGACTCTGAGTTCATCTCATGTCATCTCTCCCTCAAGAAACAATTCTAAACATGACAACTTATTTGTCCTTCCAATTCTTGACGAGCACGTTGATGACATTTGTAAGGATAAAGAGTGTCATTCCTTTTGTTCTTTATTTAGTAAAATTATTGAGAAAGCTAAGGTTTGAAAAAATAAGGGGAAGGAACATGGCGAAATTTCTGGTCTTCACAACTCGTCAAAAACTCAAAAAAGAAAAAAGACGAAGTCCAAATGTGTTGATTTATTTGATCATGTTCAAGAAGAAATCAATGGGTTAGAGAATGAGAATCTAGCAACCCAAGCTCCTTTAATGCCTCCTAAAAATTCTTTAGGTAAATTTATTAATATGAAAACACGAGAAAGTGAGATGGCAACATTCAACGATTTCATTCGAGGTTTGATTTTAAGTGACCATTCTCCTTCAAAGACGAAAACACGAGATGGTTATCGCTATCAAATATTTTGAACCAACATATTGTGTCTGCATTTTCTTTGATCAACCTTTTTTCTCAAATCGAATAGGCTAAATCTTCACATCTCAAGCATGTCTTCATGGTTTCATGGAATTTCATTAGTCAATTCCTCTTTTAAATGGTGATGAAGCTAGGCTTGGGTGGAACTTTAGGATATATCCGGTGTTTATCAGAGTGTTGTGTTTCGTCTATGTTGGCTCAAGGTATTTTAGGATAGTTGGTTTGGAGTTTAAGTTGTTTGTGTTTGGATTTAGCTAGTTGCTCGATAATAAATTCAGTATATGTTGTCGTTTGTCAGCCAACAGATTTCTTGTTCTTCAGTGCTTCTTCAAATTTTGCTGAAAAGGTTATTTTTTAATATATTTTTCAGTTTTTGTCAAAAAGAAATTATAAAGTTCTAAATAGACAATGATAATGATATTATTAATGAACGAATAAGTATTTTAAGTCATTCAGGTAAACAAGTTATAAGCAAACGGGCATTTAGACACACATCAACATGCTTCATTTAGGTGACTCAGTTTTTGGTGAAAATAGTTTATAGCTTGGTACAAATCATGTACTTAACCAATTTAGATAATGTTGGATATGTTGTTTTCTTAATGACTAAGTGATGCTTTTAACATATTTCATTGCATAGATATTGATTTATCATTATACAGAAAAATCACACTAAACCCAATCCAATAAAAGATTTAAAGCCTATGACTCTCCGTGGAAAGTTTTTAGTGAGAGCATAACCAATGAAAAAAACAGGTCACATCGAAAAAACTTTTATTTCAATATAGATAGGTTTTAAAAGTTTTTCTTTTTTTTTGAATAAAATGGTGAGGGTTAAAATGTAAATTTTACACGAATTAGTAAAAACTAGCGGTCGAATCTCACGCACAGCAGCGGATGAAGATTTCACATGTTGATTTTGAGAGACAAATGTTTAATGGTATCTGAATTCAATAATAATTGATAATTCTTTAATAAAAGTGATTTTTTTATAATAGTTTAAATTATTGTAATTGTAAATTCAATATCTTATCTTAAATAATATATAAGAATCATACTTGTAACATCATCATCTTAATTTGAAATATAATTAACCAATCATAATTCATAATTTAATTAAAATAAATTTTTTAAAATTGAGTAAATTAGAGATTTGATGACATCATAAATTATAATAACTATTTTAAGGATAAACATACTAAACAAGATAATTAGTAAATAATACTACTAACATTATCTAAATTATATACTATTAATTAATTAATGAATTAATATTTTTTATATTTATTAAAAACGTTTATTCAAGAACAAAAAGAATCAAATAAAAAACCATCGTCGTATTTTTCAAAATGACCCATGTGTATACACGGGTGTAAAAACTAGTTGTGATATAAAAGAAGAAAAAAGATATTTAAATGTATTATGTGAAATATAATATTAATTGAATGATTTATATAATTAATAAGTGAAAGGATAAATGGAAGGATAAAATGATAATTTTCAATAGAAGTATTGTAGCAAAAATTTTAATCTAAAACTTTTACTATAAAAGGTATTTCTCCAATAAAAAACTTTTTTCTCCAAAATATGTATTTAAAAAAAAAAAAAAAAACTTTAGAAAAAATTTTCATTGAATATACTATGAAAATAACCTTAAATTCTACAACTTTTTTCCGGCGAAATTGAGCTTGTTAAATAGTCGACATATTTCTTTCTAATATTATAAAAAAATATGATGATTTTACAATGTTCATAGTATTTATTTAGTTTCAGTTAATTATAATCCTGACATTCCTTGGAGATATTGGAAACCCTGAAAATACATATTGAGAAAATAAAATCGAAATTATACATATAAATCAATGTAAAATTTAAAAAACTCATAAAATACACATTGAAGGTTTAGCTTAAAAATATTTATAAATAAAAATTAAATAAATTCGTTGAAAACTTGAATTTGAAAGCGTTAAATAACAAATATGATTATGGAATCCGCAAAATCGTCATTTGTAGTTTGACAATATGTTCGTCTCATCTTGATTTTTACGTCACATATATGTGACAGACCCATCAACTTCAAACGCTTCAAAATCACTATCAATTAAAGTTTGAACAATTTATTCATTCAAAACTCCAATTATTCATTTATTTTCATAATGTAATTTTAAAGATAATTAGTATAATTAAATATTGGATCACTAATACCAATTGTAGTATTTTTCTTCCATATAGAGTTTTATAAAATTTATATTATAAGTCGTAATATTTTTGTTACACCTTATAATAAAGTAGTTGTTATTGACGATATTGTTTTAGAATTAGGTATTTGAATCTTTAATTTTGAGTTTGTTGGAGGACGAAGTTAAGATTACTTTCAAATGGTAAATTTATAAGAAAAAGAAAAAAGAAAAAATTAATTAAAGTTTAAATGTTAATAAAAGAAGATAGTTAATTTAACGAAACATTTTTACATAGTTTAATGACATTTTAAATCCTTCAAATTAAATGAAAAGTAATCGTTCAGCTAAATTGTATATATCACATATCTGAAAATTTTAACCCGTTAGCAATAGGTCACAGGTCAGTAGAATGTCCTGAGCGAACAAGCTTCGTGACATTAGTAATCCTTACACATATTACTTATACTCAAATTACTTTTGTGTTAAGGAAATAGGATAATTACTTTAGATAGGTTGTAAAATTGAGGATAACACTGAAAGCATATTTACTCAAATTTCAAATTGATGTCATCTATGAGAAACCTGTTAAAAATTTATGTCAAAAGATTACACATGTTCACTGTCCTTCAACATAATTTTGTATGCATATTTTTGTATCATAAGCAAGAACTTAGGAATAAGATGCATGTGATTAGCAGGATCGGCAAATAAAATCTGGAGGCCTGTGCAATATAAAAAAGTAGGTTTCATTAGATAAAAAATTATATATACATAAAAGAAAACACTAATGTTAAAAATTTTGTTATAAATATACAAAAGTAAGGAGTTACTATCCAACAAATCGACAAGCTTCATATTTCATTGAAGAATGCTATTCTCTGAGTATCATTCGAATCAAAATTGTTGATCAAACCTTACATATTTAATACTGTCTAAATTGTTTTCGATTGATATCAATATCAATCCATTAACCCTCTAGGAATTTTAAACTACAAGTATGACTTAAACAATTTAAACTACGTTTGAAAAATGTATTTTGCTACTACAGTAACGAGGACAATTAAATAACAAGTTACGAGCAATAATGACCTTCCCTCTATGAACCGTTTATCAATCCCCTTTTTCATGAATTATCCTTTCTCTTCTCCGTTGTTTATCATTATCCTAAATTGATAAGATAAGATACTCAATGGATAAATTGATTGGGCCGAATTGTTACATAAAATTAATTTGATTGATCTAAGTTCATACAATTTATTATTTAATTATGAAAACAATCATCCTATTTTAAAAAATGTGAAATATCACTAGATCATATTATATTAGCATTGCATAAAAAATTCTTAAGTGAATTTATTTGTACGTAGAGTTCATTTACATTGATATCATATTATATATTATTTTTAAATATTTCAAAATAAATATATCATAAATAAAGTGACTTTTATTATCAAAGAAGTGTAACACGATTAACTCCTATTTAACTTTGGGTTTTGAGAGTTACTACTTTACGATTGTATTTCTTTTTTAACATTAAAGGTAAATAATATCAAATGTTCACAAAAATTTGGAGGCCCTTAAATATTGATGATATCATGCTTGACATGTAAAGCAATCGCTAATCTCCACCATATTTAGCTCAACAAAGTTTTAAATCAATTTATTTAGTTCTCAAAGGAATTATTTACATTAAATAAAGACATATCTATATCAATAAATATATACTTACTGAAAAGAGTAAATGGACTAATTTCGTTTTAGAATAGAATAAATCTTCAAACCTTATAACTTATTAAGTCATAATTTAGTTACAAGATTACAAAAACTTCAAACCAAGCAGAATTATTTGATTTGTTCTACTGAAAACTTAATAGTATTGATAATTTGATATCATCCTACAATTTCATTATAATTATATTTTAAACAATTTTGTCATGACATTTGACACAATCAAAGGATAAGATATGCATAGAGAATTGGTGGATAACAATTATTATCTACCCAACAACGCATTTTAACAATATACTATGTATACCATGTTTTCACCATTTTACTCCTTTGGTCCGCACCTGAAATGGAGAGGATGGTGCTGATGGCCTAGTAGTAAAAATAACGCTAATTAATAACTGCCACTTTGTTTATATGCATTACGTCGTCATACCACACTTATGACTTTGTGAAATGACAAGGCGTGGGTACTTAGTGACCCCTTATTGCATTTTACTTAATGGACTAACATGAGCTAACCAATTGGTTCGTATTTGTTGTTCATTAGTGGGTTATCAACGCCATCCTCTCCATTTCGATATTAGATCAGAGGCTTAAATCGGTGTAATCAAGGTCAATCTAGTGTATTGCCAAAATTGAGTTGTTAAAAAGATGAAATTAATGATTTCCCCAAAAGGATGAATAATTTTTCATAACATAAAGAACTAAAAAGAGACAGAAACAATATAAGGCTTTAATGATGAATTTAGTTGGCTGTTTTAGGTTATAGAAAGGACCAAAAGAGTGCCAAACTCCTTTTGAGTTTGAAATGAAAGGACGTAGGATATTAACTTGGTCCAATTATTATATCATTTATTTATTGTTTTTGCTGCTATAAAAGGATAGTACATGATTGATGTTAGGTTTAAAGGTGTCATGGATATAGAGGAACCATCCAACTAATGGCCAAACGTATCAAAGTACGCCAATCATTGCCTGCTCTTGCAAAATGAGTAATTTTCAGCAACTATTACACGTCCATAATAGTAAACCTGTAGGTTACCCGCATAAACAGCTAAAAAGAAAAGATAAAACAATGGTGATTTTGTGGTAGCCAATGGTGATGAAAATGACAAATGATCAGGTCAAAAGATCATTTTTTCTAAAAATATTGTTAGCATTTATATGATAGAATTTGTACATATTACTTTTACAATAGACAATCGATTTCAACATTATTACTACAATTAACACATGGTATGTAGTGAATGCTTAATTATAACTTAATATAATTGTCTTTTTAATAAAGTACCCTTATAAATATGTTTTCTCACCGAATACACTACTTCACCATCACCCAAGTTACTTTTTCAAAGTGATTTCAAATAATAAGACCAATAGGAAATAATGTGTGTTTTACTCAAATATTAAATCATAGTAAGTATGTAAGGACAAAATGGGATTCACAAGTTCCAGAGTTAAATATCAGTTATACAAACATGAAGGACGTAATCATATCCAACGCGAACAAACTGAAAACAATGATAGGAAATAATGGATGCACTAATTCGTTGCAAATTAACCGTGGTTATTTCAAATTGGTAAATGAGAAACATGTGAAATGACAAAAAGAGAAAGAAATGAGGAGACACTCATGAAGAGAATATCATATATGTATGTGATCAAAACATTTGCCAGTTAGGGTCTTAACTTCGAGAGATGAACACAAATCTTATATTACCATATTTGTTTGTATTTGATAAGTGTTTAATGGTTGATTGAGCAATATATTTATATACTGTTTAAATTAGCTAAATTAACAAAATGAGTCCATATTGTTTAAGTTAAATAAAGGGTATTATAATAATTTCACATCTTAAAATATTTAACTTTTAAATCTAAAGGGTATTCTGTTTATATGGATTTAAACTGACTGATGTATGAAAGACAATCCTTCTTGTACGTTTCTAGTTAATCTAACGACCCGTTAAAATTTACTAGCAAAAATATCTTATCCGATGATTTCATTAATGAAACACAAATATTAGATAAGAATACCTAAGCATCCTATAACAACCCCACCAAAACCAATAAACCCTTTATCCATTTCTTTTTTATGATCAAAATGCAATCTTTTTACCTCTTACCAAATTCTTTTAAATTCATTAATTTCCATTAACTATCCAACTCAAAGCCGCTCATTTCAAGAAAGATACAAGAAAAGACAAATTTTCCTCCTCTTTCTCTCCCAATTCTTGTCATTTCCTTTTATTATTTTAGCACCAAGCCTATATCTTTTAATTTTTCAAGAAGAAATGGTCTAAGCTTTTTAATGCTACTGAGAAACCAAAGAGAATTGATTCACACTGCACACATATATGTGCATGTAACTGTGTATGTATATAGTAAGTAGTGTGGTAGCAAAAGGTCTCAAGTTTTGTTAAAAAAGAAAAAATGGATATGATGTATTACCCACTTGGGAGATGCTCTTATGAAGAATCTTTGAAGGTTCTTGAAGCTGATATACAACATGCCAATGCTCTGTAAGCTATTTTATTTATCTTAATTTCTATGATTTTTGATGTGGGTTTGGATTCTTTTTAAATGGTTTGTGTGTTCTTGATCACTAGTCTCATATTAGCTAGCAGAAGTGGGAAATCTTGAAAATCATTTAATTTGATTCTTGACGTTTGAATGTTGTTAAAGGTAAAATCTTGGAGAGTGTTTGGACAAAAATAAGTAATCCAACAAAAGCCTTTTAGGGATTTTGTTGAAGTGTGGGTTTGTGAGTTAAACCTGTTTTTGCAGCTCGTGTACTAAACTGCAAGTCTTCAATGTACTTTGTCAAATTTGAAAAATTAAACACCCGTGACTGATTTTTGTTGTTAAGAAGTTATTTATTTGTTATTTTTTGTAATATTTTGGTAATTTATAACGCTAAAAAGTTGTTACTATTTTGACTTTTATATGTATATCTCAGAATTTACTCTTTCTTGAAAATGTTTTGTCAGCTTAAAATGTATGTTAAATCTAGGTCTAACAAAATTTTATTGGTACACGTATCAAAACAGTTGGTGGAAAAAAAAAGAGTGGAAGACATATGTCAATTTACAGCATGCGTTTAGGCCTAATGTATAGATGTATAGATTAGAGATTCTTCATATTTAGCATTAATCATTATTTTTTTGTGGCGGTCACGTTGCAAGTCTTAAACACTTGGATCAAACTTAAGGTTTGATCGATGAAATTATTCCCATCTTTTGTTATTTCTGATTATTTTTATGCTTGGATTTGCAGGGCAGCTGCAATTCCTAGAGCCAAAGATGGTGCAGGATTTCAAATGAAACTGGTTTACAATGAATCAGCACCACTTGTTATGTTCTTGTTTCAATGGATTGATTCATTTTGCTCTTGTCTATTGTCTAGATACTTGAACCCTGTTCATGTTCTTGTCTACAAGGTTGGTTGTCTCTAACTTCAACATCCAAATTCAATTTCATTGTTCAGTAATTTGTGTGATTTTATAATCTTCGAAACCAAAAATAGTACTTGGAAGTAAGTCGCCATACAATAATCTTTTGTTGCAGGTATACACAGATGGAAGACCGAAGATTTCTAAACATGGAAGGAAGGCAACAATAAGCAATTTTTATGCTTTGTTATTATAAATCCTTTACACCCTTTCAGCATTTTGCTCCATTATAGTTGGTATGTCACTTTTGTTCTGTTCAAGACCGATATATGTAATGTAGCTGTGATGCTGCCATCTTTGAGAAGGCTACACTATGACTTGGTGGAGCTCGGTTATCCAGTAGTCAGTGGTTGTAAAGGAGAGAGCTCGAGGATGGAGATATCGGACCAAAAGAAACTGGAAAACCAAGATGGTTTTACAAATCTTGATCTAGAAAGAGATAATGAATGCGGGATTTGCTTAGAACCTTGTACAAAGATTGTTTTGCCTAATTGCTGCCACGCCATGTGTATCAACTGTTATCGAGACTGGTATGCAACCAATATCCTGAAAACTATTGTATTCCTTGAGGAAATAATATACGCGGAAAAATGGGTGGGTTGAAGGGGTAGGTTAATTTTAAATGGGTCGGGTTGTGTTGGCCCACTTTTGCCACTTCCATTAGCCACTCCCTTGCACAATATTTGTACAAATGAAATGGCGTACAAAGTTTTGATTTGGATTAGTAATTCCATACACACACATACCCTGTTAAGATTCTATTTAAATTTTGGTGAATTCATGTTATGTATGTAAACAATAAGGTTGGATTGCCTTTTAAGTGTTTATTCCTTCCAAAAGAAGCAGTTGTCAAAAGTGTGTTTGGTGTTGCTTATCTGCTGTAAAAATTAGCAATTCCAAATAGCCTTAGAAAATTTTAACAACATAAACATTAATGTGAAATTTAAGCTGGGCTTCATATCCAAAAAAGGACTACTATAGTCATGGCTAAAGTGTATTTGGTTTGTGTTTTTTTTTCAGGAACACAAGGTCTGCGTCTTGTCCATTTTGTCGAGGAAATTTAACAAGAGTAAAATCACGGGATTTATGAGTATTGACATGCGACGATGAAGTCATGGATAGGGATCTTGTTGCTGATGAGGATTTAGTGAGGTTCTATCTCTATATTAATAATCTCCCAAAAGATGATCCTGATGCTGTTTTCTTTAAGTACTATGAATATTTAATGTAATGTAGAAGACATTAGAGTATTTGACTTACATACAAAATGTAATGAGAAATACACAGACCCTTGAAATGTATAAATAGAGAGCAATCAGCTGGTTATAAGGGAACTTCTTTAACCATTACCCTTTTGTCCTATAAACACTATTCCTTGAAATGTTGATCATGAAGTCTTAGAACAGATCTGTTTGGACTTCAATTCATTGGATGATCAAATCGTTACATAATTCAAATCATATACTAGGGTAGGTTAGTTTATTTTAAGGGTATTATCATTTTCTTTTTCGCAGGAATCGAACTTGTTCGATCGAGCTCTAAAGTTAGTCAAAGATGGTTCAAACAACACAGGTAAAGGGTATTTAATAAACGAAAGAAAGATATGTATGTGAATTGCAACATCGAATCATCAATGTTATATTTACTTTTGAAAAAGAAAGAGAAAAATGAACTAGAGAAAGAGAACCAAATTCTTTAAGTTCTTAAATAGCAATTGTCACATTTTAAGTACCCTTGGCCGTCAGAGACTCAACTGCACGTTTAGGTTTCCTGGATTGTATTATGGGCGGTCGGTAAAGTGCAACCACACCTAGTTTCTCATGTGAATACTTTGTATAAATAGTCCACACGTCGTCTTTAGGATCTATCTAAGGCATGCTTATGACATTCCAGCATCAGCTTTCCACATTTCTACGCTGTCACTTCTCTTGAACCCTTGCTATGGAGTCGGGCCACAATTGATCTTTGTTTAAAGTCGCATGTGCCGCAAAAATTGCCCCAGCTGCTACATTAAAGTGTATCATCATCAATGCTCCAGTTTTCCATACTCATATGAGGCCGGAAAGTTTATTGGCAACAGGTTATAACTCGACATCCCTACTTCCGCATAAAAATACACCATATACTGCATCTGTAAATTTAGAAATATTGAAGACAACAGTAAATAAAAACATATTGCTTCATATAATTTGCTATTAGAACTAATTAACCATATATAAAAAAGCAATTATATATATATATATATAAATAAATGATGTCTAGAATTTAAAAAAATAAAACTCATTGTGGTGCCTGGCGAGTCGAAAAAACAAGGTGCACGGACGTTTAAATTCCATCCCAATCAATTTATAATTCGTGTACAATGACCTCAATATATATCTCCCGGTGGAGGTGCATTGGACAAATCAGAGAGTTCTTGGATACAGAGTTGTAGACTTTGTTCATGTTTTGATGAAGTGAGTGCTGCAGCCAGGGTCATACACAGGGTATGTTTGGTGAATTAGCTGTAGGTAGTAGCTGTAGGTTGTAGTTGTAGGCTGTAACCTGTAGCTTTAGGTTTGGAGCTTTTCGCTAAAGCTTCTAGTAGCTTTGAGAATTTGAGCTTTTCGTTGGATTGTAAAGCTACAGCTTGTACATGACAAACAAAAGCTAAAGCTCCGAAAGCTATTAAAAGTTCCATGCCAAACATGTCCATAATGTTTCAGATACACCAATGGTTTTTGTTTCTTCCGGAAGAAACGGTCAAGGATGATGATTGATTTATGCAATGTTTCGTCGGCAAGGTCAAATGTGCAAATGAATTCCGGTTAGGACGTTGATCAAATGCCCCCTTTTTGTTGTGGTTGAGTTCGGGTTGCCTATCCATATAGTCAGGGATTTTCTTTATCAAACATTTACACATCAAAAGTTAAACTAAATGTAAAACAACTACACATCAAACGTTAAACTAAATGTAAAAC
Organism: Logfia minima; assembly: GCA_963921325.1. Taxonomy (NCBI): domain Eukaryota; kingdom Viridiplantae; phylum Streptophyta; class Magnoliopsida; order Asterales; family Asteraceae; genus Logfia; species Logfia minima. Next base: position 32,252,871 of record OY992772.1, read on the forward strand.
AACAGTTTCTCTAAATCATGATTATTGCAACTTGGATTTAGATAACCAGTTCCAAAATGAAAACCCAAAATACCCCCACACCACTTGATCGACTTTGATACATATTTAATCCTTACATCGTCAAAGCTGTTTGGAGTTTCAACTCCTACGCAGGATCATTAAGAAAGTCAGGTTGTAGAACGTAATAATAAAGAAAAGAAAAATGCTTGATGTACCTAATAAAGAAACTCAGGTTTTAGTGGTACACATGTCAAAACAATTGGTAAATAAAATTGAGAGACAGAGTGAAAACATGTATCACAATATGTATGGATAAGAAATGTGTTAGGCATATATTATTAAGCTCATTTAGTAAAGCTCGAAAGAAAATGTGGGGTTGTGGGGGTGGAAACATTATTAACTAAAACCTTTGTGTCTCGAAAAATATATCCACAATCAATATACTTAGTCTCATTTATCCTTTTTAATCACATCTAGTTTTTGATGGATGCTATTTTTTTGAATTGATACTCTAATTTTAAAGTCAGAGAGGATCTGAATTCCATTTTCTTAGCAAAGAGTATTAATATACAGAGGATCTGGAGTTGTATCCAATGGGTCTCTTTATCCAATCAAGATGGTGTGCTAGCTTCCGTATATTTACTTTCCATGTATAAAACGTTCATATTTGCATGTGGAATGTTCAAATGAATAAAAATTATTTGTTTTGATATCAGTTATTACTTCAGTCGTTCGTATTGATTAAAGATTATTTATTTTTACAATGGTTTTGAAATTTCGTTTGCTTTACTTTTTCGTTAATCTTCTAGTTTAATTTATTACTCTCTTCATCCCATAACAAATGTTTATAATTAGTTTTTTACAAGATTTAAGAAATTATATTGTCTGATAAAAATATGTCACTTTTATCCTTACTTTTTGCATAAATTTCTATGTACCAGTTTTGAGAAAATGTATATTAAAAGTAAAATCGTAAAGTTAATGTATTACTTTGGAAGTGAACACTAATTTTTGAAACAAACTAAAATGAAAAGTCGGATACTTATTTTAGAACATATGAAATATTATTTTACCTTTCTCATCGTAAGTTAGGATGCGTTTAGTTGTAGAAAAAAGTGACTCTTTTCTAGAAAAATTTTCTAAGAAAAGTGGAAAATTAGAAAATGCATTCAAAATGGGTATTTTCATAAAAGTTTTCTGAGAAAAATGGAAAAACTATTTTTCCATGTTATAACTAGGAAGTGGAAAATAAAGATTTTCACTTTTTCACTTTTTTCCTTTATAACACTCCCTTCACTTTTCTAAAAAATTTCAAAATTCTTTTAATCTTAACTAGTTTTCCAAAATGTAAAATGCTATACATTTGAACACATTTTCTAAATTTTCATCACTTTTTAGGAAACGAAAACTCTTATTATTTTTTAGAAAATTAAAGATGAAAAATTGTGAAAAAAAATTTACAACTAAACACACCCACAATTTAAAATTTTTGATGGTAATGTTTTTTCTGATTGTGCAAGCAGATATTGTGAAAGTTTTTGGGAAGTGGGAAACATTATTGTATAAAATATAAAAGAGTGCATCAAAATAGACCATATTGCTACTAATTAATTAACAAAGATGAATACTATCTCTTAGTCGTTACCTAAAAATGCTTAATTACCATATCAATAAAAAATAAATGGAAATAAAATTGTAAATTAGCATCATTCATCCATAAATACCTTCCATCCATACTAAATCTACAACTACTCCGACTGCATTCACTACTAAGCGGCTACCGGAGACTTAACCGCACCTTTGACCTTCTTCGATGGAGATTTGGCTGGCGGGTAAAGGGATACCGCACCTCGCCTCTATTCCGAATACTTCTGGTGGTAACAATGTTTTAAAACTCGGGTTTTAAAATGACCCGGCATAATGACCGGGTCCGGGTCAACCCGGGTTAACTCGGGTTAACTCAAGTCAACCCGTAAATTAAAAAAATTCAACATAAATTAGCGTACTAGGTTAAACAAGACACTTGAACATATAATAGAAACAATAATAATCATCTAATTCAACTTCATAAATATTGTGCAAACTAAGTGAAAGACCAATACATTTTGTTGGAATCTGGTACAAAAGGAAGACACCACACATGAACACATCAGGGGAGTTGGGTGTTATATTGAGACAATGGGGTGTTATATGCATCAAGTTCACGATCACTTAGAACACGAAATTCATCATCATCTTCATCCACAAGAGCATATCCTCTTTCATTTTCTGCAATATCAAATCAAATGTTTACTTCAAAGTAATGCACTAACAAGTAACAATACATGACTTAATTAATGTAGAGATGTAACCTTTCGGTTGAGAAGCAAGTTCTTCCTCTTGGGCATGTACATATTTTGTAACTCATTGTAATCAAGTTCTCCTTCTTTCACTTCTTCAACCACCCAATTGTATACCTCGTCATCCTCATCAATACATTGATAGTCTATAGGATCATAAGACCCCCTATCAACATCAAGTCTAGAAAAATATGCACCAAAAAGAAAACAAAATATCAATAATGAACATACACAAGGTCATGCATGGGTCGAGTAACATTTTGGGTTATAAGAATATAAGTCTTACTTTCTTTAAAAATAAATTTAAATTCACACTTAGAGTAATAAATATTGTACCTCTTTTGTAAACGCAAGTTATAATGAACATAAACAAGGTCATTTAACCTTTGATGTTCCAACCTATTCCTCTTCTTCGTGTGAATCCTTTCAAACACACTCCAATTGCGTTCACAACCCGAAGAAGATGCGGTTTGACTTAATATCCTAATAGCAAACTTTTGCAATTTTGGATAATCTCCACCAAAAAGTTTCCACCATTCATCTAGAAAAGAAATGGTTGGCAAAGTGATATATTTAATAATAACATGATAAAATAATTAATAATAACATATAAAGTTTAATCTTACCGGGACGAGTAACATGATGAGCAGCTACAGCACTAGGCCTACCAAAAGTACCCTCAGCATCACGAAACTTGCCTAAAACCATTGTAATATCTAAAGTATCATCAGGCTCATGATACTTCTCAATCGTATCAAGAACACCTTTAAACACCTCCTTCTTATCACGATCATTTGACTTATTAAACTGAAAAGCCGGGTTTAACCAATAAGCAGCACAATGAATACTCATACGCAACATCTTATCCCAACGCCGATCAATGATATCAGTATACGGCTTGTATAATTCTTTATTTTTCTTAATAACTCTTTTTCCCCTTTTCTCGCCCTATACATTCCCTCATAGACATAGCCTAATGCTGGTTTTTCATCCGAATCACACAACCTCAAAAGCTTCAATAACGGAGTCATCACTTTCACCATAATCAAATAATTCTTCCAAAAAACTTCATTCATGACAATTTCCTTACATTCAATTGCATTTTTCACTTTCAACATTTTATAAAGTCACCAGAAATGACCATAGCTTGCAAATCTTCCTTGTGAGCATGCAAACTTTGCAAAGCAAGGAAAGAGGTACCAAAATGAGTAGCACTAAGGCGTACGATTTCTGTCCAGCCTGGTCTATGTCTCAACCAATTCAAAGGCCACGTATGGTTATAAACAAAAACAGTAACCATAGATGCAAGAGTCACTAGACTTTTCACGTGATCTAACTGTGAAATATCTTTCATTACAAGATTTAGACAATGGGCTGCACATGGAGACCAAGTAATGCTACCATATCTATCACTCAACATATTACCAGCAAGTTTGTAATTTGCAACGTTGTCAGTAATAACTTGAACTACATTCTTTGGCCCCACCATTTCCACAATCTCACTAAATAAATTGCACAAATTAACAGCACTACTCACAATATCAATTGCATCAATAGATTTAATAAATGTTATCCCTTTAGGACAATAAACTAAGAAATTAATCAAATGTCTTTGTCTTTTATCCGTCCACCCATCACTCATAATTGTGCAACCATTTTCAATCCATTCCTTTCTATAAGAATCTATTAGTAATGAAACTGATTGTTTTGCATCACTTAATAAATTAACCCTCAAAGCATGATAAGTAGGTGCTTTGTAGCCATGGCCAATACCCGCTATTTTATCTACTGCATGTTGCCAATAAACTAAGGTTAACCCGGCATGTTTCAACCCGCCTCACCACCCGGGTCACGGTCCGCCCAGCCGGGTCAACCCGGGTTTAAAAACCTTGGGTGGTAAATGCACCACCACCCTTGCACATTTCATCACTTCGTTTTTCTTAGTACAAAGTATATTGGCCCAAAAGATTGTATTAAAATAGTATGGCCTTACATGTGTACTGATCGAGTAACACATTTGATCATCATTTGTCATGTGTATGTATCAACTATAGTAGATCGATATCGATAATATCTAGTCAAAAGCAAGCGACTAACTTATAAGGTTTCTTAGCAAATCGATCCACCCTAAAGTCAAGATCAATTACATGTTAACTAGCATATAACTTGTGTTATGCAGCAGAATATAATACTTTGTTGTATTTCTTAACTTCGGTATAGTTGTATATCAATTTATTATTTTTTAGTGAATCGATAACGATAGATTGGTGTCTATAGTTAGATATTCAAAATATGAGGGTCAAGAGTGAAAAAATATGAAAAAGGTTAAGTTAGTACAACATGAAAATTAAACAATATAAATTTAGAAATGTTGAGTCTTAATCTTAAATTTTTTCAAAAATAGAGTATCATAATATATATATATATATATGTAGCATCGATGTAGATATAGATATAGATAATCTTGGAAGGTAAAATTAATAGAATTGTAATTTGTAATTACATATTATAACAAACATTTTATACATATTTTAAAAAGGCAGTTCGCTAAAAATTCATATTTTCAAATTTATAGTACATTTTGGAAAGAAAGGTTTATCTCTTGATGAAATTATGTTTGTTTAGTTAGTATTAAATTGTTATGGAGCAGTCAATATCAACCCTTCATTTTCATCAATATAACAAAATTACAACATTTTTTAAAATTGAATATCTCAAAATTGGTTAGTCAAAAAATTATAAAAATTGCACTATAAAAATTAGCATTTGTTTCTCTTCGGTTAGACATCTTACATGGTATATTTTCGATGAACTTTTATAATTTTTTGACTAATCATTTTTTAGATATTTAATTTTAAAAAATATGGGAGAAGTGAGGTTTTGTCAAATAGAGTTCTCCCACTGGTTCTCCCATTTTAAAAGAAAAACATATACTCATTTCAACTCCCTACAAATACAATTATAAGTCTAATACTATTAATAAACCATTTTTGATGTTGCTTGTTAATCTCATAAACATATATTATTTCACTTAGGAAAGTTCTTATTAATATAATTCTTTACATATTTATTATCGTCATGCATCTAATTTCATTTTAAAAAGTGGATGGGGTTAAACGGCATAAACCATAAATTCACTAAAATGTTTATTTTTATTTCACTCGAGGTTAAATACATTTTATTCGCTTTAACATTCCTTGAAACAAAGTGCAGGACTTGAGTGATGGAAGTTGAAGTTGTATAGAAAATCATACTTATAGTTTACTACAAAATTTATCGTTAGAATCATGAGTTATCTCACCATGGATTGTTGGTATCTAACCAAATTACCTTCTTCACCTTATCTGCAAGGTAAATTTCAACTCTTTTCATTTCAATTTCATTAATTCATGTATGAGAAGAGAACCCATCAATTCAATGACTTTCGTTCCTGTATTTCTTTAATTTTATTAAAAATCCATACTTTATGCTCAATTTCAATTGGGTTTATAACTTTGTTTTGTTTTACCTTCAATCTTAATGAAAATTGCTACTGTGAAGAAAACTGAATACTTGATACCCTTGTATTTACATTGATGTATGTATTTGTGTTTGTGTGTGTGTTTGTAGTTTCCCTTATTGACTTTGGTTTGATTGATGATACCTCAAACAAAGAATTTTGTGTATATGTGTAACTTTTTAGGGCTACAAGTTGGGTTAAGTTCACCGGAATGTATAAAACTAAGGTATGATATTCATAGTGTGTATTGAACTATTCGGGCTTACATTGTGTGTAATGATCTTGTTTTTCATTGGTATTGTATGTAATTTATGACACTTTTACTTGTGTATCACCTAATATAAGGTGCCACATGGCATCCTTACAAAGTTGCCATGTCACCAAAATAAATACGGTAACAATAAATTGAAAGTTAATTACACACAATGGAAGCATGCATAGTTTGATACTATGAATGTCAGACCTTAGTTCGATACATTTCAAAGCATTTAAGCCCTACAAGTATATTGGATGTAGTTGTTTGTGGTGAAGGAAGATGTAGGTGTGGATATATCATTAAATTATTTACCATTAATAGAGTTTCTATCTTAAATTATAAAAACAGTTCGAGTTAGGTTGTATTTATCTCCAGATGTGAACTTGTTGAAACTGGCCCGTAGTATATCGAGATGCTTATGACCTTGTAAACCATTTAATTATACGAGTTTAGATAATTTTGTTAGTATATTATTCTTAATCACATTTCATGCATTAATTAATTATTTATAATATTTATAAAAATTGGACAATAAATGTTCAACTTTTGTGATTTGATCAGGTAGGAAGCATGAACGCCCGTGCTTCCAATATAATCTACCTACCAAATCTTGTAAGGTATTTTTATTACAAAACTCAATTCTAACTGTTTCATACTTGCTACTCCCCATGTCCCATGGAAACTGCAATGTTTGACCCTGCACATAGTTTAATGTGAGTGTTTAGCTATTTGTCAAATGTTTCTAGTTTACTGTTTACTCTTATAAATTATAATGATATAATGAGTAAAAAAGACATCTTGTACTAGCACCAATTAGTTGTTACTAGCATAATACCCACGCGATGCAGCGGAGTTTAGTACTTTTATTATATAAAGTGACTCAACGATAGTCATATATTTGTTATTCACTGGTAGATCACCCGTGATTGTGAGTTGATGATATTACTTTGCTCGTATCTATAATTCGAGATTCAAGATACAATTGGTAAAAACTGAAAAATATATGAAATAATAAGGTTATATTGTGAAATCGAATTAGATAACTAAATATGGAAATGTTGAGTCTTTATTTTTAGAATTTTCTAAAAATAAAATACTAAGATACTTTATATATTAAGTATAGATAATAAAAATGACAACAGGAAGAAGTGAGTAGATGGGTGGGTCGAATAACATGGAATTTTGGTACATTTTGAAATAAAACGGGGCAGATTGACCCAAAACATTGGTTGTCCCATATATAATCTTGATAATTAATTGTGCGTTACATTTATTACAAAAACTATTTAAGTAAGAGTGATAGTATAATCTTTGCATAAGGTGATTTAGGAGGTTGTTAGCATTAAAAATACCCTTTGAGCGACTTTCAACCAGTTCAACCCATTTGACCCTTTCATTTCTATCTACATTGTAGAATTGGCTCATTTAACATGTTAGAGATACAACACAACTCAATTCATCCATTTTATAAGTGATGGGTCGAATTTGCCATCTTTACAATGGGTTATAGCTAACATTGCATTGAAACCTTTCAGAAAAGGCATTATTTCACTTTTCCTGGGTTAGAGGGATGACTTGTTTCAGTTTGAACTAACTATATTTTTCTTATGTTATTCTCTCCATTTCACAGGGGTTTCAAGCCAACATGAGGGTTTATGCTAGTAAAAGCTCACCTAAAAAGTTGAGAAAAGGAAAGGAAGCACAGAAAAAGTTGAATCCACTACTTGCGGGAGGTCCATTAGATGAACAGAATGAAGTAGCAGATAAATTATCTTCAACTGATTCTGTTAATAATTTGGAGACACAGGCTTCGGTTGCTATTGCTTCAAGAAGTTCTGTTCTACAAGCATGCACAGTGACTTCCGGTCTCATTGCTTTTGTGGGCTTATTAATTCGACAGGTGAAATCCTCATTTGCAACTATTTTTATTATAATGAAGCATATTGAACATGTTAGGGGTGTTTGGATACTCAGTTTTGTGTGGATGAAAAGAATGGTGTGATTATTTTTGATGAATTACCTTATTAACTACATAGTACAATTAGTAAACATATCTAATACATTAAATATATACAACATACTAAAAAAGGACAAATAGTTACCCGAGCCGTGTGATCAGGACCTAAAATTATCGAATTGATGCAAGATTAGGTTTTAAACTAAAAATACTCACTTTGAAAACGAGCATCCAAACACTCCGTTATCTTTTACACTGCTGTTTACTTACATAAATGTGATACATTTTCATACAACAGAAGCTATTTTATATTGGTCAGTTATGTTTTCATTTCATGGCTACCATTTATTGGTACGATCATGGTTGTTATTTTCATTTTATGGGACAGGGGATTATCAAAATGAATGGTAGCCATATCGGTAACTATATTAGTATCTTGTCATCATATACAGGGTTCTCATTTGGCATCATCACAAGGATGGTCTATTGCTGATTGCTCTTCTGAAATATCATGTAAGGTTGTCCAATAAATTTTGTCTAAATTCTACATGTTTGTATGATGCGAGGAGAAACGAAGATATGATTGTGGGTCCTAATTACTTCAGAAACTGAGATACAACCCACAAAACAGATGGCGTGAAAAGTGCAAGCTGATTACTGACAAGTATTTTTGTGCATACAGTTGATTTTGAGACATGGCATCTGCAATTGATAGCTGGTTTAGTCATACTCATATCATCTTCTCGGTTCATACTACTCAAGACATGGTCAGATTTTGCCGAATCTAGTGAGGCATCCAATCAACAGGTTTTCTACTTTGCATTTTGCTTCAAATAGGCAGGTTGCGGTTGGGACGTGCCAGCTATGAATCATGAGGTTGTGGGTTCAAGTCCTGGCATTGGGACATATATACAATTTCGTAGATAAATGTATATATACGTGTTAGTTGTTTATGTTAGTACTTACCTTTCTAAAAAATAGGCAGGTTGGGTAACGGTTAAAACCGGTTCTTGACCAAAGGGTTAACTTTTGGTTGGGTCGACATAGACCTTATTTCCCTTAAACACTTGTCACCCAAAAGATTAATATTATATAAAAATTAGTTTTTAACTAACAGTCACATTATATTATTTCATTATAAGCAATAGCAATAATCCTTTTTTTGAATAAAATGACTTATAAGGTTTTATGCATAACAGAATATAACTTTGGGCGACTTTCCACTAATTTTATCCATTTGACTCATCTCCTTTTGAGCCAACTTTTTTATTTGACCCGTTAGAGATAATACATGACCCAATCAACCCATTAGTTAATAGTATCGAATTTCCACCTCTACAAACGATGATTGTCTTTCTATTTATTGATTAGTTGATTTAGTTGAGTAATTATGCAGGTCTTAACATCACTAGAGCCGCTAGATTATGCATTTGTGGCATTTCTTCCCGGCATTAGTGAGGTCAGATTTGAAACTATGGATTCTATTCATTTACAAATTGTGGGGCCCATCAAAGTTCTTCTTACTTTGTGTAAGTGGGATCCGCAATAACATTTTCATTTCTTCTCCTACCACGTAAGAAAAATAATTTCTTTTGAAACTAATTTTTTTGGGGTGTGTCAATTCATAGGAACTCTTATTTCGTGGTGCATTGCTTCCCCTTTGTGGAATCAACTTAACAAGTGCTACGGCTGTTGCTGCCTTATTTGGGATTCTGCATTTGGGCAGTGGTCGAAAGTTTTCCTTTGTAATCTGGTACACATTCCCTAGTGGTGGTCCTGGTGGAAAATTGGGTAGGTTGGGTAAAAAGTCAAAATGGGTCGCGCTGGGTGGTAAAAGAATATTTTTGTCTTCCTCCCCACAATTCTTTTTTTTTTTAATGGATTTAATAGATAATCGATTTGTTATCAATGATTACAAAATTCAGGCGGTTGTAATGATTCACATACTCTTAGTTTTGACCTGCTTGACCACCCCTTGTGACCCATTTCATTTATCAGCTTATCTGTTTAAGTTTACTAATTGACCATATAACCCAAATCAAGCTATTAGAGTTTGTTAATTTGATTTCAAGACAATACGCATTTTGATTACAGGGCTACGTTTGTTGGGCTTGCTTATGGCTATGCAACAATCTTATCCTCTAGCCTTTTCGTGCCCATGGCTTCTCATGCCATTAACAACTTAATAGGAGGCATTATATGGCGTGTTACACACCCTAATCATCAAAGGAGAGAGGTGCCACATATCATTACTTCAGTTTTCTTTTGCATTGTTCAAAAACACATTTTTTTGGTTATTAATATGCCATTTTATGCAGGTTTAGTATCGAGTCTATAAAAATGGATCTCTCTGAGATCACGAATCACATGAGATTCTTGCACCAAGCTTCGGGCTTTCTTATAAATCATAAAAAAGGTACAAGCTTTAATTTCCTTTCTTGTGGCTCGTTGTTTTTGTTAATACATTAAAATTTGGTACAAAGCAAATGGTTAGCTTTTATGCTCAACCCATGTCACGTTGTACCACACATTTTCAGTCATTGTACTGACTAATACTATTTATGCACTATAACAACAAATACGAATACTGAACCACACACAGAGGCGGATCTACGCCCGCTCAAGAAATTTGAAAGTACGTTAAATTTTTCCTATATCGGTCCCTGCGACCACAACTTTTCTGTACTGAGGTTAAAACTACTTTTGAAATTTGCAGTACATATAAGCAGATATCGTGGGCTTGTTGCTGGCACCAGTGATCGGTACATACACGTGTCAAAAGGCTACATTTACTGAGTAAGATAATGCTTGTCATCAAAATGCTTAAAGTTGTTTCTGATTAAAATCTTTGTAAGTCCTTACATTTCCATGTGTTGTACATCCTTTTATGCATAAAGTACAGTTATACCATTGTTGCAGTAGATTTGCCAGTATTGCTATGGAGACGTGTTGCTTCTTGAAAGACAGCATTTTGTTGTGTTATTGTCTTTTTTATGCTGTCTAAAAAAACTAGGGGATACCATATATGTTACTAGTACTTCATAAGTTAGTACCACCAACGACAAAAATATATATATTTTAACCTTCTTATATACATACATTTACATTTACCCTCAGATTTACACTTGTTACTCGTTAGGTGTATCTAAGTTTTAGTGCCGCTAGTAGCCCATTGTGATTTTCTTTAATAATAACCCATACGTACGATATCTAATTAAATTGGAGTTTATTTATAATTTCTTATAAACCATGAAAACAATAAATCTAGCTTCTTTCCATCTTTGTAACATCTGTCGTATATTGTCTTAAACTGATTTACGTAACTACTTGTTTCACAAAAGTAGCGATATATTATATGAATTCAGAAAATTTGTATGAAATCGTTTTGCTCTCAACAATTTACAAACTTTTGGCCACGAAGTTACTATATTATGGTGCAAAAAATCATGGTGATTAGTGACTAGACAACTTTTGAATTTGTTCCTCGAATTGCATCGCATGGTTTTTGATATACACAAAAACTGTGCAATAAATAGTTGTATTATTTGTATAAATAATTGTACACTATGCAATAGATAGTTGTATTATTTTTATAAATAATTGTACTTTGTGACATATTTATCAAAACTCATAGCCCAAATAAATAAATGTATGGTAGTGGTTGAATATATCACTTCATGAGTTGTATTATTTGTATAAATAATTATACACTGTGCAATAGATAGTTATATTATTTTTATTAATAATTGTACTTTGTGACATATTTATCAAAACTCATATTCCCAAATAAATAAATGTATGGTTGTAGTTAGAATATATCACTTCATGGGAAAGACGTTATCCGATTTCTACGTGGTACAACGTGGTTAAAGATTATTTTGATACGATAATTTTGACTTTCAATTTGATTTTAAAAGGGTAGTTATCATTTTAAATGGTTACACCTTTTTTGTTATTTTTTTCATTTTGTGTGTATATTTATTTATAAAGATAAAAAATGTTTAAATGTAAATTTAGTTTTCAGTATGATAAGTACGGATATAAATTAATTGAAGTGTTATTTTAACATAAAAATTATATTAACTATAATGTGTCAAACATTTCTTAAAACGATCAAGTGACCGGTCCTTTGCTATATATGTAAAAAATTAGCAGGTCAAGTGTGACGTAGAAAGCTATCAACCACACAATTTACACTGTTTTCTATTTATTGCTATCAAAATATCTACCACACAATTTACTCTGTTTTCTATTTATTGCTATCATAAAATCTTACTTTATGGTGCGTCGATAAAATCATTATGAAAAACTTAACTTTACAGGCTTTGCATTTATACGCGCGTGTTATCTTTAGTTGGGCTAACGTTACATACTTAAGGAAATTGATCATGAATTATGATGAAAGATTTGTAAATCGCATGTACACTACAAATTTGTATCTCACCATTTTGTGAATATAATGTAAATAGATGCATTACAAATTAGAAAACGAGCGACTACGAAGTCTTGAAGATTTGTGTTATTCTCTGATTTACTTTAACTTGAAAATCAAATAAATCAGCTTTAGTTTTAAAAAATAAATTTAAGTAAATTGATACAAATTCACATAAAATTTCTTAAGTATTATATAAAAAGGCTAACAAATATGAAAGCTATACATGTGGCTTACAATACAGATTGTGTTCATATGTGTCTTGGATTGGATATATGTCGGGGAATTTGGTGTAAATAGTGTAAATGCTCTCAACTTGATATCCTTTATAATCATATAAAGGCATTATTTTTTAAAAGTGATATTTTGACCCTGAATTCGTGAATTTCACTTTGGGATAAAATTAGAATTTTGAATCTCTTTAGACACACAATCAGATTCCAAAATTGATTCCCTGTTCATGATATGTCTCAAACCACGCAAATAAAAACAAATAACACCAACACCATGGTTAAAAACAGTTTATGTCCGTAACTGTTTTTATGGTTCATTGAATCTTGTCATTGTCGTTGTTATTATTCCAGGACCGCAGGGCGTTGCATCCGGAACCCCACAAACGGGAGCGACCCCTTTAACCTGCAATTTTATTTGAGTCCAGAATATAATAATTTAACCGAATATACATACCGCAATATCTAATCTATATTCACTAAATTACCGGTGCACTAAAATATATAATAACACATAAGAAGTATTTTATATGAACTCAACCTTCACTTCTAATTCACTTAGTTAATTCTTCGGCCACATATTAACGAAATCATGTAATATAATAATTATAATTATAATTAGATTTTGGACCTATATATACATACGCTCTCGTCGTCTAATGTTAACATTTATATTAGATTAAGCTTTTAACACGTTGGAAAATGCTTGCATGCCTAAAACACTTTTACTGCATAGATTAGTTCGAACTTAAAATGTAAATGCAAGCAATTTGACGTCTAAAATGAGGCGTAAAAAATAAAATAATAAACTATAAATATACTCCGTATGTGAATTTAATTTATAATTCTGATTCTGATTCTGATTGAGTTATGGAACTATATATGGAACTAGCATTAACGACTATGGACACTTGTTGTAAGTACCACTTAAAGTAACAATAATGTAAGAGGTTCTCTCATTACCTATATAGGTAAAATGTAGTATTAAATATGCTAGTTATGGCGCTTTATTATTTATTTAATATTTTGATGTTAAGTAAATGTACGTTAGGTACAAGATCAAATAACAAACATATAAAACCTTTTAACATGCTACAAATATTACAAGAAACTAAAATGAGAAAACCATAACAAATGCTTAACTGTGCTAAGGTGTACTGAGAATGTAGTTAAACCAAAGGTTTGAAAAATACAAGTCAAATACTCCCCCCAACTATCTTAGTATTTTATGTTCCAATGCTCGATCATATAAGTACACGTTTATTATGAAACGTTGTTAATTTTAATTTGGAAAAATTACATGGATCGTTTAGTGATTTACTTAAAAGTTCACATGTCATCCTTCAATTTCTGACATTTGTAATTGCTTTAATTGCAAATTATTTTTTAAACCGTCCTTTACACTAATAATCGTTAGTCTTTTCCGTCATATATGCTCATCTGACTTGCACCTGAGGACACAATGGTCATCCGTTTCATTAAAGGGTTGTAGATGTAATTCAAGTAAACTACATAAATTTCCCGTATAATTTTTATTTTTCAAAATTTTAATTCATTTAACATTATTTTTAATATTATTTTAATTTAAGTCAATTAGTGCAATTAAAATCTTTTTGAATTATTTTTGATTTGACAATTGAAATGATTTAACTTAAATATTTTTTATTCTAATTTCTGTAAGTGTCTTTATTAACACCAAATCATTAAAAACATCATAATAAAAATTATTGTTAGTGAGTTGGTGTAGATTAAAACAATTACATAAACTAAAATAAACAATTATATTTAAGTTGATCATTTCAACTATCAAATAAAAGATAACTTAATCAAATAAACTAATCAAATTCATATTAAAAAATAATTAAAAAATTATATTAATAGAAAAAAGAATGCTAAATGAATTTAAATTTTAAAAAATAAAAAATACATGACTCATCTTCGTAGTTTACTTGAAATTATACTCGCGATCTTCTAATGAAGTATAATGACCATTGTGCCTCTCATATGCAAATCACGTGATCGTATGGAAAAAACTAACAGTAGTTAATGTGAAAGACTATAAATAAAATAATTTGTGATCATATAATGACAAATGTAAAAAAAAGTTCTGATACATGATTGGTGAAATTTCAAATAAATCACAAAGGTGATTTGTATAATCTTTTATTTTCATTACAAAAGCATATGTTGGAAGAAATATTGATAGCATGTCACTAATCTAAAATACAAATATTACTGTTTTGAAAACAAGTACGTACTCTATTTGTCTCAATAGATAATTATCCATACCATTATTTCGTTTTATATAAAATGTTGTTTACTTGTAAAACATAATTATAAATATTATTAAACATTTAAATATATTCTTTTAATAATTTATTTTTTAAATATATATGTTAAACTTACCTTAAATATCAAAGTAAAAGTGACATCAATTTATCTCAATGTAACTTAAAAACTGTTTGTTTGAGATAATAAAAGTGGTTCGCAAGGACTTAGAGGTGAGCATGATGCGAGTAAGGGCGGATATAGATCAAAACTGCCCCATAACTAAACTTTCGGTTAATCAATATTACTTAACCGCTCGGTTCAGTTAATAAACAGATTAGTTAATTTGTTAAACGTCCTTATATAGGGCGGTTAATTCGGTTAATCATTTACGCCTAAAATAATTCTTCCAATGGTCATATCCTCCTTTCTAAGATCAGATTATTCCCAATAAATTACAAATATACATCTAGACACAAGATTAGGTCTTTCTTCATAGTTTCAACACGCAGAAAATAGTTTCACCCATTTTTAAAGCCCAAAAAGTAGCACTTTGATAGCTCAAAAGGAACGCATTTAATGCAGTTTTACAACCTAAATAAATTCAAAATCAACTTATAACTATTTATTTATTTATTAATACAATATAAGTATAAATATGATATTTTACTGCTACATAAATTATGAATGAGGCGGAGCGGTTAAAACCGAAGTGGGAACTCTCTATTTTCATAATCGAACCAAAAACTTCGATTAATCCAAACATGCTAACTAAACCATTGGTTATATATACGGTACGGTTAATTCGTTTCGATTTTGACAATTAATATGGTTATGGTTCGATTAATTCGGTTATTTTGAGTATGATTTTTTAAAGAAGTCTTAAGAGTCTTTAATTATTTGGAGGTATATATAGGGCACTTGCTGGCAATGAATTCATATTTACACATTTCCTCTTATAACATGCAACCTTCATGGTTACTTTTCTTCTCTATACTTGGTTTTCTTTCTCTTTTCAAACTCATTTTCACTTTGCTCAAATGGGTTTTCATCACCTTCATCCGGCCACCCAAGAACCTCAAGAACTACGGTTCATGGGCTTTGATCACCGGAGCCACCGATGGCATCGGTAAAGCCTTTGCCTTTCAACTAGCTCAAAAGGGTCTTAACCTATTGTTAGTTAGTAGAAATCTAGCCAAACTTAAACAAGTTTCCAACGAGATTATATCGATGCACCCAACCACCAAGATCAAGATTTCCGTTGTGGATTTCGCTAGCAACAATGTGGTGGCAAGTGTCAGGGAGATGCAAGATGTGATTTATAGTGAAAAACTTGATGTTGGTGTTTTGGTAAATAATGTAGGGGTGACTTATGATATGGCTAGGTATTTTCATGAAGTTGAAGAACATGTTTGGATGAAAGTGATGAAAGTGAATGTGGAAGGTACGAGTTTGGTAACAAAAGCTGTGATTGAAGGGATGATTGAAAGAAAGAGAGGTGCCATTGTTAGTATTGGTTCTGGTGCTGCCATTGTCGTACCTTCACATCCTCTATATGCAATCTATGCTGCTAGTAAAGCGTAAGTTAATTAGTCATTTTTTTTCTCTCTTTCTATCTGTGTCGTCTGTGGATTGATGTTACATTTTTTGGTGTTAAAATGGGACGGACAAAATAGTTAAGATAATGAAGGTTACTCCTTTTTTATTGGATGATCACATACTTAGTTTAAAGTAGAGTTTGTAATTTTTCAAAGCAAGAGATCTCATGAGATAAATAGGTTTAAATGAACAAGTTTCGGTTTAATTGATATGCTAATTCTCATGAACTACTAGTTATATATAGGATATATGATATGATGCTCTAGATCCACTATTAATAAGGTATTTTGCTTTGTTTGTATTAGATTTTTCTTATAAAGAGTCGACGGTCGTATTTTCAATGGTAAGGTGCAAAAAGTGTGAAAAAAGTTTTCATGTAAGAAAGAGAGATAATGGGATAAAAGAGTCTATAACCATATATGCACTAGGGTTGTTGTTAGAACAAAAAATATAACACGTTGACAAGCCAAGTCATGGATTTGTTCAAATCTATAAACTTACTATATATGATGATAGTAGGTTATTAACTCTAGCAGGAAATTTTTTTATTAAATGACTTTTTACAGATGAGCTGAGGTTCACGATCATAAGTAAATGTTAGGTGGCGAGGTTTAAAGTTGTTGGGAAAATGTGGTTGAGGTTAGTTTAGAAGTTAGGGTTGTGGTAGTTAATAGACACTGATGTTCACTTGAATCATTTGATGATTGGACCACATGCATAAAAACAAGTGTAAAGTTAAAATCAACTAGTAACTTTTTTTCTTTTTATAAAAAAACAAATAGAAGTTTAGACAAAGTTAACTAAACTTAAAATATAACAGGTACATTGATCAGCTTTCAAGGTCTTTACATGTGGAATACAAGCATCTTGGAATAGATGTTCAATGTCAGGTATTTATCTGTATTTTTAGTACGTTCTTCAGTAATTATAATCAATCTTTCGCAAAATTATAAAGATTTGAATATAAATTAATTTGTTTAGATTTGGCTAGCTAGAAAATGAAGACTTAGTTCTATAGTAGACTTACAATTCATCTACATCAAGAATTGAATTTTAGGTCTCATGTTTCTTCCAAAAGTTTTCACATTTTCATTCACTTTCTATGATGTTTCCTCTAAATTTTATATATAGGTACCATTGTATGTATCAACCAAAATGGTCTCGCAAGTTGCATTAATTCATAAACCATCGTTATTTATACCAACAGCTGATGATTATGTAAAAGCTGCAATTCGACAAATAGGATATGAGTCTCGTTGTGCACCATATTGGGCTCACTCGCTTCAATGGTTCTTTGCTTCTCTAGCTCCCGATTCTTTTCTAGACGCATGGCGTCTTTCCATTGGCATTCAGCGTAGGGGACTTGTTGCATAGTACTTATCTCGTATGAATTATACGTTGAAGTTATGTTGAAACCAATTGTTTGTATTGTTTGGTGAAGATTTTGATGAAATGACATTTTCTGAGACCGAATTAGTTAACGTGCCCCTTTATATTAGTTATTATTCAAAGATGTCACATGTGATATGTGCATAACCTGTTTTTGTACACAAATGGTCCTAAGAACCGCTTGTTGGTGAAAAAAATGCATAACCATGAAATCCAGTAAGTTTAACAACAACAAACTTCATGGTTTTCAAAGTTGATCATTGATTGTGAGACCAAGGGGCGTATGCGTATCCAGTTGAAAGAACAGGGAGACGGCCCCAATCCAGCCCGGCCGAACAGTAGATGTGTTAGGTTCTTCTTTTAATACCCCCACAAATTTCATGCATCCAGCAATATAATGTAAGTTACCGTGTCTCACCAAAAAAGTCCAAGCATCGATTGGGCTTTCTTTTTAGTTAATGTTTGCTAATGTTTTTACTAAACTAGCTGTTGTTTCGTGTTTACTAGAATTGGGGGCAAGGGTGGGTCATAAGGATAAAAGAAATTAAATATTTTGATGTATTTTATTTAAATATATTAATTTTTAATAAAATTGAATTTATTGGGAAAAAAATAAAAAATATATCTTTAATAATCTTAGATTATAGAGGTAGTTTAGGTCATGAATTTTCTTTTAATTTTTATTTTTTTTATTAGTTAAACATAAAAATCACTTAGACCACTTCCAACCCTAACCGTGTCACTTTCATATCATTTGTGTCACCTCAGCGCCACATCAACACTTCTCAAACTGACATAAAAATAACACACCCGTGCGAACTTCAAATGTGTCACTTTAATTTTTAAATCTTACATTTACCAATATATCTTTATCAATATATATTAAACACAAAATTAAAACAAAACAAAAGACTGACGCATATCCTTTCTCACATCGTCAAAGAGACGCATGCCCAACTAACGCACCAATCGACACATCCGTGCCAGTGGTGTCTCCAAACCAACGCGCGTCATTCTCCAAACCGATTGAGCGTTGGGACTGCTATTATGAAAATGGTCTCAGTGGACTAAAGTCTTCCATTGAGAGTTGATGCTTTTTGTTCAACTTTTGACTTTTGCTGATTTCTGTTTTGAGGACACGACAGCACAACTTTTGGCCGCACAAAATCAGAGCTTTTTTTTCATCAGTCATCACATCATATTAACAAAAGTTGTTTTTACCGCCTCTTTGAATTCAAAATCTCCGATATTGAACAATTTCCGGCGACTTACATTTTTGACTTGGAACATTTAGTTTTAATGCTGAAGATTCACAGTCCTGGTGTTGGACTCAACACCAATATTGTTATCCTCTGTTGGATCCGGTTCTTTTACATATTGAGCTCACGAACAGCCACTCGGAAAAGATTGTTATTGATCTCTACGTTAATCACTTTGTCAAAGGATGATGTTTCTACCATAGAGAAAAAGTAAATTCAGGATGCTAATCAACCTATCCCAACAGTTTGCAATAGCTTTAAACGTTCCTCTGGTCCAAGCAACGGGAAGTAACTTCTAACCATACGAATCTTCGAAGAGGCCCGCCGTCTTCATCTAACTGATTTGAATAGATAAACCCGGGCTTGAGTTTGGGTGTTCGTTAATCTTCCACACCTGGACAAGTATGTTGCTTTTTAAAAACTAACTAGGTGTCGAGCTACCAGAATAATACTCCTTCGGTATACTTTCTTCATTAAGAACTGCCTTCACTTGTTTCTCTCTTTTAGATAGAAACACATCATCTGGTATGTTAGGAAAACTGTTAAATTGGCACCCAACGATTGCAAATCCCTAGCTTCTTCATTATTCTTGTATCTTGTTAACGGAAAAGTATTTGTCTTGAATATCACTCGAACGAGCCCAATAAATGTTCCGAAATTGCCCATGGGAGGTTACTCATGAACATCGTCGATATTTCATGCTCCGTCTTCTTAGCGAGAGAACTATCTTCCAAATTACCATGCCCATCTCTTCCTTTTCTTATGCGTTGAATGTACATCGGATCTTCTGTCGTCAAATTCTTCTTCAAATGATTTTCGTAACTACTTCAGCAGAAGAGAGTTTCTTGATGAATCCGGGAAGCTTCGGGTGAAGTTGAATCGTCCAAGTGGGAGCACTCCGAGGGTCTTGGATGAAACATTGGTGTTGTCACCGATGAGTTCTTAAAGAGCGTCATAAAACAAACGGATCTGGTGCGTTGGATTCGTTGGCTAGTGCATAGACTTGGTTTTATCATTTGTTTGTGCTTGTGGCTCATTAACAATATCTTCTGCAACGTTATTTCCTTTTATTGTTGTTGATTATTAACAACGGCATCGTTTCCTTTGAATAATATCAAGAATCGTTCTTTTTTTACCCCGATTTAACCTAAGATTATATAAGCCAAATCATATTAATAAACAATATAAAACGTTCTTGAAAATAATAATAATAATAATAATAATAATTAATAATAAAATAAGAATAGTATAAAATACAATAAATAATAACATAACATTATCAATATTGAATATTAATATCAATTAATTAATATTTAATATTTAATATCAATAAACAAAAGAAAATAAAAAAGAAATAACAATGCATTCATTTTTGAAGTTATTATTTATTAAGAAATTTTCCAAATTATGTGCCCCTGTGCCCACTTTAAAAGTTAAATGCTACTATCTAATCACCGTTGCGTTGCATTGCATTGCATTGTTAATATTAATGTTTTCTTCATCTTTAATAATACCAATATTACCCTTTCCAATTTTTGTCCACCACCATACGGAGCATACGTTTATATAATTATATCTAACTTTCTCTTAAGCCATATATATTCCATTACATACTCAAATTTGCTCCAAGTTTTTAAGAAAGTTTGCTTAACATATTATGAGAAAAACTGTAACTATTAAATTGATAAACGGAGTATAAAAGCAATCGGACGGAATAAACATGTAGTTATCACCGGTTGCATGCATATATATGTTTCAATTGATGTGTTAGTGTGTAGACTGTACTACGTCATTAAAATTGATAGCTTGGCCAAAACAATCACATGCATGTTTTTTGAAATAGAGATTCTTTCATTTATAATTTAAATTGTGTCTTACCTAAATCTATTCAATAAAACCCTCTAAACCCCTCTGTGATTCACGATGTATACTACTGTTAAGACGGTATTTCATAGCTTCAAACTTAAATCATGTTCTTTTAAACATAAATATTTAATTTTCTTCGGTTAAGGCTTTTGCGACATCTTATTAAAAGGTTTTAATCACGTTTATTGTAAAAAAATAATAATTAAAATAAGGTTTAAAATTATAGATGGAAAGCTTTATCAAAACACCGAGTTTCCATTTACCCAACTTATTACGACTAACTAAATCACAATAAACACACAATATAATTACTCATTAATCATGAAAAATCTTAGATCCGGTAGAATCAAAATAACATGCATTTAAATTAGATAGATGAAAAATAAAAAGAATTGTGAATAATGGATAAATAAATAAACATGAACAAGTACACAAGTACTCTGCATAGCTGAATCAAGATACCCCAACTACTAATGACATATGCATCTGTTTTGTACATGTATAAATACTAACATATAGCCTCAAGAATTAATACATGATAAATTTATTAAGTAGCACATAACACATCTTATAAAAAAAATTATTTTCTTTTTACTTTTATCTTTTTTGTAACTTTTTGAATTTTGAAATTTGTTTAGTGTTTTTTAGCAAAACTTATATAACCTCCTTCGAATTTGTAAGTTTTACATTTTCGAAATGTCGTCAACTTCTTTTGACTTTTCGTTTTTTAGCAAGACTTTTTAAACATATTTCAATATTTTATGTCTACTTTTTCCACAAATTACATCTTCTTTTACACTATAAAATACAAATTAATACAAATATGTTAGTTCTCTATTTGAATAAGAAAAACAACTCTACATTTCTCTATTTGGGTAAGAGAAACATATAAAAGTCTTCTAACATAAGCATATAATTAAGGTTGTTCATTAATTGGGCAACCCAAATGATCTAATTGGACCATATAATTAAATTATTCAGTTTGGTCTAGATATTTTATTTTGGTTTAAAACCGAACTTTTATTGTCATCTTTGAATTGATTACTATCGTAAGAACAATGGGACAAACAAACTAAATAGCAATTTATAATTGTTATGTTTCTTATATATACACACACTTATTAAACTGTTTCCGAGACTTGCATACAAATGT
The DNA here is from genome assembly GCA_963921325.1 of Logfia minima. Classification (NCBI taxonomy): domain Eukaryota; kingdom Viridiplantae; phylum Streptophyta; class Magnoliopsida; order Asterales; family Asteraceae; genus Logfia; species Logfia minima. Next base: position 32,275,118 of record OY992772.1, read on the forward strand.
ACAATATCATTAATTACTTTTGATGATTCATTTATCCCTCAAAGTTTCAACTTTACCTCGACTTAATTTGCCCCAAAACTTCAAAAGTACCTTCACGGTCTTTTCTAGCATGATGATAGTACTTATGTCAACTATTATAGTTCATAAACTACTTTATAATTATGCATTAAAGATAATATTAACTATACTTATTGTTGACATCTTATATTTTTTTAGAAGATCTATATAAACTACTAAAGAAGAAATCGAATTGTAAGAGCGAACCCATTGAATAGTAAATTGGTTTGAGTTGATCGGGTTTTTAAATTTGATTTGAACGGTTAGTTTTCAATTTTTAGATACCAATACCAATTGTATTTATTTGGTTCAATCTAAACCGATCAAAACAAACGGAATATCCTTGTAAACTTCAATCTTTAAAATCGACTTTTATAATATCGTGAGTCGTGCTTAACAAGGTCATGGTCGTGCCTCGTTATTATTACACAACCTCAACGATGTTTGACTATTTTGAAAGTAAAGCGATCAAAGGATGTTTGCGGCTTATATTTGAGTTCTCTAGTAACAAATAACAAGAATACAATGATGTGTAAGTTACTTAGAGATGGGTGATTAACTAATCTATGATGATTTTAAAAAAAATTTGTTTGAAATTTAGATGGTTATGCATCTAACAATTATAATCAAAATAATATGCAAGTAAGTAAAAAAGTTAAAGGTTAGAAATATATCGAGACATCATAATTTATAGTGGTTGAGGTAGTCGTTAACTAGTCCACCTTAATCCACTTCCGATAGCACGATATCGGATTTCTCCGCTAAGATTCAATCATTTTCACCGGTAGGAATGAAAATTGTTCAAAGTGTTGTTTCTTCTTCACTAAGAATATAACACTAATCTTCTTTATATCAAAAAGAATATCGCCTAATTAAACTATCTAACTTCTACAATAAGAAGTCTAGACACCAATACAAATACTTCTTCTTTCAATAAGGAAGTCACCAACAATGTCTTCTCCTAATAAGTAGAAGCGAATTAATCAATAAATAATTTTTCTACACCACTTTGGAAGATCACCACACCAAACTCTTCTTCTTATATCACCCTAGAAGGCAACACCACTTCTTCTTCTTCTTCTTCTTCACACTCTTGGAAGAGCACAACAATCAACAACTCACAAAGTGAGTTTTCCCCTAACAAATGGATGAAACTAAACGCTAACTCTTTCTTCTACAAAAAATTGGAAGAGAAATAATGTGAGATCTTTCTCACTCAAACTTTTGAAGATTTCTTACAACAAATTACAACACAATGTAGTGACACAAATGAATACAACTGAATAACCTCAGTACTTAAATCAACTATTAGCTTATAAGCTTAATCCCTCAACACACTTAGTGATAAACAATATGAACATTATATCACTTTTTAATCGAGAGAAATATGAATTTATAAGTTATAAAGGATAAGTTTTAGGTTATGAGCTATATATTTATAGTCTGACTTTTTGAAGTTCAAGCAAAAATCCGTTATTTTTAAAAGTCAAACCCTATAAATCAGTTACTCGAACACTCTTCAAACCTTGAACATGATTTACTTAATGGTTAAAAAGGTTTAACACTTTGAGAAAATACAAAAGTACATGTACATTGGATAATGAAGTACACTTACATTTACCTAATGGTTTTTGTGTTTTTTTTTTTACTTAGTACAAAAGTTGAAATATTTCAAAACATTCTTCCCAGTCTTCTCATTTTTATAAAAACACTATACCTTTTTAAAATATTTCTTAAACTTTATAAAATAACTTCAGTTTTGTAAAGTGTTGAACATTTATAAAAGTTGTGATCAAACTCATATTATTTAACCAAGTAAGAGTTGACTTACCTTGACACAAGTGATGATTTGGAGATATAAGTGTTCGATTAGTTGACTTGATCTTTGACACGACAAGGTGAAAAGTGAACATCAAGACCACAACCGACACATGGTCAAACCTTGGATCAATCGTGAATCAAGCATTTACAATCTCACTCTTTCTCTCGTCAATTTGATCCTTATCTTTCACTCGATGTAAATGCAAGTATATAATTTCTAACCATTCAAGGGACAAAAGAGAAGAAGAAGAGCTAAACATGTTAAGTAACATTTTGGATCAGATGCATATTGTAGATAGCGATGATGAATGGGCTTGGAATCTTGATTGCTTAAAGAAGTTCTTTGTTGCCTCTTTAAGAGAGAAAATAGATTTATCATACCTCCAATTTTGTTTTGCTCTCGAGCCTACATCTTGGAACCCCCTTGCCCGAGGAAAGTTAACATAATATTTCGGCTTTTGATTATGGACCGTCTCCCAACAAGATGCAATACATGAAAATGGTATGAATTTGAGTTCCGTATCGTGTTCTATCTGCTCGGACCTTCCTTAAAATGTCGAGCATGCATTCTGTTTATGTAGGTGTTCCGTGCAAACTATAGATTGGTATCTTTGTGTGGTGGAAGCTCAACATCGATCCCCCTTAATCTCTACAAGAGTTATCCAATCTATGTTATCAGGCGATCGACATCATCAATAATGTTAAGATGTTTTTTTGATTTGGTGATTGTTGGGATAAACAATGATCAAACCTAAAGTATAGATTTGAAGAGTCAAAATCTTGAATATGTAAAAATAAGTAAGTGTTATATTAGTATGTGCATATCTGAGTTTGAGTGATCAATACATACTGAAATGATCACAGACTCTCAAAACTCTACAAAGTGAAAATTCCGGACGTAGAACTTGACAGACTGAGATCATAAAGATTGAGATTCTACAAAATGAAGAATACAGACTGAGATTCTACAGATTGAAAAATGTTTGACATAGCCGAACATTGAAAGAGTCAAGATTACTGCAGATTCATTGCGCGGCAATTCAAGGAAGATTTGAATGTAATCCTATCAATTAGGATATTTCAAATTAAGTATTTGATTAAGTCTTCCTTAATTTACTCAAGCACAATTAATTATCAATTGGCACCTCACGTATATAAATAGATGTTCAATTGATCATTAATGTTATAACATAGATTACTGAAAAAGAAATTCTTAGTGAAAATTTGATAAGTTCCGAATAAGCTTAGTACATTTGAATTAGTTTGATATTGGTAACCTTTGTAATACTTACTTTGAATTATTAAATAAAAGAGATTCATTTGATTCATAACATGTGTTAACTATTTTTGTTTCCGTCGAGAACAATTCATTGATTGATTAATTGTATTGATATTATAATTTAAATTCTTAATTTCATGTATTAATCAAGTTCTGAAATTTAAACGACCCAACAATAATCCCTTCTAACTTGTTCGGTTTTACGGAGAAACAGAAACGAAACAACTTTCTCAAACAATCAAGGTCAAGTGGCAAAAAAGTTAATTGACTCGGTGAAGATCATCTTTCTTCTCTGGTTGACTGCTAGATCCAAAAAGTTCAAGATTGAAGTTTTTAGTCTTAAGATCCTAAGGTCCATCATGAGGTTCAAGTGAATACTTTGGGTGAGGGTGTTGCTATTTAATTTATATTGGTTGTTTTCAGTTGTTTCCTTTTGGGTGGTGTCTCCTGTGTGGTATTTGGTTTTGTTTTTGGTTTGCTATCTTGGTGGCTTTGTTTCGAGATATGTCTCTTTTTGTATTTAACTTCTTGCTAGCACAGTTTTCTTAATAAATTTCAGCTATTCAACAAAAAAAGTTCTAATAATTAAAATTATTTTGTGTTAATTACCTTTGCAATCATTAAAACAAGAAGTATGTATTTTTTACAAAATAATTTATGATTAAATCAAACCAAACATACGTTAACATAAAGTTTTATGAAATCGTAACTGTTAAAAGAAAAATGAAAATCTGTCTCTGAATGTTACAATAACATGCGTATGGTAACTTAATTCTCCCTGTATATCGATTTGGTCCGTTTAGTTCAGAGTTGGTATTAACAAATTTGATTTAATGTTGACACTTGAAACATAAATAATCATTTATCTCTGCATTAGAAATAAGAAGAAAATCAAGTATATAGTTAGTTTACAGTTAAAGATTAGACGGGTCTAGTCCCAAACTCTAAACCTAACACACATGTCATCGAAGTATGACGTTGATGAAAATTTGAAGCATGGGCCGTTGGGGATTCCAAAGAGTTGGGCCACCTACCCAAATGTATACATGTAGCCAGGATGGGATTATTATTTATTTTTTATACGTCACTCACTTGATTATTTTCTCTTTTAAAGCAATCGTATATAGAAGTAGGTATTTAAACGAACCAAATATTTATTAGATATTCTATGAATCAGTGAAAAGTTTATTTATGTTTTATCATTTAATGAATAAATATGGACATAATTTTCCGTTCCCTAAACTACATGAACGAACACTAATATATATTTCGTTCGTTCAATTACATTGGTGAACTATATAAACCATATACTAAGTGTAAAAATTTTATACACTTTATTTGTATTCTATTTATCTAAATTATCTTATATAATTTACTTATTTTTCTTGATAACGATATTCATATTAGGGATGTTTTTTCTAAGTTTGACTTCATATATTGATATTATGATGATACTTTAATTTATATATTCGTTTATTTGTGTTCGTTGATGTTCATGAACAAATTTATTTTCTTAATGAACGAGTATGAATAAAAGAACATATTCATTTATCTATCTGTATTTATTCTTTTGTTCTTTAAAACCTTAATGTACAAACACAAATATATATTCGTGTTCGTTGAAAATAGTTGGTTAATTAATATATTAATTAATAGAGGTTTAATAAGATAAGATAATGAAGATATGCCACGAACCTTTTCTTATGATGCCTACTTTCTAACTTCAATACCTTTCTCGATCTTATAATTAAACCTTCTTTTCTTTTAAAGTTCTATTAATCATTTTCATTTTCTTTTTAATTAAACCTTTTCGTTTGTAGTTAAGTTCTATTAATCATTTTCGTTTTCTTATATCATCGTCAACTAATAATAGTGTTATCTTAGACTTTATATGAAATATGTACGTAATTTATTGAAAATATATTGTGTATGTGTTATGATGAACGGAATAATCTTATGAAAAAACTCGTAACTAACATGCACATATATGGACACTTGTGCATATTTTCAAAACGTATTTATTAGATACAAACAAAACATTTAACTTAATAGACTTCAACTTACATAATCACTTAACTATGATTAGATATATTATAATTAATGACACTTTAAAAAATGTTTGAACTCATTTTACTATACATGATGAGAGACTAAACATTATCTTTTAAAATATTTTTTTATTGTGTTTATTTTTAAATTGAATATCGAATAGCTAATGAAGAAGCATGAAATAAGTTTTTCTTTCATACAAAGCAGTTCAAAAAATTCCATGTGTTCAATTTTATTTTATATGGGTGTCATTTGGTGTCTCTCCCTTTCAGTACAAGTCCTCATACACATACATAAAAGATGTGTATTCAAAATAAGCCTTTTATATATAATAAGACGCGGATCAAGAGGGAAGGAAAAAAATTAGAGAATGAGAGAAGCAAATCTCAACTTTTGATTTCATCATAAATGAATTTTAAAAATCACAAATAATTTCAAAATTTAACATTCATCATCAATAAATGTTAAAAACGTCTTTTTGTTAAAAAAATCAAAGGTTAAGATTTGCTTTCCTTATTCTCCAAATTTTGAAACTTCCCTATAAATCCTTCCCCTATATTTATATATATATATATATATCCCTTTTTAAGGTATGAACAAGATTAATAATATCTATATGTATATTTTAAAGTTGGTGTGCCCTTTTTTTATAATATGTGAATTTATTATTATTTTTGTATTTATTTATATTATGAGTTCTAGCTTGAGCATGTGATTATATAGTGTGCTAATATCTAGTACTTACTGATGTCAATTAATGGGTAAATGTGACAACTTTGAGATTCTTTTTGTAGTGAATCATTCCGTAAAATTTTTCGTAAACTCACTCTAATCTGACGTCCCTGCAATAAAAAGAAGTTTATGTCAAATCACTTAAGATTTTTACGTAGTAGATTCAAGTCAATACTTGAGGAATATATATCAAGAGAAGGTACCTTCGGTTGCTATAATTGAAATCGAGTGTCTTTGAGCCTATTATTCGCAACGTCAATTTTTTGACGATCGTAACACGATTTATAACATCTATTAGTATTTTTAGTCATTTGGGGATTCAATTTGCTTCATATGGTAGTCGGAGAAAAAAAAAGTAGTTAAAGCGAACAAATATATTCAACTTATTATGTAACATATTGATGTGTTTAAAGCAATGGAGATCTTTTCTGTGTCTAAACCTAGGAAGGCGAATATTTGGAATTTTATTGTACATCAATGGTTTTTGTAGATTTCTTCTAGAAATCCTAAATTTAGTCTAAGTTGGATAGATTGGTTAAGAATCCTATTGATGACACTTCTTTATTATAATTGTTTTGTTGTTTAGTTTTCTCTAGTATCAATATAATGCCACTATTAAAAAAAAAGATGCAATGAAGATGAATCGAATGGATTTAATTTACATATGCATGGACATGAGTTATTGAGTTACTCAACTAGAACTTTTATATTAGTCATTAAATATCGGCGATTGAAATTACATGGTCATGAGTTATTGATTTATTTTATGACGATCAATCTATTTGAATTTGATGATTGATGATACATGCCCCTTTCTTAGAGTTTTAAAGCAACATATGCTAAAGTTTATAGTGATGAGCTTCTTAGCAACAAACTTAACATTTTTCGTTAGTTGCCTAATTCATCAAATTAGTTATTACTACCATTATTTATAGTCATCAATGAAATCATTATTTCTAACAAAACTGGATCGATCATAGGGTTCTTAGCAATATACTTAACTCTTCGGTTATTATAACAGCTTAAATATTAAATAGTAAAATTCAAGTTACTTCATGAGTGTATCTTTAGTAAACCTCATAAACCGTCAGATTATAAAGAAATGTATCCTTAGTGTATACTATTATTATTTCAAAGTGTTTACTACCGCATAGTCATAAATAAATATATTTCATTATATATATATAGGAACGATCCATATATGTTATTATGAGTTTTAATTATATATATACTTTTTTATAATATAAGATATAAAATTATATACTTAAAGTATGAATGATCCATTAATATTTTTTTCTTATAGAAAATTTTCCTTCAATCATTATTATCATCATTTAGTATAGAATTCTTTTTCCCTTTTATCATCATTTCGTATAGTGATCAATAAAATATTTAGTATAAGATACAAATTTATATGCTTAAAGTATAAATGATTCATGAACCAATTTTATTTAGAAAATTTTCCTTTTTAATATTGTTGTATGTTCTTGTTACCATCATCTAGTATATAACTTTCTTCCCTTTTATCATCATTAGATATATCAAATATTATGCTTAAAGTATAAATGATTCATTAACCTTTTTTTTAGAAAAAATTTACATTTTTTACTATTATTGTATGTTGTTTTTATCATCATTTGGTATAGTGATTAATCAAATATTTGATCTCTTTACCATAAAATTTATTATAGGGATATTTTTATATATTTTTTTGTCATCATTTGATATAGTGATTCATCCAACATTTTATCTTTTTGTTATTATTTATTGAAGCGGTTAATTAATCATTATTACATGAATACGTAAAATTTATAGTAGTAAATATATGTTAAATTAATTAATTAACTCGTAAATATATATTTTTAAAAATATAGATTAAGATGTAATTTGTAAACTGATTTTAGTTACTTCACATATAAGGTATATGTATTAAATTAATTTAACTTATGACATTATTAATAAAACAAACTTAATTAACACAGTGATATCTTCTTAATGTTAGAATTTATTGTATTTTGTCACTATCAAGTAAAACCAACCAAATATTAATATTATAGTAATGAAATATATTAGCTCAATTTGATTACCTTTCTTATCACGTTACCTTATTCATATATTATTTTCAACTACTTCCTTTCTTACCTTCGGTACAAGTAAACATTAGATAATATTATGTACTGCTATACTACTAATTACATGAATTGTGTATAGGTCTGAAAGCGAATTAAATGTTCAGTGAATATTCTGTGAACAATTCAATGATAAATGTACTTATATTTGTATGTTTAATTAGATTAACGAACACGAATATAAATTTTAATTCGTTTAATTAAAAGAAGAAACATGAACATATCTTTTCCTCTATCGAAACACAAAAATCTAAACACGCATATTTCATGTACCAAAAGTAGGGAAATAAAAAAAACTACTTGTTACATCCCCACATCATCTAATTTCATAAGTTACCTATGTTTGCTAGCCATCTTAACATTTTGTTAGATTTTATTGTTCCAACCGCCAACCAATCCCGCCAACCCTATTACTTCACGACGTATTTATAAAAAAATCACTAATCTGCAAAACCCATCTCCAAGATCCAATCTTTCCCCCAATTTCCAAATCAAACCCCCAAAAATGGTTTCCACTTTCTTGGAAACCCTAAAAATCCAACCTTTGTGGCTAAATTTCCTATTTGTGTTGGGTTTTCTATCCTTTTTAAAGACTTCAACTTCAATTCTGAAATGGGTGTATGTTAATTTCTTCAGACCTGCAAAGAATTTGAAAAAGTATGGATCTTGGGCACTTGTTACTGGATCCACGGATGGCATTGGTAAAGCATTTGCATTTGAATTGGCTAAAAAGGGTCTTAATTTAATCTTAGTGGGTAGAAACCCTAGTAAATTAGAGGGTGTTTCATCTGAGATTAAATCAAAATTTGATAAAACCCAAATCAAAGAAGTGGTTTTTGATCTTTCTGGTGATTTATCTGAAGGAATCAAGAAGATTAGTGAAGCAATTGAAGGGTTAGATGTTGGGATTTTGATAAATAATGCTGGTGTTTCATATCCATATGCTAGGTTTTTTCATGAAGTTGATGATGATTTGTTGACTAGTTTGATTAAAGTCAACGTTGAAGGGACTACTAAAGTTACTCAAGCCGTGTTACCTGGTATGGTACAGAGAAAAAAAGGTGCAATTGTGAATATTGGTTCTGGTGCTGCTATTGTGATTCCATCTGATCCCCTTTATGCTGTTTATGCTGCTACTAAAGCGTAAGTTCACGATAAAGAGATCGATTTATAATTAAGTTTATCGTGCACTATGGATCTTGATTGCTGCTTGTTTTTCATTTGTTTAGGTATGTTGATCAGTTTTCAAGATGTCTGTATGTTGAATACAAGAAGAGTGGTATTGATGTGCAGTGCCAGGTAAATCTTACCTATTAAAATTTTTGAGACAATATTCTTGTTAGTTTCTTGAACTATTAACTTGAATTGTGTTTTTGGATAAACTCTGTTAGGATCTGTACTCACATACTCTATATATTAGGCTTAGAAAACTGATGATCATACACCTAGTTACATGGTTAAGTAATGTTTCTTCGTGCACTACCGTTGCTAGAATTGTGATAATATGTGTTTTGTTTAAGTTTATATGGGCATTACATTACCCAACAGAATCAAGTCACACTCTCGGCATGGGTACCTCATATGCAAGTTGAAAGTAAATGTACATACCCTGAAAATCTTTTTTGCAGCATAATATGGTTAGGTAGAGAAATATGACATTTCTAATTGGGCTCGTGATATTGTGATAAGCTTGAGCATTGGCTTGTATGAAACTATGAAAGAGATTAAGGGTTAATTGTTTCGTTATGTATCGAACTTTGCACTTTTTATTATTGTATGTAACCACCTTTCAAAAGTGCTATTGTATGTATCGAACTTGTGATTTTCGTATATTGTATGTGGACTTGCCTTTTTTAGCTATGACAAAAAAGGAAACTTTCCATTTTTTTAATGGTCAAAAAAGGAAATATTACATACAATATACGAAAATTACAAGTTCAATACATACAATAGCACTTTTGAAAGGTGGTTACATACAATTAATAAAAAATGTAAAGTTCGATACATAACGAAACAATTAACCCAAGAGATAAACCCTTTAGATAAAATTCTCAAAAGTTACAATTAGTAGTCTTGTAAAGTCTAAGACTCGAGTTGAAATAACTTTAGAAAAACTATTTTGTGTTGATAAAATTCTATTTTTAAGTGTGTTTCACAAATGAACATTTTTAAATGGTTTTATAGGTCCCATTATACGTAGCAACGAAGATGGCATCAATCAAAACGTCATCATTCTTTGTACCATCAGCAAGTGGATATGCAAAGGCAGGGTTGAGGTGGTTAGGACATGAGCCTCGTTGCACACCTTACTGGCCACACTCGGTCATCTGGGCTTTGCTTTACTCGTTGCCAGAGGCTGCCGTTGATGCTTGGCGTTTCGGGTTCTGCCTTAAAATCCGAAAAAGGGGACAACTTAAGGATTCTAGGAAGAAAGAGTGATGATGATGATATCTGCTCTGTTTTATATATTGAAAAGTTAGCAGTGAATGCAGTTTGCTTTGTGCTAAAATAGAATGATTAGTATTCAAGTTTCATATGTTTTTTGAATTCTGGTTATATTTATTTCTTCAACCTATGTTCCCTTTCATTTTTGGTTAAAACTGTTCTTTTCCAAAATCAGGCCTGTGTATTGCTGGAGATTAAAAATGTTTCATTTCATTTCATTTATCGTTAAAAGTATCGAATAACAATAGGTAAATTATTAGTGAACGAACTACACACAATCTTACGTGCTGTTAGGAAAGAAGATTTTAGTGTATATGCGAGAAAATTGTAGGTTAGAAGTGGAACAAATATTAAAAGCAGATTGGCATGTAATATACTTGGTGCTCCTGCTGCTAACAACACCAATGATATATGCTTTGGGCTATGGTTTGAACCTGAAATTCTATTCGAAATGATCCTTTTCAACTCGTTATACAACTTATCTAACTCGCTTGTTTTTGGTTAAATAACAGTTTGGTTGATTACAAAAATTCATAACCGTTGGATTGTTTTCTTTTTCCTAAAGACCAATTCAGTATCTAACCCGAACCCATCAACTTTTCTAGAATAAACAAAATCCGACCCATTAAACAACTTAATCAACGGTTCAACTCTAAACAAATCATTAGCCGAATACTTATCTGACCGCCTAGAAACCGCCACGTGTAACACACAGATCCCACCAGCTTTCAGTGTTCTTTGAATCTCCCCTACAAACTTCTCCGGGTACAATGCATGGTCAAACACATTCGAAAATTCAAAGTCAAAGGTCTTATCATTGAAGGGTTGAGAATGAAAGTCACCTTGGATCACAAGTGGCGGGTACGGGACAAGATCCAACCCGATTGAATCCCAAACTCCAACCCGTTTCAAAGCTTCCACTTCTTGCCCGACCCGAGCTCCAACACAAAGTGCTTTGGAGGAATTAGATAATAAATTTTTGTGCTTTAGATCCATAAAGAATTGGGTGAAAACCCGAATCTTTCTGTCCCAATCTCGGGTGGTCCATATTTTTCGTAGCCTCGGGTTGGTGGTTTTATGAAGTTGGTGTTGAATGTAGTTTTCGTATGAGGTGTATCCGGGTCGGATCTTGATCGTGGGACCCTCACCATCATCAACGGTGGGGCCGGTTATCGGTTTATTGGTAAAGATTATGGATTTTAGGGTGGGACCCTCACCATCATCAAAGGTGGGGCCGGTGATCGGTTCATTGATATAGATTGTGAATTTTAAGGATAGAAAGATGAGACAAGATAAAAAGAGAATAAATGATAGAAAATAACATCTGGTTATTATTGATCTTGATTGATATGTTACATCTTTCATCTCATACGCTCAAAATTGTGTTATTGTGTGTTGATTTCTATGTGAGAGACTGTGTTCTTGTACAAAGTTTGAAACTTCATTGTTCTTTCCATCTCTACATGACTACATGGTTGTGTTGTATGAAGAACTTGTTAGTTTTTGCATGAAATGTGTGTGCGTTTTTGTATTTGAGAGAAATAGAAAGGAAAGGGGAGTTAATTGAGATTACACAACAATCAAATGAACTCATCAATCCTATAAATATATACGTACATATACAAATGGTGATGTATGCATGCAAATATGAATACAAGAAATAAAAATGTGGTTTTGATTAAAATGAGACTTTAGTTTCTCCGAAAACATAGGGAAGAACATAACGAATGTCGAGGAATACAAAGTTATTAAGCCTGCTTTTTAACTAATTATAATATAATACAAAATTAGTGGAGACTGGACAAATACATATTGACACGTACGTATAATAATTAGTGGTATATGATTAATTTTTGATAGTGTATAAGTCACCGTCTTAAACAAAAAATCAATTAATATATAACTACATGAGTTTTTCATATTCAAACCAGATTTAGTAGAGATTCGAACTCAGGTAGTGATGAAAAGTTTATATCATCTACGTCGAAAATTTTACATGATAATTGAGTTGAATTGAATGTTGTATACTTTTTTGATGTGTAAAGTAAAAGGGTTAGCTAAAATGTTTTGATCATAGCGTAATCGTAACTCGAGAGTACGCATTCTACGTTGGGTAATATAACAAGCTAGTATCGTCAAATAAATAAGTATTGGTTTGTGTCTTTGTGGTTACTAGAAATAGAATACACAAAAATGGGCCTGGAAAGTAAGGTCCAACTGAGAAAAATAGTGGTCCACTCTCAAGCCTGATAAGAACGTTCAATCAAGCCCACTTTATAATATTGTCCAGATTACCTTTTTAGCTTTTCTTGTCTTCAACTTATCGATAAAGCATTTGTTCATAACCAAAAAAAAAAAAAAAGGTTCTGTAATGTATTATAAGATTTGATAAAAAGATATAGGTACAGTTCAGAAGAGAAATTTTATTATACAGGGATACGTAAAAGATAAATCGATCAAATGGACATCGGGTTCGACCAATGAATCGTTGGGGGGTTTTATGTTCAATTTAACCATCGTGTTGAAATGCAAAACCAAGAATATAACACACATTATATACAATCTCTTTGCAACCTAGCTCTTGATTTCAAATCTGCTAGTCATGCTTAATTTCACATTTTAACAACAATCTAAAATTGGAAACCTGCAATGTCTAAACGTGTTGTTATTTGCTCTTTTGACAAAATACTTGTTGCGGTTACAAGTTTCTTTTCACAAGTAACAACTCATGAGTTGGTAAACCCCTTAAAATCTTATTTACTACATCAAACAAAACAAGCTATATTTTCAATGGATTCAATTGCAAGTTAATTAAATCTATGTTCCTTGTTGTCTTTTAAACTTTTATCATTTCAGGTACCAAACGATCAAAGAATTTGTTGTCATTCTCTAACTTAGATAAAATATTAAATCTTTGTTGCCAACCAAATAAGTTGCTTCCAAAATTGCACAATCATATTGACTTTTCTACTTATAACCTACTATAATATTAATATATAACGTTCAAAGCATGTGAAAACAAAGCTTAAAGCCTACGGGATTCCTTGAGGGTATAAGTTGGAATAAACAAACTTTCATCTTCTTCTCCAAGCAAATTTCACACATTACCTTAATGTGTGGAGTTAGAATAAGATTCTGAGGCTGATACGTATTTTGATACGTTATTTTGTACACTTTAAACTGCAACGAACTCTGTGAATACTTATGCGTTTGTCTTTTGATGCATCAAAGTATAAAAAACGGTGAATTAACAAGTGTTAAATATCATAGTTTTTCTCCATATAAAACTTTTTCTTTCCCTTGATTCTTACCATACCTTTATAACCTTACTATTTTATTAGTGTTGTTTAATGTTTATGTTAGGATTACGTAAAAGTATGATTTATGCAATACGTACACTAGGACCCTACTTGCTGGTTGATACAGATTTGGATAAATGCATTAACACTACCCATTATTTATGGGTACAGTATAAATATTTAATATATAATTTTAATAGATTTATTAGATATAATGATGAAAATATCATGACCGACCTATTTGAAACGGTGGGAGTAGGCATATTTGAAAAGGTGAATACCTCGATGAGTTGGCGTCTACGTCAAGTCCCGGGAGCATCTTTTTAAGCTGAACGAAGAATTAAATGGATGATTCTACGTGAAATAGGTCATCATTTGTTTTTGATACAATATATGGGGACTATTTGGATTATATAAAAGAATTTTACATATATGTACAAGCAAGAAAGTCTAATAACATATAGTACCCTCATACTTGAAGGTATTCACTTAATTTGCCTACATTTGGTTTCATCTTTATTTTTTACTTAGTATTAATATTAATTTTAATTATCTTGCTAAGTGTTCGTTGAATCACAGATTATCATTATACGTGTAAAAAACGATTGAGTTATTTGATCATAAAGTTTTTTTTGAAATTCTTATGATGATCATATATATGGGCTATAATTTTGTAATCGAGTTGAGCTTAAGCTCGATATGACTTGAACTCGGCTCAAATCATATGGAATGAGCTTGAGCTTGACTCGATAGCTCAACGAGCTTTCATGATGCATGTTTAAGCTCGATTTAAAAATGTTTCAGAATAGCTCGAGTTCGGCTCGAAAAGCTCGAAATTTTATTTAAAAATAATTTTTAATCCTCAAAATTATTTAATTTTAATCTAAAAACATCTGTCAATACCAAAAATATATAAAATTCAAATGAATTGCAACAACTATTCAAAAACTTTATAAAATAATCTAACAATATTATAATATAGTATCAATGTCATTTCTAGATACGAAAATATATATATATATATATATATTTGAATATACATATATATCTATATATACTAATTAAGACTCGAATAGCTCGATAATAGTTCGAGTCGGGCTCTTTAAAGTTTGAGCTCAGCTCGATATATATTTCGAACTCGATTTTGAAGCTCGAGGTCGGGTTCGAACTCGATAAAAGTTTGACTCGACCGAGCTCAAGCTCAAATCGAACTCGAATTGTTCAATAAAAGCTCAACTCGTTTGCAGCTCTATATAAGTATCCTTTCACATATTACTACATATTTCGTAATAAGAAGAGAAATACTTCATAAATATAACGTTGTATTTTATGTTGTATATTGATATCAATATTCCTTATATGTTACCATGCTGATTTTTAATATGTTTAACATTAAAACAATAAATAGATCCCAAGAGTTCCTCTTTTGCGTTTGCACGGGTGATCGAATAGAAAATAAGCAAATTTTATTCAAAATTGTGTACAATAAAATTTAAATACGAGGTTATGCTTTAGAGTTTTAGGGTGTTGTTGTCTTGATAATGAAAGGTATCATTGTGTAGAAGTGAAGAGTTGAAGGGATGTTAAGAAAATTATTCAATTCCAATAATTGTGGAATAAAATAACCAAAAATGGAATAATTTTGACATTTTTGACTTTTGTCACGTATTAAATCTGGTTGCTTAGTTTCATCGTGAAAGATATGTGAATTCGTTAATCCATTTTGGTTTGTTTACAAGATACGTATTCAAGTAGAATCATTAACATTTTTGGCTTGTCAATAAGATAGCTATAACTAGAACTTTAAAATCATGGTTCACAATTCACATGTCTTTATCGTTTTTTTCTATGATTATATATCAACTCATTTGAAACATCTAAAATCACAACAACAACAATAATAATAATAATAATAAATTGAACTCTTAGATCAAAATATGAATAGTACATGTTATACTTTAATCGTATGTGATTATGCATTGAATAAATTTTATATATTCATTTATAATCAGGTGTGTTTAAGATATAATTACATATCACGTGTGGTGCTAGTTTATTTGATAGAAAAGCGTATGCAGTGATGTGGCTGTCATCGTACCATTGACTACGACGGAATGATCGCATAATGACGGAGGTGATAGCGGTGTGGTATTGTTCAAATTGTTTCTTTCACTCAATTTTTGAATTAAACTTTTCTAGTTCTAAAATTATTTTGTATTAAACTTTTCTAATTCTAAGATTAAAACAAAATAAGAAAGTTTAGAACATAGACACTTTTTAGTATGATCATAACTAGTAAATATGATTTCACATGTGGATATCTAGTGAATAAATTTTATATATTTATAATGACGTGTGTTCAAAAATGTAATCACATATGACATGTGGTGATAGTTTATTAGGGAGGACTAGTGCGGAGTGATATGGTCGTCCTGGTACCTTGACCACGCCGGTATAATTGTACTTGTCTGATGTCATAACGAAGTGGCCCGTCAAAAGTAGTTTCTTTCCTGTCATTTTTTTGAAATCAACTTTTATTTTTTCTTAGGCTAAAACAAAATAAGAAAGTTTAAAATGTGGCACAATTTTAAGTATGATAAAAAATAATTGGAGGAAAAAGAATTCACTGGGAATGAATGGGAATATCAAAAAGTTGAAAGAAGAAAATAGTTTTTCTTCGAACCATGGAATCGACAAGCATTTTACCAAAATAAATGGTTTTGTGTCTATTACCCGTTTTTCCTCTAGAATAGAGACCAATATGTCATATATATGAGGATAAACTAGTGACCTCGAATATTAAAAAAATTTATAGAAAAATTATCTATGAGAATAATACATTTACATGCCTATTGACAAGTATAAAGAGTAAATGTGATTTCAATGAGATTTTCAAAATGATGTTGATGTGACATAAGGTTATTAAGAATATTCGTATTCAAATTCGATATCTGAATATTCAAAATAGTCTATTCGATATCCGAATTTTCAAGTATCCAAAATTCGATTATCCGAACTTTCGTTTTCGAATTTGAATAGTGATTTTCAAAATTTCGGGTAATTCATATACCCGAATATCCGAAAAATATACTTTTAATATATAATTTTAGATTTATATTACTTATTTATTTTATTAAATTTTAGTAATACAATCTAAATTTTGCAATAATTTAGTTCATTATATATAAGTTTTGTCAAATGAACTTTGTTTATATGTTTAAAGACAAAGCTATTATATATATTACAAAATGTTTTGAATATTTTCGATCGATCAAATCGAGATTTCTTTCATATACATATATCTTATATGTAATTATATTATGTTGAACTTGTCATCAAAACAGTTATAAATATAAATATCGTTAATTTAAAAATACAAAAATTGAAAAAAAAATATGTTTATTTATTTGATTCGGATAACCTATTCTCTTATTCGGAATTTTTGTTATCCCAAATTCGAATATCTAAAATTTTAAATACGGTTTTGAATAGTGAAATTTATTATTCAAAATTTTGAATATGTAAATTTTAAATATCTGAAAATTTGAATATTTAAAAATGAATATTCCTAATGCAATATTCATTTTCATAACTTTCAAAATGATCATACTCTTTACTTTTAGTGTAAAATATATATTATATATTATTTTTTTCATAAAGCCTCAAGTGGTTCTTTAATTTTATGTTTTTATGATTATCAAAATATATTGTCTTAATTTGAACTTTCAGTTCTTTTATCAATTTAATTTTGGTATATGAAAATACTTCTGTCGACATTATTAAAAGCATATGGTATTATAAGTTGCACCGTATCCAAAAAGTCTCTCACATTAACATCACACTATCACACTGAAAAACACGTCATCTCATTTTCATCTATTGTAATTGTAATCATTAATCATTTGAAGATCATAATTCATCTTAATTTTTTACTTATATTATTAAATTAAATTTAAAATAAACTACATTTTTCACCATAGTGGAGACAACGCCTAGGCTATTATGTTAACCGGTTTCGCACTCTGATGTAGTTTGCGACCACGCTAAAAAGAAGTCTCAACATCGTTTGCTCTAAGAGAAATCATAGATAATTGATTATAAAAACTAATTTACCTACATTTTAAATAGGATTACAGGACACATTTTAAATCATTTTGATTGCTTCTTGATACTATCATTTTTTCACCATAAAATAAGTAAAACATATGATAAAACTTTTAAATTGTTAGAGATTATGGGACGTGTCAAATTGCGAACAAAGAGGTCGGGATAAAATGAACATGTTGGCAAACCGTCAAGGTTTCTCCATCTTTCAGTGGCAAATTCCGCCTCTAAAGCCATCAATTTAAATTTTCTTTCAATTTTTCATATTTTTAAGGTTTTAAAAGTTAAGAAAGTGGACCCTTAAATGTGTTTTTTACAAAATCATAAATTTGTTACATTTATTTACATGTTTAACTATGTGGTTATGCTGTCAATATATATATTTAACAATTTTAGTTTTTTCTTTTATCATAAAAATAATTTCAAACGTTAGTGTGTATCTTCTTTTTAAGTATGTGGTTATGCTAGAATTAACTTTTTTAACATTATTTCTAATTCATAATGATCACTACTTACAGACTACATATATTTCTTACTTATAGTATTTTGTTGCAACGCACGAGTATAGTGCTAGTTTCTACAGTAATATGTCATTTCAAAGTGGCAAATGTTATATTTTGTTTTAAAAAAATGTAACAATTGTACATTTTTAAAAATATGTATATTTTTAATGTCGATACTTAAATGTAGACGAATGAACTAACTTTCATACCTTTATTGATAAAATTAATCGTAGTTTCTTTTTAACATTGAACTAGTAATTACGTAATACGATGTGTACATCATATGTTTTGTTGTCTTCGGTAGATGTTTGACGTAAAAGTTAACGTTAGAATTTAACATATGTACACCTCCCTTAAACATATGGTTGTTCAAATTAGCACATCTCAAACGCCTCTAACTTGGATAGTTTTGTATGGTTTGAAGTTAGAAGTTAGATGGATGACTAAAGAATGTTAGGATACGGTTCGTGTTAAGTCAGAAGTGTCTATCTATCTAGATAAACAAGGCTTTATCCGATGATTATTTTCATGATTATTGCAAACATTCTATAAAAATATGAAAAAATTGAAAATCTTGATGATGGTGCACTTAAAATACATTGATGATTTTAACGGATTAAGTATATTAAAAATAGTAAATGTGAACTAAATATATATAATAAGCATTGAATACAAGTTAAATGCATTTTTACATATTAAACTTTTTTCTATAACATTGGATTAGTAATTATATATCAAGTGTTCGTTACACATAATGGGCTGAATTTAAATGAGTACATAAAATTTAATGAGAATAGAAGAACCAATGAGAGAGTTTCATTTATAGGGATACAAAAGTCATTTTAACAAAACTCTCATATTCTCCTCACATTCTTTAAAATTAAATATCTCAAAAATGGTTAGGTAAAAAATTATAAAAATTGTACAAAAAAATAAGCGTTTTCCCTCTTCGATTAAACATCTCACATGTTACACTTTTGACATTCTTTTTTCATTTTATAGTGGGTTTTGAAAAACGACTATCATATGATACTAATGACTATCACATGTTATATCGGGGACTATCACATGTGATATTTAGTTGTTATCACATGTGATAGTTGTTTTTAAAACTCAACAAAAAATGAAAATAAAAAGTTCGTCGAAAGTATATCATGGAGATATCTAATCAAAGAGAAAAAAATGTTAATTTTTATAGTACAATTTTTATATTTTTCAGTTAGACGTTGTTGAGATTTTAAATTTCTAAAAAAGTAAGGTAAAATAGGGATTTTTGTTGTTCTTAATGAAAATGAACAGTTAAAATTAATTTTTCATTTTTATTTGAACTTTTTTCTCCGTATAACAAATATTTGACGTTAAAAACAATTGAAAAAGGTAAAAGAACAATTTAACATACGTACACCTCCCTTAAACATAGGCTTGTTTAATTAGCAAATTTCAAATGCCTCTAACTTGGATGGTTTTGTATGGTTTAGAAGTTAGATGGATGAGTAAAGAAGATTAAAAAATGGTTCTTGTTTTTTCTAAGACAACTATATAATTAATTTACTCAATATAATATATGTATATAACACATATATGTACATAATTCTTATTAAATTTAAACTCATAATCTTTTAATCGATAAACTTCTTACGTACCAGTAAGTCACGAACCCCGTTGGTGAAAATGGTTCTTGTTTTATCAGAAGTATCCATCCACCCATTTAGAAAAGTAAGGATTTATCCGATAACCTTTTTCATGATTATTGAAAACGGTCTATAAATATTCATTAATCACATCACATCACATACATAGATGATTTAAAATTTAAAAGTATTATAATATTTCTCTTTTTTATTCAAATTAAAATTCATTAATATTAAAATTAAAATAGAAAAGTTAAGAGATGGTGATCTTGAATCATGAAATAAGAAACACATCATGTCATCATCCATAGAAAACGTATACGAGAATAACCCCAAAATTGGATTCCACCCATCCACATTCATCCCAGACACACGTATATCTATCTATATATATTAAAAGAGAATAAAAAGTTACTTCATATTTTGTCACATAAATAAAATGACATGTAATGGCTTCTCATCATTTAAAAATAAATAATTATTTAAATTTAAAAATTAAACTAAAAAATAAATTTAGATAGAATTAGATAATATTTAAATATAATAATAAATTAATTAAAAAATCTATAAATGCTACTCAAACACTATTTAAAAAATAATATTAAAATATTAAATTTATATAAATTATTAATATAAAAATTGTTCAACTTAAATTACCATGTATCGCACGGTTTAAATCTAATATATATATATATATATTTTGTAATATACTATTTACGATATACATGATGCGTAACAATTATATTTTAAATTCTAATAAATTTATAGATATGTGCAATGCATGATCATTAATAATTTAATATTATTTGTTAATTGATATTTGAATAAGATTTATACATATTAATATTTTTAAGTTTAATATTTAATAGTTTAATATTATTTTTAAATAATTTTTAAGTAAAATTAACCTATATATTTTTATAAAATAGATAGTTACAAATTAAAAATTAGTTTTAATTAATTAACTAGATTATCAACCCGTGACAATGCGGGTTGAATTTAATTTTTATTTGGTCAATTCTTTTATATAGTTTATAGACCCGCAATAAGGCGCGGCGAATTTAATTTTTATAAATGAATAAAATATTGTGACCGATTTTTTATATAATTTATAGACCCGCTATGACGTGGGTTGAATTTAATTTTTATTTAGTCAATTTTTTTATATAGTTTATAGACCCGCTATAATGCGGGACAATTTTAATTTTTATAAATGAATAAAATATTTGGTCTAATTTTTTAATTAAAATTAATACATCAAATATTTAAGAGGCTAAAAGTGTAATTATACGAAAGAAATTAAGATCGTTGAATCGTAAAGGGTAAAAAAAAATGAAGGGTTCAAATTTCTCCATCATATCATCTTTTAATTATATATAAATATTATAGAGTTTATAAGTTCAATCTTTATATAGAGTTTATAAGTTCGTTTATAAGTTCTATTTTTACTTATATATCAAAATTATAGAGCAATCTAATATACTTTAATGATAGGAATATGTATTTGGAAGCATCCATTATTTTGTTTTTGTAGGCTACCTATATTTGAAAACGATTTTGTAGGTCATCAATATTTGTATATTGTTTCATGTATAACAAATTCGACTAAAAATTCATCGAAAAAGTGTAAAAGAACACAAATACTCAGGATTTAGATAAAACTAAAATAATATAAATAATGTTAATTAACAAATATAGGGTATTTGTGTCATTTCACAATTTTTTATGAGTTTTTAGTCGAATTTGACATACATAAAACAATATACAAATTTGAGTGGCCTACAAAATTGTTTTCAAATATGGGTGGCCTATAAAAATAAAATGATATATTTGAGTGGCTTACATAATTATTTTCAAATCCATAATGACCTATAAAAATAAAATAATATATTTAAATGGTTTACAAAAATATTTTTAAACACGAATGACTCATAAAATAAAACAAAATATTTAAATGATTTCAAATACATAATCCCTTCGATAAATAACATGATACACACGTATAAAAAATACAAATTATATAGATACAAATCCACAACTTCCTCCCTCATTTATCTCATCTTCCTTCCACCCCTTCTTTTTATTATTCTTTCTTCTTTCATTCATTCACTCATCAATATAAATAAAAATCCCCTTTTTCTCTCAAAATTCTTCTAATTTAACAATAACCATTTCCTAACCTTTTTATAATCATCAGTCCAACTTCCACCCATACACTATTATTAACAGTTCTAGCCAAATTGGTGCTGATCATATGAAGATTCTGTTTTTCTGGGTGGGTTCTTGAGAAAAGTGATTATGTTTCTTTGATTTTGACAGATCTTGATTCCATGTAATTCTTTTTGTTTTCTTGATTTTTGATCATCATAAATGTAATAAATTTAATGACCCAATTGGAAATTAAAGTTACCCATGTTGTATATCATGATATTTTCTCTGAACTTTACCACTTTACTTGATGACATGTAATTCTTTTTCATTTCTAGATCTTTGATGATCATAAATGTACAATCTTTATCTGAGTCAATTGAAAATCAAAGTTACCCATGTTGTTTGTGTTAATATCTTGTCTGAAAATATCAACTTTACTTGATGGTTTGATGAATTACACTTTGTTTATGTATTATCCGATGATCAAGAAAATCGTATGTGTGGTTGATCATGGTTTTTTTAATATGATTTCTTGTTGTTTCCCAGAATCCAATAATTGTTGTTTATTTGATCCTTTGGATGAAAGCTTGCTTTTTCAGATATAATGGAATATTCTTTCTTGAAGCAATAGTATTTCTTCATCTTATAGTTTCCATTATTATTGATTTTTTTTTCATCTGTTTCTAATCAATAACTGTGTGTGTGTGTGTCAAAATTTGTTAATTCAATTCAATCATATATGTCTGATCAATATGAAATGTTTTCAATTAATTCATAGTAAATCAATTCAATACGATTTCTGAACTTTATATTCGTTAAGGATGTATCTTTAGATGCCAATTTGATTGTGTTCTGATGATGATCTTGTTAATTTTGTAGTTTTGGGACTTTGGGTTTTCGAGTTAAGCAATAATCTAAGGTATGGCATTGTTTTCTTACTCACAAAGTGTGTTTGGCTGTACATTTGCAAAATGCACATTTCTTTAATTAGCACAAAAATTTTCTAGAATAATGTGGTTTTACAAGTCTTTAGAAGGAAAAATGAACAAGAAACAATATAATGTGTATGAGTGTTAACATATCTTTATGTGATTTCTGACAGTTGATTAATTTGGGCACTGCAGAATTGAGCAGTGCCCATGGATGCCACCACGAGTGGAACACCAAGTATTCAATATCACAACATTCCCGAACAACCGATTCCTGCAACGGTAACATCACCGAGTCCATCATTTAATCGACAAACTCGACATTGTTTTGGAGATGCAACACCAGGAGAATTTCCACTATCTGCAAACCCTTCCATTGTTCTTCATGTTCTCACTGGTTGTAATCTAGACCCTCAAGATTTAGCAAAATTAGAGGCAAGTTCATACTTTTTGATGTTTAAACAATAAAAAAAAAATTAACCCAACATTAAGAATTGATGGTGCTCCTGATTTCTGTGTGAAAAATGTTATTTTGCAGGCTACATGTTCTTTCTTTAGGCAACCTGCCCATTTTGCCCCTGATCATGAGCTCTGTTTACCTGAGCTTGCAGCTCTTGATATGTGCCAAAAAAGAGCAATCTTTAAACCAATGACCTCAGAAAAGCGTGAAGAATTGAAATTACGATGTGGGGGTTCTTGGAAAATGGTTTTAAGATTCTTATTGGCCGGAGAAACATGCACTAGAAGAGAAAAATCTCAGGCTATAGCAGGGCCAGGCCATAGTATTGCAGTGACTTCAAAAGGTTCTGTTTACACTTTTGGGTCTAATAGTTCAGGCCAACTAGGTCATGGCACCACCGATGAGGAATCGCAGCCTCGCATAATCAGGTCTACATTCTGAATTCGCCTACCTTTTTACTGCTTGTTTTTTACTAATTGGAGTCGATTGGACTGTTTGGTTAATGGGTGTCAAATATGTATACAAAAGTTATATATATACATATTCTTTAAGGTCGCTCAAGTATGTATTTGCTTTCATTTATGTGAATTCCGGCCAGATGTATGCTGGAAATTGGAAATTGACAAAAAGACACTCAAAAAAGCACGTCACCATATGTCGTGGTATTAACAAATATAAGTCCTCTAGTTTTTACTCATTCTATTTGTGTTGGAGTTTGGTGCAGATCTTTGCAAGGCATTCGCATTATACATGCAGCAGCAGGGGCGGGCCGAACAATGCTTATTAGCGATTCTGGGCAGGTTTACGCCTTTGGAAAGGACTCATTTGGGGAAGCCGAGTATGGAGTTCAAGGAAGTAAAGAAGTCAACACTCCTCAATTGGTTGAGTCTTTGAAAGACATATTTGTTGTACAAGCGGCAATTGGAAACTTCTTTACAGCTGTATTATCACGAGAAGGAAGAGTCTACACTTTCTCTTGGGGAAATGAGACCAAACTTGGTCACCAAACCGAACCAACTGATCTTGAACCCCATCCGTTATTGGGTCCGCTAGAAAACATACCTGTGGTCCAAATTGCAGCGGGCTATTGCTACCTTCTTGCATTGGCTTGTCAGCCTAGTGGCATGTGAGTTTCACTAAAACTTGTTGGTCAGTTGGTCTTATAGAGAGATGACAAAAATTGACAGATTGACCCGTTTGTTATTCAAATGGGTTTGAGATAAAATGAGTGGTTACTGGTTTCTAAGGGTGAATTAGATAAATGGTCGTAGTGGTTTGTCTTTATCGAGGACTTCGTCCCTCGTCGAAACCTTTTGCATGTTTGGTTTCATTGTATCGATGGTGCCTCCTTCACTTAAAATGACTAAAATTCCCCTTTATGTAATATGTAAACGACGAGGGAGAAAATATGGTTTTGAAGAGGGACGACATATGTAAAAATGGAAAACTACATGGACCATTTATCTAATATACTCGCTTTTAATAACCTGTCAAGACAGGAAAGGCGGGTCAAATGGGTTTTGGGTCAACATTCTATTCTTCATGTCTTATAGTGAGAGAAAAATCAAATTTGTTGCACTCAATATTCTTGAATCTGACACTGATTGACTTGTTGTCGTTAACAGGTCAGTGTACTCGGTTGGATGTGGCTTAGGAGGGAAATTAGGGCACGGGACCAAAACTGATGAGAAACAGCCAAGATTGATACAACAGTTTCAGACTTTAAACCTGCAGCCTATGGTGGTTGCAGCTGGTGCATGGCATGCAGCCGTGGTTGGTACCGATGGGAGGGTCTGTACATGGGGTTGGGGCCGATATGGTTGTTTGGGTCACGGAAATGAAGATTGTGATTCGGTCCCAAAAGTGGTTGAATCATTAAGCAATGTAAAAGCTGTACATGTTGCCACAGGGGATTATACTACATTTGTGGTTTCTAGTGATGGTGATGTTTATTCATTCGGGTGTGGGGAATCATCGAGTCTAGGGCATAATACCGTGGAGGCTGATGCACAGGTTCGAAAATGCCATTGTGTTTCTTTCGCAATTTCTCAGGTTTCATCAATATACACTGCCAATAAAGTTGATATAAAATTTAAACTTTGTCAACTTGGAGTGCTGTATATGTAATACATCTCATCTAAAAGGTTCCATAAAATCAAGTTTTTGCCAAGAAAGAAGTCTGATTCATTTTTAATAAATATAGACAAATTCTGTAAAAAATAAAAATGAACTTAATCTGAGTCATCAATTTGTACAAAATTGAACTTTCATTTCTTTATTGGCAAAAGTTGAATTCGTCACTTTATCTTAGCAAAAATTGAATATTGCACTCCATTATTGGCAAAAATTGTATCTTGCATTTCTTTATTGGCAAAATTGAATCTTGCATTTCTTTATTGGAAAAATTGAATCTTGCACTACTTTTTGAGGAAATAGAAATTAGAATACCCTACACTGACCAAACAACTGTTATCAAACTTTTTTCGTGTGTGATATCCAGGGAAATAGGCATGCTAATGTGTTGAGCCCGAAGATAGTGACATCGTTGAAGCAAATTAATGAAAGGGTTGTACAAATCAGTCTTACAAACTCAATCTATTGGAACGCGCATACATTTGCGCTTACAGAAACCGGAAAGTTGTATGCATTTGGAGCTGGGGACAAAGGGCAGTTAGGGATGGAACTTTCTGCTAATCAAACCGAAAGGCCAACACCGGAGCGTGTGGAACTCGATCTCAGTTAGCAAAGTTTAATGATGATGACTGCTACTACTACTAATTTCAAAATTGTTTATGTTTTTATTTTCTCAGTTTGATGTCAGTTGTTCCTTCAAATGTCTATTTGTGTACATAGAAACAAAGAAGAAGGATTTGTGAAGAATGTTGGTAGGTTGGATAGAAAATGTTATTAGGAAAATGTTGGGAGGCTTGAAGTAAATGTCGTTTAATGGTTTCTGAAGGTGTAATATTAGTTTCATCTGTGTATTATGGTTTATTTGATTTAAATAAGTTTATTTGATTTAAATAAGTTTATTTATTATTGATTGTATAATTCTTTGGAAAAGATGACTATCGGAAAGACCGAGATAATTAGTAGGAGAGGCACATTTGATAAAATATTTATTTTTTCTCATGTTATTTAAAATTTTATATATGAAAAATATTAGTCAAAAAATTATAAAATTTATATTATAAAAGCCAGCGTTTTTTCACTTCAATTAGACATCTCACATGATATATTTTCGATGAACTTTTTTTTTTCATTTTTTTAATTATTAAAAAAATAAAAAAAAGATCGTCAAAAGTATACCACGTGAGATGTTTAATCGAAAAAAAAAACGTTTTATAATGCAATTTTTATAATATTTTTGACTAGCCGTCTATAAGATATTTAAATTTTAAAAATGTGAGAAATGAAATTTTGATGAAAATAAATCGTCGAAATTGATTTATCAATTCGTACAAAAAATTTAGTTTCATTAAAATTTTTCTCCTTTGAAATTTATTTTTTCGGTTGTATATTGTGAAGAACTCGGTGGTTTAGTCGAAAAAATAGGCGAAGGTGTTGTGGAAAAAATAAAAAGACAGAAAAATAAAAAATTTGCATTTAGAGGTTGTTTTCTTTTCTATATGAAGGGTATGTTTGGTGAAGTAACTGTATGCTGTAGCTGTAGCTGTAAGTTGTAGCTGTAGCTTTAGATTTTGAGTTTTTTTGTGAAAAGTTACTTCTAGTAGTTTTAAGGATTTGAGCTTTTCGTTAGATTCCAAAGCTACAGCTTGTACATGACAAATAAAATTTTTATTTTCATATAAGCTTTTCATTCAAAAATTAAAAACTAAAGCTTCTAAAAGCTCCACGTCAAACAAGCCCAAAGTATTATTGAGATATCTCTCGAGACCTTGTTCCAACAGAACAATAAGTGAAAAAGGAACACCCCTTAGTTAAAGAAGCTACTATTTATGGTTTCCTTACAATTTTTATTATGAGAAAGATGACATTTTTAAAATTTGAATCTCTTTTCTATATATTTTATTTTATTATAAACACAACCTACTCTTTAGAAAATTATAATTCAATAAAGTTTGTTTTCAACTAAACGCAACCTGAACTCTAACGTAAAACTACATCTTTGAAATCTTTTTATACGTAAACACAGTTGTCAAACTTAGAGCATGTGTCTACGACTATGTACCACGTCATGTGTTGCCAACGTGATATTGTCCATGTAACCATTGATATCACTTTTAGAGAAAAAAAATTAAATAAACACGTTATACGAATAAATGAATGAGATTTTAATGATCATGATATCTAAAGAGGGTAAGTATTTTTATTTAGGTGTGCGTGATCTTATCGGAGTAATTTTGTGACTGTTCTCGACTTTTTTCTTACCCTTTAAAATGTGCAGCAGCTAATGATATTCACGTGTATGTTTTTTATTTAGCATATAATCATTCTAGAATTAAGAAACTATGGCGCAACTATAGTTTAAATATGTGTTAATTAACTATGGCGCAACACCAGATCGAACAATTAAGAAATCGCTATTACTATCATTCTATAATCAGCGGGAACAATTACAAAATAAAAGATTTTTACAAGGACCAAACCTAGATATCCCAAATCGAAGAAGAAATAAGATGAAGATGGTGTGTGTTCAGTGCAACGGTGGTGGTGTGCTCAGCGATGGTGGTGGTGGTGGTGTGCGTACGGTGTTAGTGTACGCACGGTGGTGATGGTGTACGGTTGTGGTGGTCTGCAATGTGTGGTGGTGGTGGTGGTGTGTGTGATGGTGGTTGTTGATTGTTGGTACGGTGGACTGTGGAGGTGGTAATAGGGGAAGGAAAATGGTGATGGAGAAAGAAGATAGATATAGAACTATGATGTATTTAGGGTATTTTCGTCTTTAAAACATTCATGGGTTGAATTGATTTTAAATCCATTAGACATCGTTAAGGAATGAACATTCTGTGAAGGAAGAAATGTGGAGATTCAAACAGAATTTCATTCTTACAAATTTGGCAATAAACACAATATAAAATGGAATTCACCATTAAATTCCTTTAACCAAACACGACCTTGGTATTAGGTTAATGTTTACAGTTATCACATTAAAATTGGTTTCCAAAAAAGAAGGTAGAATGGGCCGCAGGGTCAGGATGGGTGAAAGTGCCCAGAGAATGTCTTGAGGCATTTACAATTGGGCTGAGAAAAAAAAAAGAAAAAAGAAACTCCAAAACGTTAGCCCATCTAAAAATTTTGTAAGCCCCTTTAGTTTATCTACTTTGGTTATACAGTGGCCTACTTTTTTAGCCCAAATCAAACAATAGATATATGAATTGTCATCAGATTGAAAACACTAACAAGAAAAAGATTTACACATAATATCAGTAAACAGCAATAAAATTACACACCGAATATGATGGGTTAATATTGACACCTTAAAAGAATCAAGTGACTATATGATTAATTCATAGTATGTCCACTGTTACCTCAAAACCCCTGTTTACCTCTATGGCTCCATTCCATCACATTTGTACTCACTTATTCTCACACAAAGATAAATCACATGATATATCTATGATCTATCTAATCCATGTAGATCAAATACATAGTACCCGAATACAATTTTATTAAAAAAACGAATCAAATACAATATAATAATAAAAATACATATACATGAATGTGTATATAATTTCTTTATCATAAAGAAAAAGTAGAGACAAAAAGGATATCCTGAATGATAAGCCGATGTCCGTATTTGACACAGTTCTCTTAAAACAGATTTACCGTATGTTTTTCAAAATACAACGGCCGAAGCAGTAGTACTGCCGGACTTAAACTCATGTCTGAAATGGTTGTTCATAAGCTAACTCGAATAATTGTTCTTCACATAACCAAAATCATGAGGTCCTAGTGTGACTAGAACAAGATCCATAAGCTTACAAAACTAAGGGATAAATATGTGTGTTTTTCATTTGAAATCAAAATGACACATGTATCAACCACCAAGAAATAAGAATATAGAAATCGGCTAATAAGAGAATAAAATTCTCTACTGTATTAATCTTGAAAAGGAAGACCAATTAGTTTTAATAACAATAAAATATAATTTAAATGATAATTAAATATCACTTTAAATTTATAAGCTATTTGACATTGAAAGATACCATATAAATATTAAATAAAATCGCATTTACTTGCAAAAATTTTATTTCACTTGAGCAAAGTGTCATTCAATTGCTATTTTCCAACAATCCACTCAATAAGAGTACAAGGAGTCGTGACCTTTGTGTCACAGTGTTCAGTAATAGTGTTCTTCGGGAACATTGTTGCTGAAAAATGTGGGAGTGGGAACAGTGTTCAGGAATTTCCTTTTGATTTTTTTATTTGTTAGAAAATTCAAATAATTTAACAAATAAATATTTTTAATCTAATCTATTTTAATTTTAATGGATTTAATTCAATTAGAATAACTTTAAAACATAGTTCATTTAAAAATGAACCCATTTAAAAAATAAGTCCATTTAAATAAATATGAGCCCAATTATAACCTAAATTAAAAAATAGTTTATTTAAAAATGAGCCCATTTAACTAAATATGACCCAATTATAACCTAAACCTAATGTAATGTTTGTGCTTCTTTCTCTTTGGCTCTGGCTACAACAACACACATTCACGCAACCCACACACAACACACACTCACGCAGCACACACACACAACAAGAATATAAAACAAGAAAAAGAGAAGAAAAACAAGAAGAAAAAAGAAGAAAAAAGAAAAAAAAATACAAAATCTGAAACACAACGTGTGCGGGGGGACGTTGTGCCCAGAACTCCGGTCGGAACTTTGGCCGGAACGCTATCCCGGAGTGGAGGAACGGCGTTCCAGTCAGCGAACGTGCACGATCCTCCCCACTCCTTGTGCTCTAATAGTTATACTTTTGTTATTCTAGTACAATAAACAAGAGATCTTAATGCATGTATTTATCTTATAAACATAAAAATACTACTAGTTTTTATAAAAATAACTTATTTATTTTCATAGTATTAAAAAAGACACCGTGATAACCGATGATTTGTCGGTATTGCCGAGATAAACAAGTAGTACTAGTACTAGTAGTTGTAGTACAAAAGTTAAAAAAATGAATCGGTACTACCCTACCATACCCTACCCCACCCTTTTCAGTACTGTTACCCAAACACTATCCGGTCCCCAATCCCATTCCTCATAACTCTCCACAACTGTCCCCTTTATTTTCCTTTTTTTCTTTTAATTATTTCACACGCAACCTTCCCTTCCATCACACAACCACCAAAAACCACCGCAATTCACAACCATGATGCACATGACCTTTTACTGGAGCCGTAACGTTACGCTCCTTTTCAGCTCATGGACTACCGATTCATGGTTCACTTACTCCCTCACGTTAATCGCATGTCTTATTTTCTCTATTTTCTATCAATACATGGAAGATCGACGCCTCAAATTCAAGCTCCTGTCATCATCTACTCCTAATTATACCACCAGCGATACAACTACTCCTTTATTGAATAATAAAAAACTACTTCCTGTCACCGGTAATCGGTTTATTGGATCACTACTGTTTGGAATTAATTCAGCCTTAGGTTATTTTCTTATGCTTTCGGTTATGTCGTTTAATGGCGGTGTGTTTGTTGCGATAGTCGTTGGACTTGCTGTTGGATACTTTTTGTTTAGGAGCGGTGATGATGAACAAGTTGTTGTTGATAATCCTTGCGCTTGCG
Source organism: Logfia minima (assembly GCA_963921325.1). NCBI lineage: Eukaryota > Viridiplantae > Streptophyta > Magnoliopsida > Asterales > Asteraceae > Logfia > Logfia minima. The sequence continues at coordinate 32,306,475 of OY992772.1, forward strand.
CTTAATTAATTACTTGATCCTGATTGTGTTTATTCTAAAATTTGATAGGATCGAAATTGAAAAAAACATAAATATAGGTGAATTTGAAGGTGTATTTGCTGTTCTGTATAATTATTATTATTATCTTGATATTTGTTTCGGTTTGAATTGTGATCAACCAAAATACTGATTATGTGTTTTGGATTTGGATAGTTGAATCGGATTTAGGTTTTGGTAATTCATTTATGCAGAACGAGAATTTCACTGTTCTTTCTGTTTATGTTTTTGACTTATAATTTCACATAGACATTTGATCAAACAGATGGAAGAGTTTACATTCGTTGTTTGCTTTATAACAAATAGCTTGAAAAAGTGTTAGATCGTTGTTAGTTATTAACGTTTTTACGAATGTATTAGGTATTCAGTTGTAATTGGAACAGTAAGTTCTTTGGTTGGTGAATGGCAATTCATATATGAACAAATTTTGGGATCTATAATGATAGATTGTGGACATTTGGAAGAAATAAAAGTAAATTGGGACAAAAAATTGCAGAAAACTTCAAAAAGTTTGCAGAACCATATGTACATATCCCCAAGTTACAAGATTGAGTAGAATCTCTTAAATAACCCCTTTCAGTAATGCTGGGCTAAACTCAAACTCAATTCGATAATTGTCGAATCTTCTTGGTGCAAGCTAAAACATGGCTCGTGAAAGATTCGTGCTCGATAATATTGGACCCAATAATCGTGAAAGATTCGTGCTCGATAATACTGGACCCAATAATCGCATACATAGGGTTTTAGAATCTTGATAAGAATTCAAGCCAACTAGAACTTGACACATTATATGTTTCAAGTTCTTTCTTGTATTCGAACTCGATCATAATAAAGTTTAATCGCAATTTAGGATACTTTGAGATCCATATAACACAATCTCATTCATACCTAACGTTGATATCATAGTTTGACAAATGATCCCATATCTTATGTAGCAAATGATATTAAATGATAATTATTATTATTATACATTAAATAATCATATATCCTTTCAAGTGGAAACCGTTTATTTAGGTCTTATGTTATTTTACTTAAATAAACATGCGTTAGAATAACAGATGAGCATCCTCTAAAGGTTTATAAAAAATAGGTAAAAACTTAAATATAAGTTATGTCGATGATCAAGGTAAATGTTCCTTTAATCAATCATGTGTTACAGTAGTATAATGTGTCATTATTATGTAAGATTTGTCAATATATGAAGTATTACATGTGATAAACACATGTGACAATAAAAAGTATCACACGTGATGGTTATTATCACATGTGAGAGCAGTAACTCGGGTATTAAATGTGTAATTGTTAAGTACAAGATATTTGGAAAAATAATATGAATCATATTATTTGTTTGATAGTAGTTAATAACACACGTGTTACTAGTTAAATCAAAGCTTGGTACATATATAGTAAATCTAGTAAGTAACACATGTAAGCACATGTGTTACAATTGAGTAACACATGTATTACTCACTACTAACACATGTAAGACTAGCAATATAAACTCTTGCTCTTTGTACATTAGTTCTCTCGTTTACCCTAGCAGATATTTGGGGTCCTCCTTACACAAAATATGATTATGCGTCTTTGAAAATGTCATTACTACAAACTTTCCATTTTCTAGCAACTTCAACATAACTCTAGCTTTGTATCCCATGATTTTAAAATTTGAACTCATTTCTAGCAACTTAAACGTAACTCTAGCTTTGTATTTCCGTATGGTGTTTCAATCTCATTTGAAACGTATGGAATTTGATTTGGTGTGACTTGTGAACCTATAAAACAATTATTAAAAACTAAAGAATACACAATATCACATGTGATAAACTATCAGATATCACATTTAGTCTTAAATTTGATCATAGCTTTTGTATACAAAATAACAAGATCATCTGTGTTACTATTTTTTAGTAACATGTGATATTGATATTATGGACAATCACAAAGGAGTCAAATACTATCACAAGTGATGATACTAACTAACACACGTGTTAGTATCAGAATATCACATATAGTTATATGTTATATTTTAAAGAATAACATGACACACTACAACTATTTTTTAGTATATAATATGTGATACTGATATTATGGACAATCATAAAAGAGTAAAATATCACCACATGTGATACTAGTATGTAACGAATGTGATACTAGTAAGTAACGAATGTGATACAAGTAATACATGTGTTAGTACCATTAGATGTCACATTTCACAGACTAGCTTATGTGTACAAAATAACGAGATCACATGTGTTACTATTTTCAGTTACATGTTATATTTTCTAAAAGTCATTGGAGACTTCTATTTTTTAGTCTATAACATGGGATACTAACACTATGGAAAGTACAAAGGAGTCAAATATTATCACATGTGATACTAGTAACTAACACATATGATACAAACAGTTTTTTTTTTTTTAATTTATTACCCATAGACTTTCTTCTAATATGTCATTCCACATCATTTGTTTGACATTCTTCTATTTCAACCATGTCTATGTTGATGAAGAGTTGTACATCACAATTGTTTTCTATTTATAAGTTATCATATGTGATACATATATTCTATTCTTGAATTGAAGAATTTTCAGTTGTGTTTTGATTTTAACAACTGAATCACATGAATTTACTGGTATCACATGTGATACTGCATGAGTTTTGTTAATCAATTTTCACATTCACAAAGGTTCTCATGTTCCTTTTTTTTTTCAATTCGAACAAAATTGATTAAAGAGTCAGTAGTAGAATACATTTTTGTAATTTATATCGATAGTGTCTATACATAGTCCACTAAATGAAGCTTTCAGTCTTTGTCACGTGATGAAATGAACCAAATGAACATTGATTTGTCTGATTCAGTCAAATTCGAAGCTCATTATTGATGTTATATGATATTGTGATATTTTCTTAATTTACCTTAATTTGGAAGTATATAACAGCACAACACTATAACCCCATGAAATCGTATAATTGCCCGTCTATCTGTGCTTTCGTTTAATAAACATGTTCTGCACTTCTGTTTGGACTTCGGATAGTAAATAATTTTTTTCTGTGTTGTATGCCTGAAGATTTTGGTTGAATATCATTTATATTACATTATTTATGGCGTCGTTGAACAAAGAAATGAATTCCATAGGGTGGTAAGCATTTTTTCTGTTTGTTGCCTGCAAAACCACCAAAAACGGTACATTATTCCTTTTAGTCTATGGTGGAAGGATTTGGGAATTTAATTTTAACTCGCTAAACTCCTGTTTTGAGTTTATAAGACGCATGGGAACTAAACATTACCATTTCTTCATAGAAATCTCTTTTCTCCGGTACTGGGTTGACCAAATCAACAGCTGACAAAGTGGGGTCGGGTAACGGGTAAAAAAGGTAATTTTCTGTTACTGGTAATTTTCCGGAATCCATGACAAACTCTCCGGCAGAGAGATTGGATGGAGATCGGTATTTAGATGGTTTGGTAATTTTCCGGAAACCATTACCAAGGTAATTTTTGGTTAAATTTTACTGACATTTGATCAAACGAAATGAACCAATAGGTGATTTTTGGGCTGTGTTTCTCTTTCTATTGGTTGAAATGTATACAAAATATGACAAGAGCAATGCTGAAATTTTGGGATCTATGATAAACTGTGAACATATACAAAACATGTACATAAGTACCAGGTTTGCAGGAGTTCTGGTGGAATCGAGGCTCGCCATTTAAGATGAAAAGTTAACATACGCTACCCTTTTACAAGCACAAGCACAACAGAAATTAACTAAATTTACATTAGATTCTAATTGAGTAACATGAAGGTTCTTTCTCTAATTTACTTTTCTAATTAAGTTCTAGTGTAACAGAACCATTCGGCTACTTTTAAACTAAAATTACTGCTAATGAACCAAAGAATAACACCATATGTACATAAATTTACACATCATCTCTCTCTTGATCACGTATTCGAGAGATGAAACCTTTTGTGAAAGAATGAAAGTGATAAAAAAGGAGACTACTTTTTACACAAATGAGGAACTAAAGGAGACTACTTTTTACACAAATGAGGAACTACAAAATTAGTCTTGTGATGTAGTGGAGTATTCGAAAAGCATACGCTTAGATGGAGCGGACTGTAGAAGGAGGCGTAATCTGCTTGTTAGCTGGTAGATCAATGTCCATTGCATTGCCATCTCTGAATCCTTCATCTGTCTCACCACAGATGCCTGCAAAACCACCAAAATTGAGGAAATTACATTTATTCTTTGGCAGAAGGATTTAGGAATTTAATGTTAACTCCCTAAACTCCTGTTTCTAATAAGAAACATGGGAACTAAACATCACCATTTATATACAGCAAACCCTTTTATCACCATTTCTGACCAAATCAACAGTTGACAAAATGGACATGATGGGTAACGGGTTAAAATGGGCAATTTTGTGGTATTGCTGATTTTTTACCCCAAAAACTTTTTGGCTGATAATTTTCAATTTTTTTTATAGAAAAAGAGTGTCAAATATGATTACAATATATTATATATCATTAATGATGAATCTATCTTTTTTGAAAGAAAAAAAAAATGATTTAGGATAAAAAGGAAAAAAAGTTAGCTTTCAACCCCATATGCTGTGTTCAACCCATTTGATGTGTTTCTTCAAGCTAGCTTTATTCATTTTACCCGTTAGATAAAACATAACCTTAATCACCCATTCATACATAAATGCGCAAGAATTGCCACCTCGACTATGAAAACTCCTCCATTTTCTATGTACCAATATTAGTAATCTCTGATGTTATTAGTAGGTAGCAACTTACCTGAAGGCGTTTACCCAACTGGACTTCAACCTCTGTCCCAAATGAAATATTGCTGGCAAGGGATTTAAGGGGATCAACAGTTGGATCGACAGAAAGCAAGCTAGGGATCTGTGGTGCATAAACAAGCCTCCATCTTGCATGTCCGAATTCACCCTTCCCTTCTATTCTTGGCATTAGTGTCTCAAGTGTTGCTGTTGCAAGCTTTTTAAATGCTAATTGACCATCCCCTTCTAAGATAGATTCTGCCAATTGACTCTCGAACACTCTAGCAGCCTTCCGATAAAGAATACGGAAAACATGATTAAGGTTCAATAAACAAATTCCAACATTAATTAAGAGAATCTTAATGGAAATGAAGAGGTATCCACCGCATAAATCACAGGCTTGAACACAAATTCATATTACAAGTTCCCTATTATCATTACAAATGAACTAACAATATCGATCTTAGCCTGAAAGAATCCTTAGTGCTTTTGTTGAAAGGTTAATTGGAAGACTGACAAATAGTCAAACGATCTCCTTGAACCTTTGCAAGCACTGTATTATAGCAAATATTCAGATTTCTTCTTTTGAAGGATTTCTTTAATCAAACAGATGTACACTTTCAAGCCTTCAAGGCACTAACAAATACTTTATGCACTTGAATGTTGACCTGCCCAACATAATAAGTGGTCCTAGCACGTACCAAGAATACGTACAGTCCAAGATCTATTATGTGTCATGATCCGTAATGTGATGGAACAAAAACGTGTCCAACCTTTTGTGGTTAACCATATTTTTCTCCCATTAACCACAAGTGGAAAGAAATTAGTTGGCATGACACTCCCATTTTTTCTATCTATAGTTCACTATTTCTAACTCTCCAGGATAGCTTTTTCAATGGAAACTGCAAGTTACGTGATAAATATATTGCTTATCCTGGCTTCTAGTTTTCTAGTTTTGATGATCTGTAACCATAACTATGCTTGAACAATACCCGCTTTCATGCGCACTCTTGAGTATCGACCAGCTTTTACTTTGGTGAGCGCTAATTAAATAACATTTTATCACTTCAAATCAAAAGATTATACGCCAGAAACTAAACTACCGTGACCACTATAAAATAATAGTACCTCAGAGGGCGACAGAACATCCTGTTCGACAGAACGTGTGGATGTGACAACCAAATTGTCCTGCCATTTACTTGCTCGACTTTGAATCCTGAATTGCCACTCTGATCCAACCAAAGCCAGATCCAGCATTGGATCTAATCCATTATCAGCCTCAAACTTGGCTGTATTCAGATGCTCTCGCTTTAGTCTCACCTAAAGCAACACGTTTATTATTAGCAAAACGAAAAAAACATCATTTACGAACATATTAGCATCAAATCATTAGATGAAGGTTCAATTCTAACCTGTGTTGCAACAAGGTTCACATCACCATTCTCAAACATTAAAACACCTTTGGGTTTTAATAACTTGGGGTGAGCGATACCATTCAATTCAAGCTCACCACTAACAGCAAAGTTGAGAATTAACGGATAAACTATCCTCAACTCTGGACCAAGAACCAGCTTCAAGTCAGTCAGCCGGATATCTAATTTTGGTTTACTGTTTACTTGTCCCGTTCCCATGTTCACTACTTCAGCCTCTTTACCTGCAAAACACTTGCACGTTTAGCTTTGCTTTTTATCTAGCATATCAATAAGAAAGCTGAAAGGATACGAACCTGAAGGTTGTTGAAATGAGGTATTTATAGTTGTGTGTTTCAAATTTAAGACACGTGAAACATATTTTGATGCAACTACTTGATTGTATCCACCACTTGGCATGCTTGCACTATCTGAGGCCTCTTGATTTATAGCAGCAGCTCCTCCACCTTTCTCGTGAGGTAGATAAGCTTCTCCATGGCTCAACTTGATGTTCCCAGATATGTTGGGTTGCAGTATAGAGCCTGTTACCTGCAGCTGAGTGTCCACTTGACCACTGTGATTTCAACAAAGCAGGTTAGTTAAGTAAGTGTAAATGGTGTATTGGACTTGCTAAATAAAAAGGTCCAATCACAACGAACAAGCAAACAACAGCAATGGTCCTCTAGGTTTCATACTTTGTGGTGTAATACCATTTCGTTACTCACAATATTATATAACTAACTTCGCTCAAGTTTCTTTCTCGGGTACCCAACCATGTTTGCGCTAAATATAACCCTCTTGGTCGTTAAGTCACCTCGATACGCTAGGCACTAGGCCAATGGCCCTTTGGTTAGTTTAGGTTTCTTTACTTTCCTTTTATTGATTATCATGATCCTTTAAATAACTTTGTATCTACTATAAATAGAATTCTGCACCTTACACGGAAAAATTCTTCAAATCTTGCATAATGCATAATAGTATTAGTTGTGCATGATGATGAACCTCTACATATATTCCAATCAAAAGTTGGAAGACTTTCGTATCTTGGCACTTAATGTACTAGCTTAAGCATTTGGACGAGTAAGGAGACATTTGCAATGAGGTAAATACCTTAACATATTCTTTGCTCGTACTTCCAAGACTTCAAATTTTAAGTCGATTTTATCAGCAAGTGATGCTTCGGTTGTCCTCAGGGGTAGGTTACCTTTCACCGAAAGCTTCCCTTTTCTGCTAACCCTACTTTCCAAAGATCTAATGCATAACCTATTGGAATCCATGAGAATTATGCCCCCAAAGTTTGTAAGTGGTTTTCGAAGTATAGGCGTAGAAATTGTTGCCCTGTGAAAAGATGCAGATCCGTCGAGTATTGGTTGTTCAACAGTACCTCTCACCTATTTTAAATTGGCACCAAATAAAAGACTAAATGATCATGATAAAAAGGGTTAATTACCTCTATAATTAACCATATAGATGAAAGAAATCACGAACCTGAAGCATAACTTCAGCACTCCCATTGAGCCAGTTGGCATAAGGAGACAATGCGGTTAGCAACATCATGCCCCCATCTTTAACATCAGCATCCACCCTAACTTCACCCACATCCAACACATTCCAATGTAATCCTTTAAGACTCTCTGCCAACTGAGTATCCCAACCTTCTTCATTCCAAGATGCTTTTTTGTCGTTGCTTTCATCTATAGATCCATTTTTCCCTTTAGTCCAACCAGGAACCCAACTTGCTTCAGTTTTATCTTTTTCAAGATTTTCTTCATCTTGGACTAAATTCACAGGAACACTTCCTTGAATGTGTACATGACCATTTTGTATGATGGGTTCAAACTTTGCATTAAATAGAAAACGGCTGGTTGAGGTCAACGAGGCAACAATTTCAGCCCGTCCAAGATCAATGCCTCCAATGGCACCATCGAGGAGTCTTACTTGCACGTCACATTCAGGTTTGGCGAGACTTCCTCTTAGATCTCCTTCCATGTGAAGTATACCCTTTATTGGTGCTAAAAGTTGTCTCAATGAATGAACGGCTTCATTGGCTGAAGATTCTAGAACCTGCACAAGAGCAGGAACTAGACTAACGGGAAAATTCAGAACCGCAAAGTGCAAATTGGTTTTTGGACCCAACAAAGTTCCATCAGCATGGATTGTGGCATTATCCCTTTGAATAAACATTTTCTCGAGGCGTAGACCATCATCATTACTGTATGCACCAGCTGCTAGGACACGCTGAGTTTTATAAGTTCCCCATTCCCATTCCTCTCCTTGGAAATCAAAATCCGCCTGAAGAGTTTGAAAAAGAGATACAAGTAACTAGAGTTTTGTATGGTGAACCTTAATAATAATTTCAGAGTTATCAGTAGTGGACGAGTCCAACAGTTAAGAAGTCTGAATTTGCGGTTATTTGTCATATATCAACAACAAAAAGTAAAGGAATCTCCAGGATCAAAATCCATTATACAAATATATTGTTGCAAATATGAAGCTTATGGCATGCCCAAAAGGGATTGTAGCATGTATTTTGGAACAAACTGAATAGATGATTTTGTAAGGATCGATTACTAGAAACAAAGATTTCAAATTAATTTCATGTATCATCACTAAGCATTATATATGGACATAGTTGCACCCAGGGGGTTTGTGGTTTGGTAATATACCATAGTGTCGCCATTGCCTCCACCGCTTGCATCTAAAGATCCACACCAGCGACCTTTAAGCTCGGCTAAACCTGGAAGGCTTAACTCTTCCAGAATAACTTCATCTGATGGGGAAGAATGCCCACGAATTTCCTGCAAGTTTATAAAAGTAATTAAAAGAAAACGGCATTTAGGTCCAATAAGAATATGTTATAGTAACATACTTGTTCTGGTTGTAACCAATTACCTCGAGAAGCTTCTGGAGACTTTCTGCATTAATCCCCACAGACTGTATGCTTTGTATAAATAGATCCTGCAAATTGGTTGATAGCAATGCAAGATTAATACCTACGACAAATAATATATTATAACCAATCAAGATTAATATGATATGAATTGATTATAAATATTATTTGGCTCCTATTAACCCGTTTGAGATAAAAAAAAACAAAATAAATCAAGCCATACACAAACTAACGAGCAATGCATATTTAACCTCGTTAAAACATACAGAAAACAACCTTTGATCTAAACTGAAGAGCTGGATCAGTACTTCGAGAAAGAAGCCTGGCAAGAGGAAGCATCTCAGCAATTTCAGCACGAGGAACCTCAAGCCTCATTCTCCATCGACCCATAGAGGATATGACACTCCCAAGATGACCAGCCATTGCTCTTCTTAGTAAATTGCCTCTTTCTTTGTAGCCATCTCGTGAGCCAGGCAATACATATTCACCTTGAAGCTCATATTGGCTATTCATCTGTTCCAAAACCGCCTTTTCAACAGTGATCTACAAAGTGCAATATAGTTCACAGGGTTAACTGTGTAATATAGCAACTTACACTCAGCTTCTACCATTTATATCAACGTACTACTCATATTTCATTTTACCATATGGCCAGCTAACTAAAATCAGAACAGGTTTTGGTGAAATGGGTGATTTGTCAAATTTTCATTGATGTGGAGACCACTTCATACTTCTAGACATACAATTATTAATGTCAGCAGCTACCTGAATTTTTAAATAAGTTTCAACACTTAAATTGTCCAGCCAATCTTCAAAAAAATAAAAAGTTATTTAAATTACTAGTAATAATTAATTATGACCTAACATCACCAAGAACACACACAGAGATGAAGTTTCTAAAATAGAAAAAGATTGATGGTTCCATTTACGTATAAGTACTAACCACGTCGCCGCTCCATCTAGCAGCCACGTCTAGAGCTTCTCCTAACACACCGCTAAACTTCGGATGCAGTAGAGATAAGATACCATGACCTCTTCTCTTCTGAAAATTAAGTTGGAGTTCTGCCTGCAACAAACAAAACTATAAGAATAAGGAACAAACAAAGCACTTAAACTACAACCTGCAAGTAAAAGGCATGTAAGTTACACGTCTGCTGATCTTCACTATGTTACCTAGTTTATTGTGTATAGTAATGTGTACAAGTGCATGGCCTGAAACATCAGAAATAAAATCTACAAAAATTAGCTTACCCTTTGTAACGTTCCTCTGAGTGAAGCCAGCTCCAGTTCATCAAGTGGTACATGTCGAACCTTATTGCACAAAAGGTGGACTAGTTATACATTCGAATGAAAATTATATAATAAAAAAACCTTTTATCTCAAACCAATCAAGTTGATAACAAAGTTACTAATACATACATGTTTCCAAACTTTTTAAGATTTCATGGAATGTAACATATCATGACTCTTTGATTTATTTATTATGCTTGAAGTTGTCACTCAATCATAAGCTCTGAAATTATTAAAGTTCGGTTGACATTAAAGTATTATTGATGGTGGTTTTAATATAAAAAATGTTGCGGAGAAGAGCAAGTACCTCTAGATTGGCCGACTGAAAAGGCTGATAGCAAACATTGGCCCTTAACTGCCCCTTCTGAAGAGAAAATGACACCACGTTACCAATTATGTTGTCCTCGGCAATCGATTGCAGTGGTCCAATGACTTCGACTGCAAGACTTTCATCTGGCCTACCAGTTGCATCCAACTGCATCATGGATATAACGAGCACTTAAGACACGTTCAAATTTTACATGGGGAGTTTACAATCTTTAAAAATAATTTTGGCAAAGAAAGGGTTTAGCCAAATATATCAAAGGGGATAGGGAAATTCAAGCCATAAAACTGAAAACAATATAATATATAATATAGATATCTATAGATAGTAGCAGGATCTAAAAAGAATAAAATTTGGGGGGAGAAAGGGGAGAAAGAAAAATTTTAAATAAAAAACAAGTATGATTCAGCAAAAAAATAAATATGATTTCAAAAAATGCTTTATGTGATTCAATAAATACTTATCTATGATTCAAAAAACATTTTCATTAATAAATACTTTTCTTGAATCAAATAGTTAATTTGCCGAATCAAAGAGTTAAAGGAACCTTTCTCCCATTTCTCCACCAATTTTTCTTTCTCCCTTGAACCTACTCCTCTATGGATATATACATTATTTTAACATGTACTGTTCAAGGAAGCAGTTAAAATTGTATTGAGTTGTGAATTCCATTTTGGGGGCATCTTTTTAACAGTATAGCAACATATAGCTGCTCTTTCAGACCTTAATACACTCTGGTGAGATGTGGAGTACTCCAGCTAACTGAGGTGCTAACAGCAACTGATTTAGTTTAAGACCTGTGATTGAAACATCACCAGCGAGAATCTTTGACAGTTCGGCATCATGTTCACCTGAACTGGTATTAGACTTAACAACTTTTCCTTGAAACTTGATTCTTCCGGTCGCTTTAAGATGGATAGGGCGTAGAGAATCAAATGCATATGAGGAAACCAAGCTGAAAAACTCAAAACTGCGCATGCGTAAATCCAATTCCACTCCCTCCACAATCACAGGCATGGCAGGTCTTGCATCAAACTCTTTCCTATTTGACCAATTTTCAGCAGGATATGAAGTTTGAACTTTTGTAAATAGTTCAAAAGCAATCGATGAAGAACTAATGGTGATGAACTCGTGCGATATAATTATATCTCCTCGAGCATCTCCAAACGACCCTTCAGCTTTTGGTGCTGTCCACTTAATATCGAATCTCCTGTAACATAAAATATATAAACATAATAGAACACCCATAAGATGAGATAGACAATAGAAACCACATTAGACATCACAGACAAGTAGGATATAGTGAAACTGAATACAATTTGATGAGCTTGAAGCCTTACGGTTTGAGCAATGAGCCTGAGAGTTTTGTTTCTCCATTCAAATCCCCTAATTTGAAGGGTACAAGATGATTATAACCAGGAATATATCGATCCATTATTTTGTCAAAGCATAAATTCCCAGAAAAATTCACATCCATTGCCGTGTCATCTTCCTCACCCTGAAAAAGTTAGAAAGTGCAAAAATATTAAAAATTAAATCAACCATAAAATTTCCTGGAAAGGATCAATTGAAGATATAACTGTCTTTCTAAGTTGGAATAAAGACTTGGCAGGTAAAACCAGAAAGGACAGGAGAGATAACAAACAAGTCATATATACGGGATACATCTATGTATACACGTAAGAGAGATCTCTAAATTCGAATCCCTAATAACCTGTATACTCAATCTTTTCTATATTAGTAGCAATGCTATCACACTTCCTCATGCTGAGGTATAGATCTAGTGTGGTTTATCTTTTCCTCCTAGTCATAACTTTGGAGCAAACACATATAAGTACCTCTGGACAAATCCATGCGTTCCCTGCCCCGCGAATTTCGCCACCATCAACAAGACTTGCTCTGATTCCATATAAATCTGCAACCTGCCATGTTTTATGTTGCAAAAAAGAAGGATTTGAGTTTAAAAATAATAACTTTTTTACAAGAAATACAGACTATAAGATTAAGCAACTTACACAATTATCAGTATTAAAAGTGAAATTGGCTGATACATAAGAGAATGGAACCCTGTCAAATGCTGCCACTGCACCAGCCTCTTTATTCTTCATGATTGCCTCATACGCAGCTGATGTAGGAACATCAGCTACTAAACTAGACATTTTTCTTAAGACCAACCCACTACCCACAAATATAGGCGCATCCAAAGGGCCTTGACAATTGAAAACGGCTGTCACAGATCCTGCCAACTGCAATCAATGACGTAAAGACCAACTCAGACACATTATTATCATCATTCTTGGTTAGTTGGTTTTACCATATCTCTGACTATGCAAATCCTTTTTATTCTTTTTTTTTGTTTTAAGTTAACACAAAATAGTTTGATGCAATGATTTAAAAAGAATCGACACACTGAAAAACAGTTTTAACATTAGCTTAACTAACTAATTAAACAAAAAGAATTATAGAAAACATACCGGAAACAGCAGAGGTTTCATTTTGAAGCTTTGCATGAGGGCATTTACTTCCACAGAAGGGACCTGTATTAAGAATAGCCACATTAAGCATATAAATAAATAGCAGGCTGCCTTCACGAAAAGCGAAAAGGGATAGATAAATTTGAGGGCATACATATATATGAACATGCACCTGTAATATGACTCTCATTATCATAGTACAACTAATATTAAGGGTTCAAGCAAAGTAAGAAGAACCTGACACATAAGGTGAAATTCTCCTTCCTCTGGTTCAATTCCAAAATCTCCAGAAGCTTCTAGTGGAACCTTGCCAAACCAACCACTAGCATTGTGTAAAAATATACGTTGAGCACGGAAACATAAGCTTGCAGATATGTCCTACAACAGAAATTTGGGTCCATTTGTCAAAGATAATGATCATGATAATATAAGCAGTAAAATAAAGTTGGTCCATACAGAAAATGAAGAAGGCGCATCTGATATTTGAAAAGCCAACCCCGTCACATCAAGTTGCCCATGGAGATTGGGAAAACTTTCTCCTTGTGACATGCATATGTGAACCTGAAATCCGACAAACAACCACTTATCATCCCACCAAGAATAGTAACCCAAATAAAAATAGATGATACAAGAAACAATATCCATGCTTGAAGGATTAATGTAAGTACCAACTCTTTAGCAACACTAAAAGTGGATAAAAGGTAAACTAAAATTGTAGAAACATAGAGTGTCAAGAGAATCACCTCACCGCTAGCTCTTCCTTCATAAAATGCAATAGGAATTTCTAAAATCCTTTCAAAGAGCTGCAGAAAAGATAAGAAATCATACAAACTTGGCTGAATGGAATAGATTTACGGAATTAAAAAGAAATATGATACGGAAAAGATGTGGCATATGGGCGGGTAGGGTCATATGTCAACACGGACAATCTTGATACATGCCGAAACGGGTCAGCTCAGGTTGGATTGACCCAAAAGACTTTCTCAATATCCTTTTTAAATAATAAATGTGTCAAATATGAGTATAAGAGCTATTTAATAAATAATCCCAATAATAGTCAAATTTTATTTATGAATAGAATGATTTAAAAGGTTTTGTGCATTAAAACTTACTTCTTTCATTTTATTCAGTTAACCCATTTCATATATATAACATAACCTGAATTGACCCATGCACGATTAACAAGACAAAACTGCCTCTAGAAAAATAGCATTGATTGATTTCAAATATATGTTCTATCGAGCAATACTAGCTATACCTTACCGGAGCAAAGAGATTCAAAACTTTGAGATTGGCATGCCACTTTTGTTCCACTGTATCGACAAAAACATCTGTAGACAACCAACCATCATCTTCAGATGTTACATCTGATCTCCACACCTTACGGTTACAGGTACCACTCAACTGTACATGCACACGGCTGTAATAGTTTTGGAACTTCACATGTCCACTCGCATTCTCCATTTCTCTGTCAATACAATAAACTAAATAAGCTTAAGAGACTGTTTGTTATCATCTGAAAAATGTGATTTCCAGGAAAACATGTAGTCTAAAAGCAGCAGTGAGTATATTCTATATAGTGAGGTCATAACTTCTTTTCTTTTAAAGGAGAATCTTCAATTAAAATTGCTTTTCTATATTCCAACTACAACTAGAAATAACACTGTCAATTAGGAGTCTGTAAAGGATTATCAGATTTTATACTTCAAAGAAACACAGTAGTTTTTATTTAACTGGATTGATAAAACTAAACTGATCAACGTATTTTCATGATGTGGCATTGAAAACTTGATTCAGATATATTCCTTAATACCCGTCGTTTTAATTAGCCTCTAGGAATCGAAATAGATGAATCTTAAGCCATTAACACTATATAGAACTGGTTACAAAATAGAAGTGATATTTACCTGGGCTCATTGTCACCATATGCAAGTAACAGCAATGTTCCACCTTTAAACTGGACAGAATCGAGAGAAACAGGAACCCTTTTCTCAACTCCTACTGCTTTCTCCCCACTAACCCCTTCAACAAGTTCACCAACAATACCTTCAACTTTCGGAACTACCTGTGACTTGATCTTTTGGATGGGACCAACAATTAAGTTTGACCACAGATCTCCCACCCCCCTGTCGTTTGTGTAAGATGCACCTTGAGAAGACAGGCTCAAGTGCTGCTTGGTATCCACCTTTTCATCTACATTATTATACACTTCATGATTATTCATTACTTATGTTTACAAGTGGAAGTTACGACCAATTTATGGGTAAACAGGTCCTTATTCGGGTCATACTTTGCCTCTAACCTCCTATATCATTTTACTTCAGAACTTTGAATATCATAGTTAATCTGTCATAATAAAGTTCTCTTAATCATATTTAAAGCACTAATTATTTTAATTCAACAGAAAAAGATTATAGTAAATAATATCAGAAGTGTTTGTGCGTCGGCCCAACTGAATCAATGTGCTCCATTTCGAGCCCTTCTAAAATTCAAACATTTTTTACCCTAACCTGTTTTGACTCCCATTTTGTCATTTCTACTTGTATTATTATATTAAGATTTCTGTTCACCCACACACTGCAACATCACAGAAAGATGATATCTTACATTCATTTCTATGATTCCATTTAGTCAATTAGCATATGAAGTACACTAAATTTATATAAAATATCATTATTACACTTGAGTAGTTACCTTCTGGAGGGAATTTGGTCCCTAAATACACTTCATGCCTCTCTAATTCCGAGATTTCCGGGCAAACCACAATAGGAGCAGCAATATCTACCTTATGATCATCAGAATCAACCCTTATGTTCAATTCCGCAGTATGATGATCGTCCTTTTTGTCAATTACGCTAGGATCCATGAAGTATGCATGTGCTGCTGATGCACTGTCCTCAAGAATTCTTCTTTTGGCTGATATACCATCAGCAAACATATCTCTCATGTGGACCTTCCTTCTCCTATGCTTTAATGGTCCAGGTATAATTCGTGACCAAAATTTCATCCCTGAAATAGGTATATTTACACCAAATGATTTTTCTAAATCTGCATGTTTCATATCATACTCTACACCAGCATCCATGCAGTGGTGATCCTGCCAACGAAGCTTCTCATCCACAGAAAAAACTAACTCGGATGTCGACAATCCTGCTGAATTCACACTATTTTTCTTCACAACATGAATACCTTCTATTTCATTAGAGCCACTATTGGGAACAATATATCCTGCTCTTGCAGCCTCTTGAGCTTCATTGTCTCTTTCTCTATCCATTCGGGCTGCTGTTTCCTCTCTAGCAATTCTCCTGATTTTTGTACGATTATCAATACCTTCTTCAGTGGACAAATGCTTCTGCAAAACCCCATCAGTAAATGGTATCCCTAACCAAGTATAATTTCTCTTTTGTGCAACTAACACCGTCGGATTAGACAAAACAGCATCGATTACAATCTTCCCCCTCCTCAAACTTGATAAGGGGTGGAAACGTAATTTAAGAGTAGGGACCTCAGCACATGAGAATTCTTCCTTATGAGGCCCAATTAAGCATGACTCCAGTGTAATGCTTAAAGGAGAAATCCTTCTAACTTTACCGAAATGAAGGTCACGTTGGATATAATCGCTTAACATTGTGCAAACTGATGGTAAAAGTTTCGACTCTACCAAAGTCTTGGCTTTTCGCTGCCCGTACCATAACAACAAGCACACCCCAGATATCACAGCACAAAAAACTGAACATCTAAATACAAGCAAACCTTCATCCCAGACAGTTGACAATGACCTAACAAGAATCTTGTTTCTAGTGAAAGGTTCTTTCACAGATTTCACCACGAACCCACTTCTCAATCCTATATTCTTCCATAAGATTTCAACATTTTCTCCACAAGATTGTGAAAACCGAATCCCATGAGATATCCAGTCATTTTTCTTGGCACGTGGAACAAACTTGTAACAAGATTTTCTAGGCGGTTTAGATTTGTCGAGTTTTGTGTTTTTAGGCTTGAAATTGCTTTGGAAAGGTATCCCAATAAATGGGCTAAGAAGTCTAGTGCTCATTATATTCAGTTAAAACTCATATCACAACTTGCAGCTCAAGCATTGGGGAAACAAGAAGTGACTCTTAGCCCCCCTAACTAAGACATGAAATAGTAACTAGCACAAATCATCAAATTGTGAGCAAAAAATAAAACAAATAAACAGTTATTGTGGATTAACAGTATATATGACTACTAATGCCCAATACATGAATAATTAACAATACCTCACTTAGATATGATAAGAGGTAATAGCATATATTTTGAGCACAAAAACCTCCCTAATAAAATGTAATGCGTTAGTATTAATACAGTATTGCAGTAGTTCACTTGGTTATGTGGAAGAAGAAAAAAAAAAAGCAAATGCAAGTTTGCAACTTTGACGCCCGAACTGAACTCTTCAAACGGAATAGGAAAACCTATATAACTTTACATCCTATACAAAGATTGATGTCAAATTCAAATATAATTTTGTAGTTTACAACAAAACAGCAGCATATACAATAAATATACTACGTATTAAATAGGCAAATCAAACTTGATAATAACAATTACTACATATAAATGTATGATAAATTAACTTAAACAAGAATTCATAAACACATGATCAGATACAGTAAATGAAAGGGTTTACAACACAACATCCGTATGGAAGAAGTGAAACTTGTTTGAATTGAATTGAGCATTCGCGCGAAAGGAAGATGAAACGAAAACTTTAGGAAAAGTAGGGGAATCGAACAACCAAAACAACGAGAGAACAGATTATAGGTGTCCGGCGAAATAGAACGGAGAGAAAACGTGAAGGGTGAGAAAGTGTGTAAACTGTGAACACGCCAAGTTAATATACGTGAGTGGCTATCTTGTCGTTATATATAAGGTGTTTGATTTATTTAGTAAGCTTATTAGATTTAAAAAAAAAAAAAAAAATTATAAGATTAGACTGTCAAATTAAATCTGTAGAATTACTCGGTAATGAGTTTAACCTTATGACTCATTTACAGCAAGAGGCAGATTCACAACCTAAATCGCTTCCTCCAACTCCATTTTTACTCGAAAACGATTGATTCCGAAGATACATAAGATCTCGATACAACCTGTGATGACTTTTATATATATCCAATGCAGAAGAGAGACGTATTGAACAAAAATGAATTTTAGAAAGAGAAAAAGCAAGGTTTAATTTATATAGATACAGGATTT
Source organism: Logfia minima (assembly GCA_963921325.1). NCBI lineage: Eukaryota > Viridiplantae > Streptophyta > Magnoliopsida > Asterales > Asteraceae > Logfia > Logfia minima. The sequence goes on from OY992772.1 coordinate 32,324,911, forward strand.
GTGTATGTATATATTGTGATTAACGTACAGAAATGAAATGTAAATGATATTAAAATGTAAAGAAAGGATTTTTGGTTTTAATTTTTTAATTTTAATAAAAGTTTTGAGTGGACAGTGGGGACGGTTGTGAGAGAAATGCATGTTTTCTAGCATTCAAGTCTTCTTGTAAATAATTAAAGTTTAGCTTTGATTTCAGGTTTCGTGGATTGCTTACTGATTTTGGTTGTGATATTTATCTAATTTTGGTTTTCTGATAGTGCAGTAAAATGATTAATTTATCAAGGTAAAAGGCGTCTATCACACTTTCCATTTCAGTCTTCCTTGGCTGTTTTGGATTGTCTACTGACATTAAACGAGATTGTAAGTTTTTGACAAATCAGGTGGTTGTGTAAGAGCTGATTGATGTATGAAACTTACTCTTCGACTTTAACTTAAAGTTGTCAAAGTTAAGATCAGTGCATTTATCGTTATGTTGAAATTTACCAGGATGAAGGTTGTCTATTAAAGATGGGAATTATTGGGTTTGGTCCTTTTGCCCAGTTCTTGGCAAAGACCATGATCAAACTGACCATCTTATTACTGCAACATCAAGATCAGACTATTCTGGCCATCCGGGTGTCCATTTCTATAGGTATGCTAATTGCTAAGTTATATATTCAACACTTAACTGCACAATGCACTTTAGTACTCTACATCAATATATGTTCTTATCTGTGAATATGTTTATATAAGTATTATTTGTGTACGAATATATGAAGGGGCATAAAGGCATTTATGAAATTAGAGCATGATGTGATTCTGATATGCACATATGTCAGTACCAGGAGTAGTCAAGTCTATCCCATTTTATTGCCTTAAAAACCAACACTATTTGCTGATGTACTCTCCGTCAAAGAACACACTAAACATATCCTCCTTCAGGTACATATAATTCTTTTTTCTTTTTTTTTTTCCTTTTCTTTTGATGAGGCAAATAATGTTTACTCCAATACTCCCTTCATGAAAAAAAAGAAGTAATATTTTGATCCAAAACAAATGCGTTCTTTATTTCGTAATTTGAATCATAACTTCCGTTTGTGTTTTGATTTGGTAATTATTCTAAAAATTTGCAAGTTCAGTTTTGTATTTTTTGTTCTTTATCAGGAAAACATCATTCTTTGATTTACACATGAAATTTACCAAGATGGGAATCCCGTCACTTCAGGTGTTTAATGTTTCTTAGTTCTAACTTCTGCAACAATTGGGGTTTATATTTTTCATAATATTACGGCCTTTTATTTGCTAGGTTGCTCATTAGTCATTAGTCAAACACTTTTTTTCCAACTATGAGTCAAGTCAAATGTTATGTTTTTTCTTGGCATTTTGAGAGTATTTGTTAACAATAATATTGACTTTTGACTCTCTGACTATGTAAAGCTGGGTCAATGTCATATAATGATCAAGAATTTGATATGTTGTATATAACATGCTACTGCAAAACTGATGTCTAAATCTTATATAGGGTAAAAAGGATCTCTCCATATGTCATAAAGGCAATGCAAACATGAACTGAAACAAACTTTGGAGTTCAGATTCAAATGAAACGGTTAGCTTACAAGTTCAAGTTTTGCCCCATTTACAAATCAATGGGTTAATTTTCCATCTCTTTTTTTCTTCTTTTTGTTATTAAAAATTTTAAATATGTGCTACTAACATGGTAAAGGTTCCATTTTTTTTTCACTTGAGGTACTACAGTAACTTACTTCTAGGAATTATCTTCTATGTGTTTTTAATTGTAGAGGTGGCGATTTCGACCCATCTATTTATGAATGGATCGATGTTCTTATATGTGTATTTATATTTCAGAGGTGGAAATTTCAACCCATCTACTTATGAATGGCTCAATGAAGGTGGTGGTTCATCTTTAACGGTACAAAGTGGTTAAATAAAAAAGATCAGCTTAGAAGGAAACGAGTCCTAAGCTCTTGAAATCTGTTTTTAACCCGCAAAACCTTCTAAGTCACTCATATTCAAAATATTAATTTTGTTATTAAAATATATATTTTAATCATGCTCAACTGAAAATGGATAAGGAAAAGGGTCTAAATAATCTTGGCCAAAACTTGCTCTGGTGACAAACTGATCTGTTTCACCTGTTGTGTGTTTGCACATTCTCTATTTATTTTGTTTATGTGTTGTTTGTTTGCACGTTAACATATCCATGGTCATAATGTGCAACATACTCCACCAATTGAGACTCCAAACAAACTGGCTGATTCTCATCATCATCATCATTCACATGCTCTTCTTAATGAAAGAATACGTTCATCTACCACCTGAAGGTCAGCTGCATCCCATCCTTTGCAGGATCTCGAGATAGGTTTTTTATACGATTCAAATGAAACGATTTTTTCAATGGTATGCATTTTCTTAGGTGTGGGCCTTGATGTTGGAAAGAAAACAGAAATGTTGGCAACTGGTGGCAGTGATGTTGTGATTAATCTATGTCATGATTCTACTTTTCCAGATAAAGAGGATGCATTCCGGAAAGAGGTAACATATCTGAAAATTGCTTTTTTAATAGTTTGTTCTTTTAGTTGCTTGTATTGGAAGATGATAGCTCTGCAGGTGCTTTTTATGATAGGATTTCAAACAGGAAAAGAAGTTCACGAGGTGGAGGTCAAAAGTTTACATACATATATTACGAAAGGAAAGTCAAAAGTTTCCTTATTTACTGATCATATTGCAGCAAATTTCTATGTTGTCTTTGTGTAGTTTTGATATACATGTCACACACCTGCCCATCCACGTTTTGCAGTATTAGGATAACTTTTAAACACAAATGAGGACAGATCTTGTTGAAGATTTGGAGAAATGGCTACCACGTTGTCACACAGAGGTAAAAATTTGCTGCAATTCGGTTAAAAGTGCGATAATTTCTATTTATCATCCCAAGTCTCACATATTTGTGCATATTGGTGACACCAAGTGACGTTATCAAACTCCTTTCATACACTTGGATCTCGAATAGGGGGAAAAAGTTATCTATTAGTTGGGTAGATTGGAATTGTAACCCAAATTGTTCTTGAATGTCCCTTTTGTATCTTTGTTTCTTCCTACTAGTGTCTTACTAGTATGTTAATAAAATTTTGTTGTTCGAAAAAACAAACTAAAAAAAAAACTTAGAAGATTAAATTGTTAAATTAAAATTAAAGAATGACTCGGTTTAAACAATTGAAATTTGAGTAAAATATGGTTATTAATTAATTTTTAGCATATTTTTAAATTTTAAGTTTAATGTTTATTCTTATAAAACACCGCACAAAGGGTTTATTTTGCTTACGGTTTATTTTGCTTACATGCTTTGGGCTTCTGTTGAACATGGAGTGTGAATTGCTATGGATTATAAATCTTTTAAATGATTTGAAAATTTATAACTTAGTGCTAGTTGAGTTATACTGTGATCATACACCAGCAATTGAAATTGCTGCTTATCCTGTTCATCATGAAAGAACTTTCGATCTTGATTGACATATTGTTAGGGAAAAGGTATGTAGTGGTGTTTTGAAGACAGTTAAAATTGGTTCTACTTTAAATGTAGCAGACTTGTTTGTCAAAGGGTAAACAACAAGTCAACATAAATTGTTTTGTGAAAAACTTCAACTTTTTTATGTGTTTTCAAGTCAAGATTGTGGAGGTGTGTTGAAAGGTTAAAGGTGATAGTGCAATCTTGCTTGATTAGGTTTGAATCTAACTTAAAGTGTTTGACTGTAGGTTTGTATAATTTGTTGTGTGAAAAACTTTAACTTTTTGATGTGTTTTCAAGTCAAGATTGTGGAGGTGTGTTGAAAGGTTAAAGGTGATAATGCAATCTTGCTTGATTAGGTTTGATCTAATTTAAAAGTGTTTGACTGTAGGTTTGTTGATGTTGAGCTTGGAAGCATGGATGCTGCTTTGGTCTAAAAGAGAGGTCTAGCTTGTAGCTTATGGATCTTGAAGGGTTGCTGGTCAAGAGAATTAAAGTGTAAGGACTAGTTCTGTACAAGATTATATTTACAAGGGCTTAAGTGGATCATGCTATTCTGGTAAGAGATAAAAGCCAAATAATGATTTTATTTCGTTTGGTTTTTTACGTATACATATTCCAGATATATCTATTCTCGGTTGTTGAGTTCTTTTAACCCAAATTAGGGTTTCAGTCTTGTATTTATTAGTTCATCTATGTTGATGAACTTTTCCAGTATTGATTAGTTCGTTAGTCTCCTCAGATTGTTCTAGTTGTAGTGTTTAAGTTTCTGCAGATTTTGTTGTTATTCTGTGACGTTTTTGATTGTATATTCTTGAGGTTATTTGGTGATTAATTCACAAATTTTCACACAAACATCCTTTAAATACTACTTATTTTCAACATTAGAATTCTTTCGAAAATGTACTCAAACCATTCCCTATGAAATTTGCTGAAAACTACTTTAGAATTCGATTATCAATCGATCGATTCTTTTTCCATTGCGTGTGAAGCGTTTTCTAAACACATGTGTTACTTCGTTTCTTAATCTTTTGTTGTTTTAACGTTCTTTTCGTGAACTTGTAATCGTGGTATGTGATATAAGAATGGGTTATGAAGTTGGCTTTATTGAGGATGATGGTGATGGTGTTGTGGAAAAATGTCCTCCTGATTGTTACGTTTGGTATAATGAAATTATAGGAAAAGGAGCATTAAAATCTGTTTATAAAGGATTTGATGGAGTTGAAGTTGCATGGAACCCTATAACATTAGATGACCGGATGAATCTCCCAAACATGTCAGCTTCGCTTACTAAGAAAACAAAAACATGACAACATAATGAAATCATATGTTTCTTGGGTGGGTGTTGCTAAAAAAAACCGTTAACATGATAGCCGAGTTGTTCACGTCCGGTACTTTGAGGCAATATCGCGAGAAGCTTAAGATTGTTGATCTAAAGGTTATTACGAATTGAGCTAGACAAATTCTTCAAGGTTTGGATTATCTTCATAGTCATGATCCGCCTATTCATAGAGATCTAGAGTGTGATAATATACTTGTTAAAGGAAATCATCGACAAGTGAAAATTGGATTATCTTCAAACCTTTTTAATAAACTCCTGTATAAGTGGGTCATAGAAAGCAGAGAGTATGAGGTGTTTGTGTATGTGTATGTAAATTCAACAGTGTAAACATTAGATATAAATATATACTTAATAAGTTTTTGCTTTTTCTAAATAAAAAATAAAAATCAATTATTATGTAACAAATTAAAAAGATACCAAAAATCATCTCAATCAGCATAATAGGAGTAATAAGCATATGTAGTTATACTTAACAGCCATGAAGGAGATCAGATGTGAAAGGAGAAACAAGTATATATGGCTCTTTTTTTTCTTTTTTTTTTTTTGTTTCTGTTCATCAAGGGATACTTTTTCTAATGTAGACAACGATATCCTTCTTGCTATCATTTCCCCAAAAGTTGACAAACTCGGAGGATATGTAAAAGATATTCTGCAATGTGGTTGGACTCTCATGTCGATCCGAATGAATCATCCTTTCCACGGAGGCTGTATTAGTACGAGGCGGGGTACGTAATAACGTATAAATAATGTTAACATCAGTTATTTAATTTAGGCAATACGTTGACGCGAATTTACAAGTTATGTCTTATTTTTTATATCGGCCGAAACATTGATTGGGTCTGCAATATTGATCCAACGAAAATATGTTTCATTAAATTAGATTAAACTCAAATTCTAATTCTAATTGCAACAAATGCATAAGCATGACAAACCAAGCATAGAGAATAGTGTCCTCAAGAGATACTTCATTGAACAGTACAACGTACTAATCTCGAAATAAACAAACATGAGCGAAAAAGATTTGACAGCAACACAAGACCACACAACAAGACAAAACTACACCAACCACGATATCCATGAAAAAGGTTTTTCAGCAATAAATTGGTTGCAATGTTCTACGTAATAAACCAAAACTTGATGCTAGGTAGCTCGATGTCAATACTCAGATGGAGAGATCACGTCATCAATCTTCAAGATCATCTTCACAACTTGCGTAGCAAGCAAGATTTGTTGTTGCTTTCCAATAAGGGTTTCAAATACATTCTGCTCACGCATATCATTGGTACCGGTATCGTTGCAGTCTATACCACAGCAATGATTGTTTTCCTACGAATGAAACCACATATGGGTTAGAAGTGCCTACCAAATGCAACCACATAACATGTACTCAAAAGGCAAAACCCACATGCTAAACCATATTTCTTAGGGGTTTGATCTTTGCCCAAAGTGTAATCACATGCTCCGAACTCCAAATTCATTTTATTTAAAGAAATAAGAATTATTTTAATAAAATAGCTTCCAAAAATAATATTTATACATTACTTTTATCTATATGAAACTCAAATATAAACAAACAACACAGATCAGTGTCAACCCAACCAATTTGACCCACACTAACAACTGTCATAATTACCTTGATTTGCTGAGCTTTCACTGCAGACAGTGTTTCAATGGGTTGCAGACCGCTATTCTCTGCAAGAGCCATGGGTACAGCATCCAAAGCATCTGCGAAAGCCCTGATAGCATACTGTCCACAAAAAATAGAGAAATCTTCAGTAAATATTAACGTAAGATGAACAACTTCCGAAACAGATAATGCCAACAAAATGACACTGGCTATACACTAAGTATATGGGACCCACAGTTTTTGGCGAAAATGGTGGGGAGGAAAAACATATTTCCCAATTTGGTGTTATCTTGAAATTATTTACTAATAAGGTGTTTTGTTTAATAAAAATGGTGGGTTTTTTCTTTTTAAAATATAATATAATAACTTTATTAATGAAATTATAGTTTCTTATTAAATATTTCTAGAATTTTAGTTTCTTTTTTAACAAAGGGTTTCTTTTCAAATAAAATTTTAATTTATTATTAATCAATCAAAATCTTCTATTTAACTAAACTATTTACTAACCTATTGGAATTTTTAAGTTCAGTTTATTTTTTATCTTAACTTTTAAAATTTAAACTTATCAATCAAATATTGTGAAATAAACTTTTAACAATTTTCAATAAAGAAACCTTTTTAATCATTATTGGTTAATAAGAAACTAAAATTTCATTATTGGTTGATAAAAAACTAAAACCTATCAATCATTATTAGTTAATAAGAAACTAAAATTTCATTAGCAAAGAAACCTTTTCATTTTATTCTACTTTCTAAAAGAAAAAAAATACCATTTTTACTAAAACAAACACCTTGTTAGTACATATTTTCAAGATAACACCATATTGAGAAATGTTTTTTCTCCCCACCATTTTGGCTAAAAACTCTTCATTTCTTCACACAGCATATCAATACACCCATAGAAATTATGAACTGTACCTGTTCAACTCCTGGATATTTATCAGCAGCAGCTTCTACAGCAATTGAGCATGAAATTTCAGCTGCACCACCACCATATACAATGGAGTTATTGCGGATGAGATTCCTAGCGACACACAACGCATCATGGAGACTACGCTTAGTCTCCTCTATCATCATCTTATTACCTGATTCATCACAAAAAATCAAGTTTTAGATACAAATATAGATTGAATAACAACATAAAGACTGAATGACATGATGAAACGTCAGAAGTTCTAACATCCAGTATAGTTGATGATATGAAGAGAACGAATGAATATAAATAAGTTGTAACCAACATCTCCAAAATACTAGGTTACACGATGCTAACTTACCCCCACGAATAAATATGGTTACAGCCCTTGAGTTAGCACAATGCTCAATATATAGCATCCGATCTTTTGTGGTACCAAATGCCTTTTCTCTAACCAAACCAGCCTGTCCATAAAAAGTATAATGATATATTATGACAAGACTCAAAATCAATGTCAAAACTCAGATTTAAGTAAAAGTGATATTACCTGTTACAGCATGAACATGCGTACGCTTCAATAATGGTACAAAGATGAATGAAAAAACACGAACTAAAAATTACCTTTCCTAACTTGTCAGGCGTAAGTTCCTGGAACCTCGGAACAATTCGGCCACCTGCACAAGACAAAATAGAAAAATGAAAATAAACCGGAGATGAGGTATTTACCATTTTGAAGCTATAGTAACAGTATATATAAACCAATGTGTGTTATAAGAAGATAATCAATAAGCACAAACCAGTTGCTATTGCTATAAGCTCCAGTTCTACGCCACCAACCCATCTGACAGCAGGCAAGTTTCTGTGCATCAATAAGTGATTTGCTTCATCGTCAAATCCCCATTGACAGATCACCAATGTTGCCCCTACATCCTGAAAAGAAAAATGAAATTGCATAAACCACCACATAGACTAATATCTAAAAAAATGTTCTTCAACATTGTAATATTCAACTTACCTTGCATTGCTGAACCATGTCATCAAAGTACTTCTGCTCTTGCTTACGTAACGTTTGGAACTTTTCAACCGTATCAATGTCAACCTTATGCTTGGTCTTAGGCTTTGGAGGCTCAAACGGGCAAGTCAAGATGGCAATTTTCGCATCGTTTATTTCCTTTGGCATCTGTGGGTGACTCATATCTTTATCAACAAGAATTCCGTAAATAAGTTCGGTATCCTCCAGTTTGCCACCTACCTTCCCCTCCACTTTAATAAGGTCCAAATTAACATCTTTCCTCTCTAAATCAGCAACAGCCATGACTCCCTTTACAGCAATCTCGGCCAAGCTACGCTTGCACCGGTTAACACTAAGAAAATATACCTCGATTAGATTAAACAGTGTAATGTTTCAGAAAAATTGCGTCACAGAAATCAAACTTACATTTTAGAGGACAAGGTAGTCATGCAAGTTTGAACCAAAGGTTCTATATTTGTGGCGTTGAAATCAAACTTATCTGCTATACGTTCCAAATGATCAACAGCAATCCTTGAAGATATTTCAAATCCCTCAGCAACACGGATCGGATGAATTCCACGTTCCAACAGCTTCTCCGCTTGTTCTAATAGTGCACCAGCCATAACAACTACACCAGTTGTTCCATCACCAATCTCATAGTCTTGACTCCGTGACAGTTCAACCATAAGTTTTCCAATTTGATTGTCAACATCCATTTGCTCCAAGATTGTTGCACCATCATTTGCTAAAGAAGAAGAAGAAGAAAAGAAGAGGTTAAACTAAATGATGATTCCATTGTCTATTCTGACTTAGACTTTCTAAATTTAAATTCAATGGCATTGAAATACTTCAAAGGTATATATACACTCTCAATATCATAAACCCTATTGGATTCAAATGGAATTTAGTGTTTCTGAATGTATAAAACATTACCGGAAAATCTATGGTACTTATTCTACTTGAAAACTAACTATTGTATGTATCGAACTACAGTTATTACTAGTATATGTATCCGGTGACTTTTTCATCATGTATCTACTTTTTTGTTGAATTGGCAACCATATAAATTGCCACATCTTCAAAACACCATTTTAAAAGTCATAAGAAGCCACATACATACACTGACAACAATAGAAAGTTGGATACATGTGATAGCAACCTTTAAAGTTCAAAACATACAATAGATTTCAGGTAACACTACATACATTTGTACACACTTAAACCCTATTAAATAATATAAGATCCAAACGCGGATCAAGCCTAACCAATAACTAATCAGATAAAATACTAAAACATAAAAAAAAATATGACAACATTCTAATCACATACATAATAAACACAAACATAAATACATATAAATGTATAAAAATATATGAAATATAAGAATTAGTATATATACTGATAGTGATATCGCCGTCGGGACTCTGAAGCATCTTGTCCATGCCTTTAGGGCCAAGAGAAGTACGGAGGATGCGAGAAACAGCAACGCCGGCGGCAATGTTAGCTTTTTGAGCATCTATACCTCTTAACCTAGTTTTGTTTTCTTGTTCACGCAGTATGATGAACGGCCGTCCGTACTCATCGAATGCTAACGCCATTTTCGTGAGTTTGTGACCTAATTAGGGTTTTAGGTCGATAAAATGAAATGGAGCGAAAATGGAACTGTGAGATCGGCACACAGAGTGTGTGTGCGCTAGAACCTAGAAGTATCTGATGTGGTTATTTTGCCCTAGAAATTTAAACCCTTGGCGTGGGTTCATTTTACCCGTATTTTAAATTCGGGCCGGGTCGATTCCAACAAAACTTAACGGGGTGTTAAATTAATAGGTCTATGAGAGTTGTAATTGGAATAAAATTTTATATTTTAAAGTACCTTTTGAAAGAATAAAACTTAACGGGTGTTAAATTAAAATTGTGTTTGTTTTATGAAATTGAAATTTGTTAATGTAATTAAAATATGTAGGAACTAAAATTTTAAGAAATATTAATCAGTCAGATCCATACGTTGCACACGTATTGTATAATTTTTTTTATATATTTGATGTTTAGCGTAAAGAGTTAAAGATATGGATAAAAAGGTTGTTCAAGCTATTAAGTATAACTTGTTTATTGATAACGATCGGGTCGGGTTGAGTCGCACCAAATTAGTGTTTATTAATAACTTGCGGTACAATTTTCTTTTCAATACTACATACCTCCTAGTAAGTTTTTATCTTGTTTGATAACAAAACATTTACAATCGATGGACAACACCATCCACAAACAGTTTCAACATAACTCAAGATTATTAATAGAACACAAAACCAAAAAGGATTCTTAGTATCTACCAATGTAAAAAAATAAACAAAATTGAACTAACTTTTGACTGATCATTTAATTACCTCAATCTACCCCCAAAAAACTACGGTTATAATCGCTAGCTAAAGGTTTAAAAGTCTCGATTAAAAGTTATATTATATTTGAGAACTTAGACAAAATAAAGAATTTAACTATTTTGAAAACGTATTTTGACATTGTTGATAAGTACTTTTAACATCGTAATAAAAATGCTTAGACATTAAAAAATTCTACCCACAAAAACAATTAAATTACTATAACCTTTTTATTTTTATATATAAAGAAATGAAATATTAAAAAAAATTGTTAATTCTTATTTTTGGTCATCCATGATCTTTTTAGAGTCATTAAGACTTCACATTAATAGCATGAAACCCAAATTTTATAGTTTATAAGTATATTGTGTTTGGTAGACAAAAATTTATTAACGAAATTGAAATTTAAACAATAATACATGACAAAGTTACCCTTCTAATATTTTATATAATTTTCATTAGCTACGGAGTTTTTTATATACCTCTTTATTTTTCACTATCCTATTTCATGAAATTTATTATTTGTGTACTATTATTATTATATATCACGATCAATTAAGGTAAAGATTTTATCAGCATCCACATGTTATCTATTCTTGAAGATACATAACCATCGATGATTACAAGTATTAATGCTTAAAAAATTACCCATTACCACCACAACCTCTTACCAAATCAAACCCATGTTCGCTAGGAAATCGAACACACGAACTCGAATCACTATTTCTAAAAGGAATCCCCAACAAATCTAGCACAAAATTCAATTTAATTGTTGAAGATCTACTTCAAGATCTAGCACAAAATTCAACCTGCAAGTCCTTATAACCACCATAAATCTTAAAAACATTGTCTTTCACAACAAATTAAACCCATTAATGATAAACCCTTGTCACCACCACCATCATTAACCACTACCAAATCAAAGAATGACGATTTTGAAGAAGCAAATCAAAGCAGAGAACCTTTTAAAATCGAGGGAGGAAAATGGTGGCGTAAAGATGGATGTTGTGCGGTGACAGTCGCCGATGAAGTGTGACGGTGATGAACGTCCCGCAAAATGCGATGGTGATGAACATCCCACGACCTGCGACAATGACAAACGTCTGAAAAAGTGTGACGGTAACAAGTTACGAAATTAATGAAAGAATTTGTTATAATGATAGTAATGAGGTGAGATTCATAGAGAATTCAGACAACAGATTATGAAAGAAAAAAAACAAGAAGAAAGATATGGTTTGATGAGCGCATATTATATTCAAATAATTGAATTTCTACCTTGTTTAAAACTTTCATTTCACAAAGTGGAAAGAGTTCATAATTCCGTTAAAAGTAGGCATTTAGCGGAATGTGTGAAATTCCAATTCCATTAGAATTGATAACCAAACAAAAAAGAGGATAGGATTCAAATTTCAATTCCAGAAAATTTCACTAAGCAAACACGCCCTTAAATATATTGATTAAATACGTATTAGTTAATTATTTTTTTATTTTGAGTTTTATTTATTTGTTTTTGCATATCACTTTGAAATAAAACTTCAACTTTATAAGTATTTATTAGTTAAAATTAATAAAAATTTCATCCCCAACTAATTTAAATATTTCCTTTAATATAATTAAAAAATAATCTCACTTGGAGCGAATTATGCTATACTCGAACCCATTCGAGACCCGAGCATATAAAAAAACAAGAACCAAGGGCCAGACCACCCATAAACAGTTCGGTTTCAGTATGGTTTTAATCTCAACCCAAACGGTTCGGGTCAAACACCGACACAAGAAGTATGTATATTAGTAATTATGATTTCTCATTTGTAACGATATTTACGATAAATTAGCACACACATCAACACATATATACACAAATATTATTCATGCACACAATATCACATTATACATAAATATATTAACACACGTACACGAATAACAAAGTCACAAATTCGTACGCTTATAATTAGTTGTGAACTTCAAACTTGTAAAGTAAATCTCCAACTAATAAACATTTTCAAAATTGATCAAATATAAAGACAAATGTAATTGTAATTGGATTTTAAAATTCTTGCAATTACTTGCGATAGATCCGAGTTGTATATATATGTATATATAAGACAATATAATTAAGACATAACAATAAGTCATGTAATAATATATATATATATATATATATAAATATAATAATAAATCCGGTTATTTTTTAAGTTTCTTTCGGGTTCGGTTCGGACCAACTGGAGACCCGAAATGCACAAATAGAAAGACCAAGGATCGGACAAAATATTTTAATTAGTTGCGCGCGTTTCGTCCTAAGTACTTTCAGTTTTACCTGAAATTTGCACACCCCTAGTAATCCAACCATTATTTCATAATAAAAGGTTGACGAAAGTAATATACGTCATGAGAGTTTTAAAAAGCATATAGGAAGTGGCTTTTGAATTTTCAGCGATTAAGAAAGTTAATGCTGGAAGGATAACTCCCATTACATCGATTATCAGTGTAGAAGATACATATGCATAACATTAACCAGTTTCAACATCAACCATTCCTCTTAAAAATTAGCATTCATTATTAATTCATTATTATTCACTATAATACTATTACTATTATAATATTGAACGACTTTTGTGCTCTTAATCCATTTCATACTTTGCCAAGTTGTATTAGATTCCCCATGCTTCACCCCCATTTTACTATTTTAGTTGAATTTCCCACTTGTAAAACTTATGTAGATAATCTTGATGGCTTTCAACCTCCCGAAAAGAGAATACACGCTTTGTAACATTTTCTTTTTATCGTTATTATTTCGTCCTATTTAGTCTTAACAGCTTTAAATAGCATCTGGGAAGAAGTGTGTGGGTCGCTCGCCTGTGCTCGCTTGCTACTTGCTAGTTTTTATATTGCTATTCAAACGCTTATGCTTGCAAATTTCCTCCTTGTCTTTCTGGTCATAATGTCATATGTTTGTCGTTCAACATGTTCGACGTCAGTAAGAAAAAGAAATCATGTCCAATTAATAACAACACCACATACAGAATGCAAGAAACGAAATGTAGCTTTAGAAGAACATAAAAGTTAATTAATAAACACACTTTTGTAGTTTTGTTCATCCTTCACTTAAAAAGTATGAATTAAAGGTTTTAGATCATTAATAGTTTTGTGTTATATGTAAAGGAAAAGGAAAAGTTAGGTTCTCTAAAAAATTCCTTTAACTATAAAGAAAAACTATTGGGTGTTATTTAATTTGTTTATAGAAATTTTTATAGAGTACCATTGAGGTCACCCTACGCATTAGATAATTAGAGTCGACTTAAAATACAATTTGATGGCATACGTACACATGGTAGTTGCTTTAGAAAGAATACTAACCATGTACAAAATTAAGAATGTCAACTTAATTTTTCTTCCATAAAATTTGTTTTAAGGAATCTAGAACCATGTGGTTTACATACGTGATCATTGATCACGTAGTTAAGGTTTATATTCTCCATAAAAATATCAAGTTGTTAATAATAATAAAAAAGTCAATAAACAATAATTGTTATATATCTCTCATATATATATAGTATCGGGATCTAAAAAGAATAAATTTTTTGAAAGAAGAATGAGAAATATATATTTAAAACTATAATTCAGTAAAAAGCAACTATGATTCAATAAAAAAAATATGATTTCAAACTGAATCAAAGAGTTATTTATTGAATCAAAAGGTTAAAAAACTCTTCCCCACTTCTCCACCAATTTTTCCTTATGCCCTTGAACCCAATCCTGTATATATATACTACTTAATCTAATCTAAAAGACAAGCAGGGTGGCTTGTAAAGATCCCAAACAAAGAAAGTATGAGGAAATATTGTAAAGGCTTATGTTTAGTGATTTCTGTAATCATCAATATACTATTTAGTATAAATCATATGTACGTACGTGAAAGTCGATTTGGAGCGGAGGGGGGGTCAGAGATTAGTCAACAGACTTTGACTTGGAGCGTGAAAGCAGCTGCGGAGGCAGAAGCCGTTGCAGCGATTTCGTGCTCAGGTCATGGCCGAGCTTTTCTTGATGGTTCAATTAGTGAAGATGGTGAATTACCTGTTTGTGAGTGTTATGGTTGTTATGGTGGTCTTAATTGCTCTGAATTTACTCCTGGATGTGCTGCAAATGCTGATAGGTGTGTGATCTTTTAATCATTTGATAATTATTTTCTCATTAGTTTAATTGTGGGTTAGTATAAAATAAGTTGTGCTACCTATAGCATTATTATCATAGTTGACGATTTGATTCAGTTAAGCTGTTACTAGTACTTAATTGAAGTATAAATTAAAAAGATGAGGTAAGTAAAAAATGGGATGGGATTGAACTCTTGGGTTCGTTGAGAATTTTTGATATTGTTGTGATTAGATTGGGCTAGCTAATTATCTTTAACATCTGTGTACTATCTCTATCTCTAATATACATTTCAATGGAAAATGTTTGATATGTAGGAGAATACAGGTCTAAAAATGTGTGTAGCAAATTACTAGCATACGTATAAGAATCACGTATAAGAATCAATAGTGAAAAAAATTGAGAGAATAAATACTATGTATGTGTCAACATCATCTAGATTAGATATGTGTTTAGACATGTAATTAGTCGTACATGTAGAGAGCTTAATGGCTAATCTTCCATGACAATTATCCATAGATTTAGAAAGTTGTTCCTTTTAAAATTATTTTTATTATTCATAAATCGGTATTGTAATTTGGTGTCACGGAATATAAAAAGAAGGTAACAAATGCACCACCTCTTTTAAGGATACTTCAAAAATTATAAATTACATAACTATGTAGTACACTTTTTTTAAGGTTTTTTAAGGAGAGAAAATATTTTTACTCAGATGTAAGCAGTCTAACAGGAGTATTTCCGTGACCGTTTCCGAACCCTTTCCCCGACCACACCAAGATATGCAGCTAATGAGGTTTGAACCTGAGACTTATTGTGAGGATATCAGAACGTCAACCACTAGACAATTTTAGTGATGGTTATAGCTATATCGTACACTCTACCATTATAATATTTTAGTATGAATGAATATTAATGGTCACTCTCAATAATAGATATTATGAATGATGGTTAGCAATCACTAGAAAATAAAAAATTATTAGAGCATTCGTAGTGCTCGTTATGAGGCTCGTCGTTGAGCTCACCACAAACCAAAAGCCAATATGACTATGAGCTTCTCGTGGTCAAGCACGAGAATTCCTTGACGATGGAAGTTGGTGTGTGATGGTGAGTTCCATTTTTTTTTCAAACCCAACTATAACTTAAGAAAAAAATTTAGGTTTTTTTTTCCTTTCCTTCTGTTCTTACTCTTTCTTTAACACATTGCAAACATGCTTTAGCTAAATAACACCCCTTGTTAAAAATTGTCGGAACAAAACGTTATGTATATTGCATTGTTGAAAAGTAAGATTAGAAGATAAATTTAATAATGTACTACATGTCCCGATTTTTTATTGTCATAATTATTCAATTTTAATTTCAATCTCAATTTCAAGCAACCAAAAAGTGCTTAGGTGATATATAATGAAGCTTTATTTGTTAGCAGTGTAATTATTGTATTTCTCTAAAACTTTGTTCAAACTTGTAGTGGACGTAACGGAGGAATACTTATTGTTGGATCATAAACTTGATTTGACCCAAATTAGTATTAGACTACCCAATAAAATAGCTAGACCCAATAAATAAGATAATATCTAGATATGAATATAGAATGTGGTAGAAGAGTTCTATAGAAAAATCTAATAAAAATATCTAGTAGAAGTATCTAGTTAGAGATATTTAGATATTAGTCATTCATGAAAATATTTAGAAATGTAGAACCTTCCATTGACTAGCATAAATAGGTGATGATGTAAGCATTTGTAACCAAGCAAAAATTGTAAGCAAATACAGGTAATCAAATACATTCTTCAACAAATCCTCTCCTTTTAAAATTTATTTCAACCTCTTTCACTTAAAACCTCTTAAAAATCAAGCCTAAAAGACCCTCATTGCAAACAAAGTGGTACCAGAGCTAAAAGATTAAGATGTCAAGCATGATGAACTCATTTCAATTTCCATGTCATGTTAAAGATAAATATGGAAGTTAGTGCATTCGAATGAAGGTGTTACTCGGCTCCTATAATGCATGAGAGAGTGTCAAAAAAGGTTATGAAGAGCTTAAAGAAGATAAGTTTAGTGCCACCCCACCCGAAAGGGTTAATTACATAAACCAAGAAAGAATAATCAAAATTCTCTCACTCTCATTCATCAAGGTCTTGATGATGCAATGTTTGAGAAAGTTGGAAACGACTACGTCAAAGGAGGCATGAGAGATTCTTCAAAATTCATTCAAAGAATTTGATAGGGTGAAGCAGGTACATCTTCAACTCTTAGAGGAGAATTTGAAAAATTGCAAATGGAAGAATCAAAAACTATCTCGGATTATTTCACTCGGGTTTTAACAAAGAGAAATAGTAAAAGCTTAAGTGACACAAGGGTGATAGACAAAATTCATCGCTCTTTAACACCAAGCTTTGACTATATTGTTGTGGCCATAAAGGAGTCTAGACATTGACTCTATGACCATTGATCAACTCATGGGTTACCTACAATCCCATGAAGAGAAGATAAAGAAGAGAAGGGAAAAAGAACCCTTTTAGCAAGCTCTATACTCAAAACTCTCTTTGAAAAAAGAGAAAAAAGTTTGGTGCACGGAAAAGAGCAAGGACATGAACATGGTTTCTGAGCTTGTGGTGATTTCCAAGGACGAGGACGTGGAAAAAGAGAAGATTATAACAAAGAAGAAGAAAATCAATCAAGAAGAGGTCGTGTGAGAGGTTTTGTACCTCAAAGAGGTGGTAAGTCCCAAGTACAATGTTATAATTGTCAGAAGTATGGTCATTATAGCACCGAAAGTAGAAACTCGAGATGAGTAGAAGAAAAGGCTAATCTCGCGAAGGTGGAAAATGATGTGGAGCTTACAGTGTTAATGGCAAAGCTTAGTGAACTAGAGGAGAAGAGTGCACAATGGCATCTAGATTCCGTTGCAAGTTATCATATGACTAGAGATGAAAGCTTCTTTGTGGATATGAAGAAAGTTAGAGGGAACGTCACCTTTGGAGACAAAAGAAAAGCAACGGTGAAAGGAAAAGGTAAAATACAAATCCTTGTCAAAGATGGAAGTCATCGATATATTTATGGAGTTTATTATGTCCCGAGTCTTAGATAACAAGTCAGCAATTGACTTAGCGAACAATCACGTCTACTATGACCGAAGTAAGCATATCAATGCTTGATATCACTTTCTTCGAGAGGATATAGCAATAAAGGATGTATGAATGATACGTACAAGATCAAAAGACCAATTGGCATACATCTTCACTAAGCCAGTCAAGGAGAAGGACTTTGCAAGACTAAGAATGATACTTGGAGTCCGCAAATTCAGTTTAAAGGGGATGTTGGATCATATACTTAATTTTGACTCAAATTAATATTGTACTGTCCAATAAAATAGCTAGGCCCAAGTACATAAATAAAATTCCTAACCTCTTTCGCCTAAAAACTCTTCCACAAACAAGCCCTAAAAGGCTCTCATTGCCAATACTCATTGAGGACGACGAAGAAGATTAGTATATTGATTTATTGTAATTCTTTTATTGAATTCGTGTATTCGTGTAATGTATTTAATTTTTTATATAATATCATAGCACACTAGCATACTAATAAATTAGAAAGCCAATCAAATAAGTTCCCTAAACACAACACCCCGTAGGAGTGATCGTAGGTTCAAAATTTAGTTGTAGCTTTAAACTATTTTTAGTTTTCATGGGTTCATGTTTGAGTAAACATGAAACCGATGAGATTGTGTTTAACAAGTTAGTGTGAGACTCCTCCTTATCTGACTTTGTACATGTTGAAAATTGACATCTTCCGTGGAAATTTGGAGAGAGCCAACTATATCTATACTATTATATAATACATTTCAATGTTTTTTTTAAGATAGATTTTACTATTTTGCCTATATAATTACAAAGAGCTTTTTAAAAAAGAAACCATATAAATGACTAACATACCCCTAATTATTAATTATTAAATTCTTATTAATACAAACATTATTAAACTATAAACTAATTAATTTATAACATTTAATTAACATACCCCTAATTACTAATTCTAAAGTTCTCATTAATACAAACATTATTAAACCATAAACTAATCAATATGTGACATTTAATTTTAACTTAAACTTTTCTATATCTATAGACTATTATCTATATATATACTATTATATAATGCATTTGCGATGTATTTTTTAAGATAAAAATGACTATTTGACACATATAATTACAAAGAGCTTTTTAAAAAGTTCATTAGATTAACTAACGTACCTCTAATTATTAAATTCTTATTATTACAAACATTATTAGATGTTTCTTAGGATTACCATCTAACGTAGATAATGTTAACATCAAAATACAAGAAAAAATAACCAAAATTAAAAAATAAGTGAAAATTAAACCTCTAGACTCAACAAAACGACTCCAAAACTCACAACATGTCCATTAAGAACTCAAAACTTGGCACTAGCAACTTGGACCCGACCATCGAGTTTGTAATGTCATATTATGATATATTTAATTTTTGGTTATTTTGTTACATTGTTAAAAAGTGAAAAAATAGTATTCTTTGTCTATTGTAATGTAGTTTTTGATTTTTAAAATATTTCAGAAAAAATAGTATTATATATCGAATTAATGTGAAACTAATAAACGTTTCCCGCTGCATTGCACGTGTATTCTTCTATACTAATATATAAAGCATTTAAGTGTTATTTTCTAAAGATAAAATTACTAAGACTTTATGTAAATATAGAGTTATGTTAGCAAATTCTTTTGATTTAAAAAAGAAAGTCTTAGTAAATGTAGAGGGATATCAATGTAACTTTTATTGCATTAGCAACTTTACATAGCATTTAGCGAGGGATATCAGGGTAGTGTAGAAATGAGTTGATAGAGTCTTTCAAAAAGTTCAAGCAACCCAGAGTTTATAGCTCAAATGTTGTGTATCAAGAAGTTTTATACGATGTACAAAGTATAATAGTATGTCATTGTAGATTTCATTTTATCCAAACATATACTACGTATAAAACTTCTTAATTCACATCAAATTAACGAAACATTATTCCTAATTCACGATGGTCACCGCTGTAAACTACAAATATTTCTTATTTATAATATTCCGCAGCAACGCGCGGGTATGCTGCTAGTGTTCGATTAAATGTCTAACAGAAACTTAGTTATATAGTATGCACTTGAACATGCTTTGTTTATAAGTATTTTTGGTCATTTTGGCTTGGGATCGGATGTGATTATTTGCTTTTAAGACTCCATCATGTTATTTTAGCCATCCTTGGGATTCATAGGCAAACGATCCGATTGTTTTCATGGAAACTCCATAGGTGTATGATTCGAACTCACTGTCATGAGGTTGACGTAAAACGCCATCATTGGCAGCGTATATTTTTGCTCCAGCTGGTTTTATACATTCATAAAGATTGCAATGGTTGATGGATTGGTTGCAAGCGTAATCCACAAGAGGTCACAACAGGAGCAGTTTTAGTCATGACTCGACATGTTTATCGGGTTAATTTTGTAATGCTTTCAGGAGGTTTCACCATCTCTTGAGTGCTTATGTTACATGGTAATGCTATTTGGGTCATTTTGTGTTGGCCCTTGCTTTGGTTTATGTTGCATTCAAACTGTGTTAAAAAACTGTACTTGTTATCATTCATTTCATCTTCATTGTTTATATAAGCACGTCATTCTCTATACACGCGTACACACAGATCAGTTTTAGAACTAATGTTAGTTGCATACACTGTACACATGCAACTAAGCACAGGTCTAACTACCTCGTTATATTCCACATTTATATAGTTAATAAGTTGTTACATGGGTATATATACCTATCAATAGATATGTAGTTTCTCATATTTTCCTCTTATTCTGGTATTTGTGACATTTAGCGGGGATCCTACATTCTTTGAGCCATTCTGGATGCAACATGCAACCAATAGTGCAGTGATGATATCAGGTTGGAATCGTATGAGTTATCAATACGTTGATGGCAGTTTTATATCAACAGAGCTAGAAATGCATATCCGTAAATTACATTCGATTGTGGGGAATGCAGTCACGGAAGGACGTTACATTGTGTTTGGTGTCGGGTCATCCCAACTCCTTAGTGCAGCCGTATATGCCCTTTCCTCCAAAAACTCATCTTCACCTTCGAACGTTGTTGCTTCTAGTCCGTACTATCCTGTAAGTAATATTTATCCAGTTTTATATGACCTTAAAAAACTGGCTTAAAGATTGGCCTAAGGTCGTATGTCAATCATTTACACTATTGTTTGAAAGTGGGCCATTCTTCAGAGTTCATGGATGGTTGACAGGTAGTATTAGGCTAACTTTTAGGCCAATTGTTTGAAAGTGGATCAATTTTTAACTTTTTGTGCCTTTTTTTGTTTAAATTTATAGCGTACTAGATTAACTAGACTTGTTATATTTGTGATGTATGCAGTTATACCAGTATCAAACCGTGCTATTTAACTCAGAGAATTTTCGATTCAAAGGAGATGCAAATTCTTGGCAAATGAATAATTCTACAAACAACAATGATGTTATTGAATTTATAACATCACCTAACAATCCTGGTGGGGAATTGAAGAAATCAGTCATTGTAGCAAAAGCGATTTACGATCATTCCTATTTTTGGCCACATTTTACGCCCATCAACGCTCCTTCAGACCATGATCTCATGCTCTTTTCTCTTTCCAAATTCACTGGTCATGCCGGTACACGTTTGGGGTATTGTTCAAGTGCTTAAACTTATTATTTCTATGAAAGTAACGTACTGTACATATAATTAATGTTAATTATATATGCAGGTGGGCATTGATAAAAGATAAAGATGTATATGATCAGTTTTTGCATTATATTATGATGGCTGATATGGGAACATCAAAGGACGCTCAATTTAGAGGTTTAAAGATTCTGAAAGTAGCCATTGAAGGTGATGGAAAACCACTTTTCGAATTTGCTTATGATGAAATGAAGGACCGTTGGGAGAGGTTGACTTCTGTCTTCAACAAGTCAACAAGATTTTCAATCCAACAGAGACATCCTTTGTACTGCAACTTCTTCAATGAAACTAGGCTACCAACTCCAGGTAACTTTATTTCAACTTTGACTTTTTATGGTCAAGTATATAAAGTAACCACAATCCTGAAACCTATTCCACATAATATGTCCAATCACACATGTATACAAATAGTAGGGGCAGCAGTTTTCGACATGACCCGAACATAAATGGGTTAGAGATTTTCAACACGTTAATCGGAAACCCGTCAACCCGTTTAATTTTTCAGGCCGAGGTCAGGTTCGGGTTAACGGGGTGACCCCCCAATCCGAAAATTTGAAGTTTCTTTTTCAAATTCGAACCCTCCAATCCGCTAAATTTGACCTACCCAAAATCGACCCGCCATCAACCCATTTACCTACACGAGTATGCGGGCCATGTCCGGGTTGGTTACTTTGATCTGCCAACCGTATATCAAATCTGACTAGGTTCGAGTTGTGTACTTTCGACCTGCCAACCCGACCCAACCAGGATTGTCACCCCTAACAAATTGGTGGATGCCATATGATGTAATTTAATCTGCCCTCTAATAGTTAAACAAAAGTAATATTTATTAATTTGTATTGACAATCATGCAGCTTACGCATGGGTAAAATGTGAGAGAGAAGAAGATGACGATTGTGGGGGAGTACTAGAAACAACAGGAAACATTATAGGTCAAACAGGAAGCAAATTTGGTGCCACAGATCGTTATGTCCGACTTAGTCTCATTGGTAGCCAAGACGAATTTGAGTTGCTTTTGCAACGACTCACCAAGCTAGTTTCTCTTGAAAATCAGAGTATCGAAACAATTTGAAAGACGTACTTGATCAGATGAGGTTTCATCTGAAGAAACATAAAAGGGTTGCACTTGTCTAATATAGGTTTGTCGGGTATTCTTTGGGCATCGTAATCTCGTTGCCTGCAAAATTTAGATTGAAAAAGAACCCCTTTGGTTCTTTGGGATCATATGTAAAATTTTCACACATATATACGTATGTATCAGAGGATAATGAAATCCCCGTATGTAATGTATCGCATTAATAACTATTTATAGTGACGTTCGTAAAGCTCAACTCATGAAAATTTCATGTTGGAATGTGTACCTCTAATGTATTTGGTTGTCATTAAGGTACGTAACTGAGTGAAGGTACTGCTCCACTTGTTAAAAGCTCAATTCGAGTCAAATTTATATGGATTAAAATAAAAACAAGAAGTCAAATGGCAAATAGTATAAATAGATATCGTTGAGTGGCAACTCGCAACTGATCATCTTTTTAATAACGAAGATCAACTATAGCAAAAAATGCAATCTGTGTTATACATAACTATTTTTTCTTCATATACACATCCTTAGGAGTCATATAAAAATGAAATCCAAAGGGGAATTATTTTTACAACATCGTGATAACGATGAAACAAGATCTAAAAAACGGTTTCAATGGACTATACAAGGTCCATTTGTTGCACCTTTTATTTATTATAATAACTTTTCTACAAAAATTATTTAAAAGAAAAACCCGACCACAACGAGAACAGATACAATGACTCCGACACTTGAGGCCTTGAACAATGGAGCATCCGCAGCCGCTGGATCAGCACCGCTAGTTGCACCACCTCCTGATGTGGGGGCTCCAGCGGCCCCTGAATCGGGAGATCCTGCAGGGGACCCAGTAATAGCTCCTGCCGCATCAGATGCAGCACCAGCAGCCGAACTTGCTGCGTCAGAGGCAGCTCCGCCAGCTGTGTCAGCAGCCGAGACATATGCCACCATGGTGGCAAAGATAAGTGCCAGAACAACGAATCGGTTGATGGCCATATTTTATTTTTTCTTTATTTGAATCGAGTGAAAGATGACTTTTATTTATTTATTTATTCGGATTGCGATGAAGTTGAATGAAACACAAAGTGAGATTAATATAGGTGAAAAGATTGCAAATGTTTGCTATTGAACGTTAGATTCGGCCATTTTAATGGCTCTTTATTTGTTCAAGTCGCAAGACCACACAAAATTTTGAACATTGCGGTTGGTTTTTGATTGGTGTTTTTTTTGGATCATCCATTATTAGGAAATAGAATAGAATTTTAACCACAGTTATATTTTTGGACCCACATTTGAAATTACTCAATCTAGTAAAATAAATTTGATGGTGAACTGGTGATGATAGTAGCCGATATTCATGGTTACAATAAAAGAAAAATGGTATATTAGTCGGTCCCGTATAATGTGATGGTTATAAATAAAAAATATAATAATAATTGATTGTGATAATCGTTTTAATGATAATGATTGTAAATTTTTGTTTCAAATTTATTTATGGTTTATATTATCACAATAATTGTATTTTGATTATTATTTATTTTATATTTTAGATAAATATAATTATGAGATGTATAAACTAAAAGAAGCAATTGAGTATAGATTGATCTGATTTTAAGTTTCTATATTTATGTTTTATTGAAAGAGATATAATTGTAACTAAATGCTTTATAAGGGTTTAAGATATTAGTAAAAATAATGATTTTGTTCGTAGTAAAAAGATTTTATAAGAAATTATACAATTCCACCTAAGTGGTTAACATAAAACTAATACACTCTCATTAAAAATGACCATTCATCCTCTTGCAACATGCGTATACTCAGCGTCTTATTGAACTTGAAGCGTTGTTAGAGGACATGAAAAAACAAGCGGATGTTTCATTCTTACATGTATTGTTATAAGTATAAGTAATGATAAATACACCATTACGTTTAATAAACTCATCAAAATTAAACATTATTTGTACGTGCAATATAATCTACACTGAATAATTTGATGAATTTATTAAAAATGATGATTAATTTACCGTTACCCTATTATTACAATTTAAAGTTTTTTGTTGAAAAAGAATTCAACAATGTCCACTTTTTCCATTTATGGTTATTAAATAAATGAATTTTTAAAAAATAATCACTAATTTAAAATTATACATTTAGACCACTCCTTATGGGAGCGTCTTGGCCCGTCCTTGTGTTCACTTGGCTTTCGTCCTCCACTCTCACCACAGGCACAGTCCCGTCCTTGGGGACACTACTAGCTTTTTCATGCTAACAGGAACGGATTGAGAATGAAGGTGTGGTGGGACCCCATGAAAATTATTGTTAAATCTTTATATTAATAATTTTTATCCGTCACTTACTTTGGTCTTGCAGGTTCGAAAACGACGTCAATGTGCTTAATGAATTGGATTTGTTTAGCGAGTTACTTCAAGATCGAGCTCCCGATGCAAGGTTTACTGTGAACGGGGTTGAATACAACAAATGATATTACCTCGCCGACAGAATTTATCCAGAATGGGCAACTCTTGTTAAATCGTTTAAATGTCCGATTGAGGAAAAGAAATATCAAATTCAAGAGATTCCAAGAAGCTGCAAGAAAGGATGCGGAACAAGCATTCGGTGTGGTTCAAGGTCGTTGGTCAATACTTAAAAATCCGGCAAGACCATATAGCATCAACAAGATAAGAAGAATCATGTACACTCTGTGATTGTAAACTCGAATAATCTTCTACGACGTTTTTGGTCGGAGAGGGTGACAGTTCATGATCGTATGGACAAAGAATTACACGATATGCGAACGCATCATTCACTTCGTAATAATCTTATCGAACACATTTGGAGCTTCCTGCCAAGTTTTCGTGTTCGAAATAAGATTACGCCTAACGAACCCACGAGCGTAGATACGGACGGCTAGTAATTGTAGCGTTTTTTTATTATTATTAATGTAATGTAGTTATTTATTATTATTGTAATTTTTATATTATTAATGTAACGTACTTTTTCTTTATTTATTGTAATTTTTAATTATTAATTTAACGTATTTTTAAAAATTATTATAATTTTTATTATTGATATAAATATATTTATATTAATATTTAAGAAATGACGTGATACTGACGTGACACTTAAAAGTTAAATTTTATCCGTCAAAATAGAAAAGATTCAATTATGAATCAATCTTCCGTTCTCCTTCTAATATGATGCTGATCTGTTCTCCCTAATATTGTTCTCCCTAATATGATGCTGATGTAAAGTTCATTCTCAATTATAAGGGTACCACGATAAAAAGTTATCTTAACGTATCAAGACCTTCGTGCTAAATTTTACAAATGAATTAGGCAGTCACTAGCTATGTGACTCCGTCCACGTAGACATTCACATCAACTTTGTATCATTATCAATAACCACGTGACATCCACATCAGCGACCTTTAACGGACTTTATTTTATAAAAAATCATTTATTTTCATAAAACTCCTTTTTGTTTTAAATAAATCATTCTTTTATTAAATAAAAAGTCACTATATCAATACGATGTAATTCATATATCTAAAATGATTATCATAATAAATAACAATACTTTGTTTTAGTGTTCATTAGTTTTGCTAATTAGTTACAAAATTTTTAATTTATTTACATTATTTTCAATCCTCAAATAAATCTATCATTTAAATTTAATCTTCAAACGAGTTGTTAATCTTCAAGTAAGTTCTTGATTTTCATAGCAAACCACCGCCAACCTCCACCATGTACATCATACACCAAAGAATTATCAGTGGTAAATAACGTGACACATAACTCTAATGGTCCTGTCTCCAACATGGGTAATCAACGAAATTTAATTCGACGTTTCCTTCCATGTGCTTTTCAAATACATATAATAATTCAAATGTGAAATATCGCTTGTAACATTAATAGATCTAAACATCTAAAAAATTAAATCGAAAAAACCCCTCACGAGACCAACAGCGAGATCTGATATTTCCACCACGAAATCTGAAAATAAACACCACAAACCAGATGAGCCCAAAGATACGAAAATCAAAATTATCTAAAATCAGAGCAACCGAAACGCAATGGTAGTGATTTTGTGATAGCGGTGGTGGTGATTCTGTGGTGGCGACGGGTTGTTATTCCGGCTGTTAATAGCGATTTTCTGGTGGCACTGGTTTTGTACTTCGGCATGTGGTGGCGGTGGTTTGTTACCGAGGGCGGTGAGTGGTGATAACGATGGTGGTGGTGGTTTTGTACTTCGGCATGTGGTGGCGGTGGTCTGTTAGGGGCGGTGGTGAGTAGTGATAGTGGTGATGGTTGTGTGGGGTGAAAGCAAGTAGAAGGATAATCAGATTTGACAACGAATATAGAGAGGATGATAGCGAGAGTGAAAGGTTGGTTTGAGAGAGATAGGGAAAATAGGTGTGTGTTGGTTTTGATATATTTGAGATAAATTTATTTGTTTATTTATTTATTGAATGTAGAATCCACGTTGCACTTCCACATCATGTTATTTTGACGTATCATCATTAAAATGACCAGTTATCGATTTAAACGATCATTTAATGTTCGTCTTTAAATTAGTGATTTATTTTAATATCCGATTGAATCTTACAAAATTGAATGGGTGAGAAATCTGAAATTCAGACATAAAATTGACTTTGTTGATATACAAGAAACACAATTTACTGATTCCAGCAGCATAGACGTTGCTGGTTTCTGGGGAGATAATAATTTTTGTCACGAATCCGTTAATTCATCTGGAAGATCTGGTGGTTTGCTAAGTGTTTGGAACCTGTATGTGTTCTCAATAAACTCATGTCATAAATCCCGATTTTTCTTGGCAGTTGGTGGTAAATGGAAGGGTTTTGATGGATGCACTTTATTGATTAATGTTTATGCGCCACAATCCATCATGGAGAAACGACAATTGTGGTGTGATCTTGTAGCTTTAAAAAACTCGTTTCAAGGAATATGGATTTTCTTTGGTGATTTCAATGTGTTAGATGGGAGGATGAAAGGATCAATTCTCATTTTTCTCAATCCTCGGCCAATGATTTCAACAACTTCATCAACTCAGCGGGTTTGCAAGAATTAAGTATGGGTGGTAGAAGGTTCACTTAAGCCCCGACTGTTCCAAGCTTAGTAAACTTGATTGGTTTCTCGTGTGTGCAAACTTGGTGGCTACCCAACCAAAAACCACTGTCACGGCCTTGCCTCGAGAACATTTCGATCATTCTCCGATCATACTTAGCAATTCCATTATAGATTTCGGTCCACCTCCATTCCGACTGTATACTTCATGGTTATTGCGCGACGGTTTTACGAAAATTGTTAAAACTCCATGGATCTCGTTCCAAGGATATGGTCCACCTGATTTATTCTTGCAGCTAAATTCAAATCTCTGAAACTGGAAATAAAAAAATGGAGATCTATGGAGTTCATAAATGAATACAAGGAGTTAGTTGAGTTGAACAAAAGGATTCAAGCTCTCGATCTCTTGGCTGAATTGAGACCTCTTGATGACTTAAAGATTTCAGAATTAAAACATGGCAGGTTGAAAGAATTTCATATCTCCAAAGAGGTAGGCCAAAGAGATCCGTTATCACCTTTCTGATTTATAATTGCCATGGAAGCTCTTAACATTGCAATGAAAACCGCATGCGACAAAGGTCTTTTTAAAGGGCAAAAAAATAGGTGGAGATGGTCCCATTGTATCTCATTTATTTTACGCGGATGACGCGACTTTTGTTGGTGAGGGATCTCATGAGAACATGTGCAATCTTACTAGGATCCTAAGATGTTTTCACATTTCGTCCGTTCTTCAAGTTAATTTTCACAAATCCAAGGTTTTCGGGGTAAGTATCACTTCTTCTCAAGTTAATGATTGGGCAAGATCACTTAGATGTGTTCCCGGCTCCTTCCCTGTCACTTATCTTGGCATTCCGGTAGGAGCAAATATGAATCTAAAGAAACATTGGAAACCGGTAATCGATCGTTTTAATGCCAAACTTTCCAGTTGGAAAGCAAAGAATTTATCTTTTGGGGGTCGACTTACATTAGTGAAGTCCGTTCTAAATGGCTTGCCATTGTATTACTTCTCACTTTTTAGAGCTCTTAGATTTGTGCTTGATCGACTTGAACAAATTAGAAGGAAGTTCTTATGGGGCGGACATGGGTCGTATGGTCAACGGTTTTGGCATCTAAAGAGAATGGTGGACTAGGTATTGGCACATTGAAAGCTCAAAATTGTTCTTTGCTATTAAAGTGGTGGTGGAAGTTACAAGATGGCTAGAGTGCCATTTGGAAAGAGGTGGTAAAATATGTACATAAGCTCATAAAAAACCCGGTACAATCCATGGAAAGAAAAGGGATGTCGAGCGTATGGAATAACATCACTAAGACTGAATCCGATCTCATTTCCATAGGTTTCCAATTCTCCGATTTGTTTTCTCTTCAAGGTAGGACTCGGGAACAAGTTTTTGTTTTGGTATGATACATGGTTGGGGACTCACCTCTACGAGTAAGATTTCCTTTTCTCTTCTCGAATGAATCACAAAAATGGTGTGTTATTAGTGAACGAATTGGAGAAATGGGTTTTATGTGGAATTGGAAACAATCCATCACAGATTCGGAACATGTATTTGAACTTTGTAACCTGCTACATGCTATTACTTCAATTCGATTGAGCCACATTCCGGATAGATTGGTATGCAATATTTCTTCGGATGGTAACTTTGCAGTGCATCATGCTAGGAGGTGGATCGATGAAAAGATAACAATCCCGGGTTACGTGGATATGAAATGGGTTAAGGCGGTTCCAATGAAGGTTAATTGTTTTGTGTGGAGGGTTGGTTTGGGAAGAATTCCAGTTGCATAATGCTTGATGGAGAGGGGTATCAATGTTAATTCCAGTCAATGCAAGGTATGTGACCTTGATGTAGAAGGGGGTGGATCATGCTCTCATTTGATGCTCAAGAGCTATGGATATTAGGCGGTGGATCTTCAATTGGTGGGGAATACCGTTTCCATCGTTCTCTACGGTGATTGAACTTTTAAACTTCGTTGCCAAGTGGGGCAATTGTCCGAAGAAGAGGAAGAAGTTTTTGACTATAATTTATTGCATGCTTTCGCATATTTGGAAGGCAAAGAACGACAAAGTTTTCAGCAATCATTATAAGGCGTAAACTACAATTGCGGCTGAAATCGTAGCCTCATAGGAGTAAAACTTATTGTAATTGGGTTGATCAGGGTTGTTGCCCATCTTAGTTTTTTCTAAACATTGTAAACTTTTGCTCCCTTGCTCCTGCTTAGTTACTTGCTACGCTTGGAGCCTTAATTCATATTTGTTGTTTTCAAAAAAAGTTAATATCCGCAAATGCAAAAATAAACGTTAATGATTCATTATTTGAGAAAAAAACGCTATGATCTAATATATAGTAAAATGAGTATGACATAATCCTACAATATTGTGTTGGCTCAAAACTTAAACGAGAAAGTCTAGTTAACTTTAAAGGAGATGATCAAAGCATCTAAAAACTTAAGACAAAAATAGCACTACCGATGTGATATACCAAGAGCACAATCTACATGTATGCCATACAGTAAAAAAGAATACCAAAACGCCACATATACATACGATGAAGAACTCATGTATGTTAGAAATTTGAGGTATGTGAGAATGGTGAATTATTTAATGATCGGATTCTTGTTTGTAAATCGTGTACGAAACATTTTCTGAAAATAATATTTTGACTTAATTGCATGAGTTGCACGAAATTCGTCCCAGGATAATTCAGGATAATATTATAGCTTATGGCAATAAAATACTTAAATCCATATGTTTATCTGTGTCTAATTTCATGTTTGCGTTCTTAAAATATTATCCAGATAAATTCCTATAATTTATGAACGGATTCCTAAAATTGTAGCTAACACTAATCTGGTCATTGAAGTTGACTGGTCACTAATCTCCTCTCTGATTAGAGATCACTGTCGTTGATCTTGTCGTTGATCTGATCTGGTCACTATAATAGATCGATTAAGAACCTCACTCCATTATATGGTAACTTATATTCAATGCGTTAATTTATTTCAATTGAGTTTCAAGATGAATGATCCAACTCCATTATATAGTACTTTTGTTCAACGCGTTAATCTACTTTAATTGAGTTCTAAGATGAATTATATAATGTTGTGGACCAGTGGTATGCCCCGTTCCACATGTTTGTGGAGTTTTTCGTGAGCCCCAAATTTGTCTGCATGATCAACAAAGTTGATTCGGATGAAATTCCCCATGATA
The DNA here is from genome assembly GCA_963921325.1 of Logfia minima. Taxonomy (NCBI): domain Eukaryota; kingdom Viridiplantae; phylum Streptophyta; class Magnoliopsida; order Asterales; family Asteraceae; genus Logfia; species Logfia minima. The sequence continues at coordinate 32,355,981 of OY992772.1, forward strand.
CATAATCAAGCATATTTCAGTTCGAGGGCAATTTGAGGGGGACCACTTCTTTACTCTACATAAATGTTGTAACATGTATCAAGATTAAGTCATCGAGAGTGGTAAAAAGTGATTATAGTACCCATCTAAAAAGATGGGGTTTAGAGTATCATAAATGGGGTTTTTTTGGAAGGATAGCATGGATACTCCATCCAACATTGTATATGTAGTTATGTGAGATACGAGATCTGCCTCCCCATCTAGGGTTTGTCCCTTTATATATGGGGAGGTGTTGAGCCCAATAAGAAAATCCCATGGGCCAAGCCATGTGGGAGTCCAAAGTAGGGTACATCATCAAGTCTCGCTAGTTCGGTATGACAGGTTCATACATGTTTTGTCAAATTATTTAATATGTCATTAGCCATAATGTAATATCTTTAGAAGATACTAATAAATATTTAACTATTATGTGAAAAGTAAAACATAATTTATTTTTTTAGTAAGTTACAAACTATATTAAGTTACTTTAAGGTGGGTGGACATGAGATGTCGTATGTTTGGCACACTTTTGCTTGAGTAGCACACGTACTGTCTCATATCTTGCAACTAACACACTGACCAAGCTACTTACATATTGTTGAATACTAATCTTACATGCTAAGAGCTACTTACATATTGTTGAATACTAATCTTACATGCTAAGGATTATACATAAATACCCACATATTAAAAATAATGATTGCCTATAAAAAAATATGGTGAACAAGCTACTTCGATCAATAGTATAAATAGGCTTCAAGTTTTTTTGCTAAAAATCAATCCATACACTCACAATATACACACATATAAACCTACGTAAACCATTTGTCTAAGCTAATCAAAGTAAGTCTACTACACTTCTACTTATTTATCTAGTTCTCTTTAATTATTGTTATTATTAGTATTAATATTATTATATGTAAGTAATTCTTAAACCGACTAGCAATGAGACAAAATACTTAAATTAGTAAACATATTATTCATTTGTTATTATTATACTAATAAATCTTATGTAGAACACATTAAATTTATATGATTTAGTTTGTTGATTTATATAATAATGTCATTGTGACACATTCTAACTAAGTTATGTATGTGCATGATTAATATGTTGACACAACAATCACACTCTAAACTAACGAGGTGAATTTCTTGTTATTTTGAAAAACTGAGCTACATGTGATATATCCCGTGATTACCTGATTACTTGATTATCTGTTTAATTTCATTTAATAGCACCCACATTGATTTGTAGATATATTATGTTATGTTAGTCGTCGGGTAACCAGAAGCTGAAATGTAATGGTCGTTGGCTCTTATAAATAAATATATGTATATATATATATGTTTGTGTGTATTTATTGCTGAAACGTGATGACATTTTGTTTGCATATATATTGTTATGATTAGTACACAAATGGCCACTTATTTGTACTAAGTCGATACTAGCATATACCCGTCACTCTTTATAGTGCTGATATAGATAGTCGTGACACATATAACCCTATGCTAAATCGATGTCGGAGACGACTTGAGATCTGGTTAACCCTGACAGATATAGAGATCTCATCATATTTTGAATATTTTACGTTTTTACATTTTACATTGTCAATTTTGTACACAAACATACAAAATCCCTAAACTTTTAAGCTTAAGCATGTATATATATATCTAAAAAACATCAAGCAGAGCAATAAGAAACTTACAGCAGTTTAGCAGAGGAGCCAACAGTTTAGTAGTTCGCGGCAGAGATCCATTTTGGAACTAGCCTGGCGTTTGGCATCATCTCGGTACGAGCTCGAACCTTGGTTGAATCGAGGCATCTCAGGACGAGCGTCACGGAGTTCGGGTGAATCATAGCGTCTCGGACCTCGGAGCCATATCGGAACGAGCATCTCGGAGCTCGGAGCTCGGAGCCATTAGAACTAGCCGGACGTTTTGCTGTCATCCCGGAACTAGCTCAGAGCTCGGTTGAACACAAGACATCACGGAAGCTCGGAGATCTTCAATTCTGCTGTTTACCGAAGACATGTTTTGCAGAATTGGGAAAGAGATGACCTGAACATATCTTTTAGGTTGTACCAATGCTATGGTACTTGTACCTTTCCCTTTTTCCTCTTAATAAACAAATGAAAGTAAAGATGAAGGCAGAGATTTGATAAGCATCGGGAATTGGTCCCTTACATTTGTACCCCACGCACATAATTATGTACATACAGCTTTAATAGAATTAACCACTTCGTGCCCAATATTTTGTGCATCTCAGGCGATAAATGAGATGGTGGTCAATTTTAATTGATATACAAGCTCATAAATATTCCAATCTCATAAAACCAAATCGTTCATCAATGCATTTTAAAATCATTTTTATTTAATGGAACTAAACTAGAAGGTGGTCTTTCTTTACCAAATACGATCTCAAATCATATTTTACACTGATGTGTCTAAATTTTCTTTTTAAAGACTTTAAAATAACTAAGATGTAAATGAAAATTTATAAAAACGAATCAGATCTAACTTGTTTTTTTCAATTGACGATGAGAGCACGGGACACATTCTTGTGAGTCTCACAGATTGCACCATTTGATCAATCATATTTTCGCTCGAGTGCGATTTAAGAACCATTTGATCAATCATATTTTCGCTCGAGTGCGATTTAAGAGGAGAACTACTTCTTTACTCTACATGAATACTGGAAACGATATTTCGAGATCAAGTTCATCGATGGTGATAAAAAGTGATTAGAATACCCAACTAAGAAGATGGGGTTTCAGCGCACCTATATATGGCGTTTTTTGAGAGGAAAACATAGAGGCTCAATTCAACATTGTATATATTATCATGTGAGATATGAGATTTGGCTCCCCTCTAGGGTTTATCTTTGTATATATATATATGGGGACGGATTGAGTCCAACAAAGAAAGAAAGTCTATGGGTCAAACCGTCAAACCATGTGAAAACTCAAAGTGGGGTATATCGATCAATAAAGACGTGTTACTTCCAGTTTGACCTCTACAAGTTTTACTTTGACCATTATTCATTTTCATAGTGACATTCAAACCTTCAAGTTACAAAACTGAAATGAATTTCAATCCCTCTGCACCTACAACATAGGGCGTCTTTGAATTGAAGTCGGAAGAAAAAAATACACTCATATCGATCAATATTTTGTAACCCTACTACACAAAATCTCCTACCTATCAACCACGTCATTTCATACACCCTTCTGACACGTTCGTGCTCTAATGACTATAAAACACACAGTGACTCTATGAAGATGTACCATAACAATTAACACTAAGAACATAGTGCAACTAGAACAAACATCAGAAGTTCACCCCCATTGAACACATGATGAAGCGAATTCAGCCTATTTAAAGGGTAAATGTTCACCAAATATAGTGATCTTAACTACGTATTGCTAGTAGTGGCAATGAAGACACATAAACAAAATGAGCTCACCAGATAGACAATAAAGTTAACCTAAAAACTAACACGTTCTAAACACACAGCAAACACTACATAAGGAAATACAACAGGAAACCTACAACGCTAAAAGATTATACTAGCAACACTCCAGATCATATGTAGCTACTCATTAGACAATCAAGATAACTAAACTAGACCCAGTAACATCCCCACAACAACAACAACAAAAACAGAAGACAATGAAGCTACAGAATACAACAGCAGTACGTAAATAATCTGAGATTCTCCATAAATGAGTTGCTGCAACAAAGATTCGAGTCTGAAATGAAATCTACAACGTGAGCTTTTTATATAAACGCGAGGAATCAGGATACATTCTCATTCCAAATCCGTTGGATGTACAACAAGTTTAGTACAAAACAGATATTCCTAGTTGTGAATAAAAACTATACCAAGTTACAATAGAAATCATGTTACAATGTACAACTAAAAAGTTATAAGCATACAAGGATGCATAACTTTTCTCGATTGCAGTCCTTTAATACAGAAGCAACCGAAGAGCATGAAGGCCTAAACCTAGCATTTCTACACATTACATCTCCCTGTTGGAGCTTACTGACAAAACATACACTAAATGCTGCATAAATTACAACGGTAATTACAACTGGAAAAAAAGGGTTGCTTACCCAATACTACAACCTAAACAAAAACATAGCCCGCATGACAAAGTTTGATAATTTTACAGGATAAACTACGATATACATTAATAAATGCACTATTTCTGTGCAGACCAGCAGATATGGCAGTTGATGCAAAATTTAACTTAGCCAATTTCATAGAATCCAAAGAAAGCAATGAATCAAGTCGGCTTCATCCAGGTCAAAACACAAAGGGTTTCTGCCATTCTGTTCCCTGAATATGATTAATGAGAAAAGCACCCAAGTTAAATATATTTATATTTCAATCCACCAACCAACCAACAAGCCAAACCATTTTCTCCTTTATTATGCCCAGACTATCATGCTAATAATCACTAAATCATGCAAATTTATTTTAGAATCTACAATTGAAGTCGTGTAACAGGATTATCACTGTGAAATCATAAGCATGACTACTTTCAAAAGAAAACTGAAAATGAAAACATCACATTCACAGCTCCCTAGTATAAGCCATGATAAATCAAAATAAGTAAAGAGGATGTTAATCTTACAATGAGGCCAAAAGACCATAGCACATTATCAGGCATCAGATAGTAAGTATACAGAAGAGGATAACTAAGTTGACAGTTCTTCAAAAGTTGGTTCTATCATAATAGGCAATTTCGACCCATTCCAAATGAATGGTTGATTCAGATTGTGTTTTGTGTTTTAACTCTAACAGATCAGACGGCTCAGCTCGAAAAAGAATTAGTTAAAACTGAAACAGGTCAAAATATCAAAGGGTTAATATCGGCCCAACGTGTATTTTTTTAATGCATACAACATCCTAAACTGCTTTCTTCAAATATATAAAAATAATAATATTATTGCATAAACATCCTAAAATCACTTTAATGTGATTAATAATATAAAAAAACTTAAAACAAAATTCGACAGTGTTCCGGCCAACCCAAACCAACCAAACCTTTTTCTACCCTTAAAAGATTCACCAGTTATGACTCATTACCCAACACACCTACAATTAGGCAACTTTAGTTCCAATAACGCAAAAGGATATTCGAACATTGACACATTCAGGCATTCAACCTATATTCTGAAATATTAAAATTGATTTAAGACTACTGAAGGGCTCAAGTATACACTATCGAAAACTAAAAGGATGAGGCAAAGCCACATACAGGGTTAGACATCTTTCTCAATTGAACTCACTGCAAAATTCAATCACGTGCTAAAGTTCAAAGGCTAATGAAACACAATGCACATTAACAACATTAAAAGCTAGAAGGGATGAAGATTTACACTCTAAATATTGAATATAATACGAGACATCATTCACTTTGTACCATAATTGACGACTTGAAATGAATAAATAGGTTGCCAAGAAACTAGCAAACTACCACCAACAGATTTATCATCTATGTATGCCAGTAGAAATGAAGTCTAGCTTATTGAGGCATGATAAAAGAGGTGGCAATTTTGACCCATTTACTTATAAATGAGTCAATTTGAGTTGTGTTTCATCTCAAACAGGTCAGCTCATAATAATCAGTTAAAAGGACAACGGGCAGAACAAGTTGAAGTCCCCAATGTCTAAATTTGATGCATACAGCATCCTAATTCGATTTTACTCAAAGATTTAGATAATTATTGTGAACAATATTGTTTTTCTAATCATAATTAACCATTAGTAAGTATGACCCATTACAAACACATCCACATCTTGCCACCTCTAGGAATCATGATTAAGACAAGGGCTCAAGTACCACAAATAAATGAGGACAAAAGAACCTATAAGCTATCATAATCGATATTTATACTATACACCAATGACACGAATAACAAGGCACTACGACTATACTCTGAATCTAGACATGCCATAATCATGCTTGCTCCAAGAACAATTGCATATTACATCTGTCAGCACATAACTTATAACTCGACTATCAAAAAGATGCACAGAAAAGACAAAAGTTTGACTTCTCAAGGTCACTTTAAAGAGAGGTTATGGCAAGACTATAGTAACCGATAAAGATTGGTTAGCATCAGGGTGGTAGATATCCAACCAAATAAAGAAATTCACACAAAAACTACAAATGTATTTTAGCACAATAATTAAGCATTAAAGTCTGTAGGGATGATAATCTACGCCTCCCTCCAAATGTGTAGAACTTACTTTGAATCCAGAAGCCGATTCTGCATAAGGTGTAATGACACAGCAACAATTTCAAGGCTCGAAGATCCTACAAGAAGAATGAACAGGTTGATCACCTCACTCTGCACGCATGCGCCTCCGTTTCCCGTAATCTGCATCCCGAGACCGAGACCTGTGATCCTCTTCGGGGTTGGCTCGGGAACGGCTCCTGGACCGTGTAGAAGACTGACCACGGTCCCAGTCATCTTCATAACCTGAGCTCCGCTCCTTCTGACGATGGTCCCTATAATTTTCTTTTTCCTCTTTGTATTTGTAGTCCTTATCGTACCTCTCCCGGTCCTGATCCCGATCATCACGGTGCCGTTTCTCGGAATTGCCCGACCATTCACGTTCTGCCCCTCTTTCTTTCTCCCGAGAAACCGCATTCGAACGAGCTCCTTTTTCATGGCTTGCCTCTCCTCCATACCCATATTCTGAACCACCATCTTCACCGCCATAACTTGATTCTCTTGTCCTTTGACCATGCTCTTCACCTCCTCCCCACCCACCCATGTTGGTGTCACCCCACATTCCTCCTTGAGGTCCCTCCATTCCACTGGTCCCCATCATCCCCATACCACCCGCACCCATCCCTCGGCCAAAGAAAGCAGGGTTCACATGTGGAGCCAACCCGGCTAGTCCCATGGTATTAACACCAGGAAACTGAGGCATCATACCTGGAAAACCAGAACCCGGAAAGCCACCATAGCCTGCTCCACGACCCATATATGTTGGATCAAAACCACCACCCATCATACCTTGAGGATGCATGAAACCACCAGGTGGAGCGCCGAAACCAGGACCGCCAAGACCTTGCCCGTAAGCCCCTGCGGCAGGACCACTTCCAAACCCAGGGGTATTCACATTCTTCGGACCCATAGCGCCTCTACCTCTCATATGCCCACCACCCCTGTTCATAACTCCCTGCCCTGCTCCTCCTCGTCCCCAATTATTACCTCTACCGTAATTCCGCCCTCCATCACCACCAGAAAAATTATTTCCACCGCCTCTTCCCGCCCCATCATTCATAGGTCTTCTCCCCTGTGGTTCTGGCTGAGATTGAGCCGGTCCTTGATTCTTATTAGCATATGAAGCGCCCATCTGCCTTATCGTCTGCGGGGATGCGAATGCCACCACACAAGGTCTTCCGTTAAAAACATAACCATTCATCCCGTCTTTGCATGCAGCAGCAGATCCCGATTCAAAAAACTCAACTTGACAATATCCTTTTGATTTGCCACTAGCTCTTTCATCAAAGAACTTTATCTCTTTCACTCTTCCATATTGGGATAATACATTTTCCAGCTCAGCATCCGTGGTCCACCAGTGTAGCTCCCCAACAAAGAGCGTGGTAGCACCATTTTCTGCTGGTGGTCGAGCTTGATTCTCACTGACAATAGGTCGTGTTATATTCACATTATTAGCTCCCATCTGACTACCCATCATTTGAGGAACACCTTGGCCATGGCCTGCATTAGAGTTCATCATAGGGGGAGGGTCGTTTGTGACGGTCCCCGACATACTAACAGGATCAACAGGAGGCTTTTGAGGCACTGGGATTGATCCTCGAAAACCCATATCATTAGTCACTTGAGGAACCATTCTTTTTTGCATAAGATCAACAGTCATCCCCTCCTTGTTGTCCTCTAAGTGCAAGCCAGAACTTGAATAGACGTTTTCAGTTGCAACACCGGGTATGTTCATATCTTGTGATACCATTGATTCGGGTCGGGTTCCCTGAATATTGACTTTTTGATCATGAAACCCTCCATTTCCCACATTAGCAGATGGTAGTGACTCAGACCGCTGCATCTGCAGGAAACCTTCTCCAACATTAACATCATTGTAGAGATCATCATATTCATCATCCTCACCTCCAATCTCATCGTCTGCAAGTGCAGGAATTGCCCCATCACCATGATATGGCATCTTTTGAGACCCTCCAAATTCCTCGTCTCCATAATCTAATTGCTCTTCAGCCATCAAGTCAATTCAAGTCAACCACTTGTCAAGATTGAAGAGTCAAACAATAATATAGCAAAACCTGCATAGAGTAGTAAACAAAAAATGATTAACGATGCGCGCACACATCTAAATAATACCAAAATGATGACAGTCCAGAGAGAAGACCAAAATTATTTCTTTGAAGTCTAACATTGACTGTTAAAACAATGTCATCCATTCCAACTCAGCAATATTTTTTTACTGGTAATACTTATTATAAACCGCAAGTTAGCAAGTAAGTAAACATGAAAAGAAAGCTTCGATTAAACAAGTAAGGATGCCCAAATGTAAATCATAGTTCTTTTTAGGCAAAATTGATAAGAGTGGTAACTGAACATTCACGACTTTTCAATTGAATATCTCAACAAAAAGATCGGACAATAGCATCTTCATATTCTCGCTATCCTTGACATTCTTTTGTTTACTAGGGTATGATCTTAGAAATCTAAATGCCAATTGCCAATGATATATCAAGCAGTTCACAAACTGATAATTGATGTCTCTATAAGACTTAAACAAGCAAGCAACATTAGATGCATTGATACCATTGGCCAAAGGTGACTTAGTTATGATGATAGATGCTCTGATCACACAAATGATCATTCAACTTCGTCGCTCATTCATTTCACTCGGTCATACTTTAGTTTCTACTTTGTACTTAGATAAAAATGATGCAATTGAGGTAACTGTAGCCGTTGTTAGAAGCACGTGATGGACAACAGTTTCATATCGAGACATGCATCACTCTTTTTTCTTAATATTTTCCTAATATTTATAGACTAAATAAAGAAATATAATCTAACTCATGATGTACATATTTCAAATATATGTTGCAAGAATTGAGGTAAGCTTTACGTTTGAGTGCGCGCAAGGTGGATATCAATATTCAACAATGCTAACAAATATGGGATGCTATCATGCTATGATGAGTTTCTATAAATGTATGTTATAATTCATTCACGAATACAAGACAAACAGATAAAGTTTTCTTGAGCCTTATAGTCCTTTTCAATTTAACATACAGTATTCGTATTTGTAGTTTGGCTTCCCTTCCTGTTTTTCCTCTAAATAAGAAAATTAGCTTTTACTTGGAACTTATAGACTTACTTTCTACATAAATTAACAGCATCTAATAGTCCGATAAAAGTCATAAAACTTTCACCTTCCTCACGTATACAGTCAACAACACACAAGCAGAGTTTCTATAACATCAACTCGTTAGAGATCTATGCTTCAACTCATTATATTATACATATCAGATTTCAAAAGTCAAACCCTAACCAAAATTCCATACAATACAAATAGATCTAAGGAACAAACACACAGAGAACTAATAATCACGATTAACCTTATTTCTATCAATCAACTTACAAACATAACCAAAAATCAAACAGTAATAATAATTAAATTTAACCTAATCTCCAAAACTAAAATTAGCTAAACAGTAACATAATTACAAAATCAAAAATCAAGAAAATAATAATTATAATATTAAAATTAATATAACAATCAGATCGAAGCTCGATCGACGCAAAAATCATATCAAGTACAAAAATAATTAAAATTAAATGACGATATAAAACGAAAGAAACATGTGTTACCGGTATTAGGTTTTGGTAAGAGGAGATCAGAGTTGATACAAAATGATGCGATTCAGAGATGATGTAATATGTGTGTGTGTTTTTGTGTATCTACACAATGGGGGTGTTTCTTCAAAGCAAACTCATGATCTTATCTTTCTACAGCTTTCATTATAATTATAATAATAATTAAATTAATTAAAATTAAAATAAAAAGGGAAATTTGTATACCTAAAAGTTTGTCATGTTCCTACTACCGAGTCCGTACTACTTCGTTTATTAATTAAAAAGAAATTGAAACAGGCCATAAATGTGTGACAAGTGTATTTTTAGTTCACTTGCATACATTTTATGTAAATTATTTTTCTTATAAAACCTATTCTTTTTCGACGGTGAATAAAGTTTTATAGTAACATCCTAAAGGCTACAAAGCATTACCATAAGCAAACAAAAAAAAATTAAAACAATAAAACTACAATACCTTACAAAATTATATCATCGCGATAACAAACATAACATCTTATGAACCACATCACTAAATAATTGATATCGCATAGTTTTTCTTTGTAATCAGTTTTATTTATAAAAGAAAAAACTATGTTAGCTTTAATATAATTTGTTATTGATTCGGTTTAATCAATTTGAAACATGTAATCTCATTCATAATGATAAAAGAATTTTGTGACATTTTTCTATGTGTGTGAGCATTTAAAAAAGAATTATTATGTTCTTTTTTAAATTGATGATGTATGAATAAATATACATATACAAATAAGTATATGCTAATCAATAGGATGCTTCACACATGTAATTTACATAGTTTCACTATGCTCATAGCATTTTTAATGGTGAAGCTATAGTCGAAAACTTTATTTAGAAAATAAATTATTTTTTTCAAATCACCAAACTCATTTAAAAGCTATTAAATGAAAATGAGAGAGTGATTATTTAAAGAAATATATTATTATAAAAATGTTTTTATATTCACAATTTAATTCTGCATACATACCATACATCTTAAACGCGACATATATTTTAGGCAATTTAATATTTTATTTTCTTAAAAATCAATGTTTATTGTTTACTAATGATGTGCCTTACATAAGATTTGAAGCGAACCGGTTTTAGTTATCATCAAACCGACAAATACTTATAAAGGCGAAACTCGAATCTCGGATTCAATGACGTTTGGAGCTCGAAGAAGAATGTCAATACCGTGGTGGCTCATGTCCGAAGAGTTCCACTACATTGAGTAATCCATGCTCGAAGCTCAGCCTTACTAAGTTCAATTGACATACACTTTGCATGTTTGCATGTTTTCCTGACAAGATCTAACAATAGTACGAGAGAATATTCATGCATGTGTCATTTTGGTCATCCCATTATCTTAGTCGATCCATCTGATTGGTCTACGTCGGCATGGACCCCATTGAATATACATTCTCTTACTATAATTGACATCATTCTAGAACCTTTTAGAATGTAAAGTTTCACTATGAATAATAGTGTCTACCCTCGTTCATCCCAAACACCTCGTACACTTGAAAATATAGATGCATATTCTTCAAGGATTAACTCTTTCACCACCCTCAATTGATTTAATCTCGAACTGAATATGCACGTTAATCGGAGTGTGAGGAACTAATCACCCATAAACCCTAATCTTATTGCACTTGAGATGAAATACTTTTGATTTACATAAGTCGATAAAACTTCACATCTACCAGATATGAGAAGCAACCATATGTCAATATGATTGCATCTTAACAAAAACCGTTTATTTCAATATCAATGGACCTGGTACTTGGAATTGATGTGAAGATTTAACAAAAACAATCTTCGCTGTTTTTTTATTGCATAGTACACATTCCTTTTCGGTTTACTTGTTATATGTTTTTCGTTGTATCTCTCAAGAAAATGTTGTCATATATAGAGGTTGTGGTCTCACTTTTCATGTGAGCTAAGTTTCTGGTCTTTTGTTGCAATGATTTTCAAATTTATACTTGATGTTTCATATGAAGTTATGAACGACCAATAGGTACGGAAGTTAAAAAAAAGAAAAAAAAAAAGAAGAAAAGACTAGCAAATATTATCAAAAATATTGCACTTCACTAATAGTTAAACCCCTGATGTGTTTTGTCTTTTGAAAGGGGTACTACAACAGTGACGATATTTTTCTTTCTTTTGTCTTTTGTATAAAAAGTTGCATTCATACATGTATTGGTGTGAAGTGCAGAATAGAAAAACCAGAGACAAACACCAAATAAATTATTAGAACACATAAAAAGAATGTCTTCTTTTGACACTCTTTGTCCTATATCATTCACTCTTGTAAGAAATATGTGAATTTATTGTGTAAGAATTTGGTAAACTAGCAACCTGTTTTCGTGCTAATTTCCATTTTAGGTGCAAAATAACTTATGTTAAATTTACAAGAAGTATGTTGCTATTTAACGTAAAATGACTTAAAGAGAACGTTGTTATTTCTGTCTATCAGTGACGAAAGAAATCAAAAGTAGGATGCTATCAAACCTAAAAATATGAAATCCTGGCTCAAAAACACATACGACGAAAAGATACATAATGCTGCAGAAAACAAGAAAATTGATACAAAGCTAATAATCTGAAAATAGTTTCAGTTGAGTACAGTGTTGAAACAATTTGATGACACCTTTATGTGCTCAACTTCGGTCACCTTATAAGTTTGCTTAGATAAACAAATATTTCACTCGGCATCCTAAAAAACAAAACTGCTTTTTAATGAAAGAATGGGATAAAGGCATTAGTTTTTTTTTCTTACAGGAAATGGAACATCTATTGTACACCTCTTCTTTAACAAAGCTAACCTGCAAAATGTACAGGAACGTGAAGTGCAGAACAGCTCCAAATCAATACATCCCCTTGAAAACAGGATTTGTTCGGCATATACTTGCCCCATATTCCTCATACTCTGCTTTTGTATGGCAAGCCTGTCCACAATAGCAAACGAAATTCAGAGGTATTCGCATTAGCGTTCTGGAGCTAATTATCTTTCGTAATAATCGGTTATTAGTATTAGGATAAAATAGACTCAGCTTCTAACTATCTGACTATTCACAGGTCAATGAATCTGTAATAATCTAATGGTAAACTAAAATCACCTACTTACCCATCTTTTTATGGGGCTATTAATTTGAACAATATGTCAAACAATGTATATAATCTAATGATTAATCTTACTATCAAGACATCCACACATTCTCTTCTGTAATCTGTTTCATTACAACAAATTATTTGGTTCTGGTTATTCTTTATCACGTAAGTAATGTTCGAGAATTTTGTGCCATTCAGGATGAATGAAAAGTAACTAACTGATGGGGTAGGGAAAGTGACTTGCAAAAAGGGAAGCAACAAAACTAAGCTGCTACGTAATCAGAGCTAGTACGTTTTCAGACCTTTGTATTTAGCTTGTCGTTGCAAGCAAAACATTGTTCTTGCTAAAATGAAAAATAATAAGAAAGATCACTACTCTCTATTTCCAATAGAAGAGATAAAAGTATCAAATTATAATAAGATATCTTTATACTTTATATATAATAAGGTTAAGATATCTTTATATTATAAAATATAAAATCTGAATAATAATAACTGGTAGAAATAATAAATCGAGGTACCCATTCTATGACAAATCTGAGATAAATATTACCGTAAAAAATTCTGGTGTGGATGCAAGTACAGAGCCTCCAAACCATACAGCATATCTCTGGATTGGATGGCTGACTACATTGACTTCAACTGGCTGTGCCTGGAACCAAAATTAGTGGGAGAGTGAGGATAACATGTCAAAACAGGTTGCAGATTGACCCGAAACAATTTTTGTCTAATTCTACAAACTATAAATAAATTTTGTGTGAAGTATGATTGTGTCTACATATCTTGTTACAATAATACTACTGAGTATATTCTTTAAATATAGCAATTTCATATGTTTTATGCAATATGAATATAAACTACCTGAAATTTGGATCTTAACATAGTAGCTATAAATGTCTTACTTGCCAGATAAGCATGCTTACTTTTATTTCATTATTACTATGTCTCATGCTAGATGCAAGAATACGTGCATCCACAATCTTCTTCGTATCCCTTTGTAGCCTTCGCTGGAAGTCTTTAAACGTGGTTGATCCTCCAGACAACACTATATTCTGAAACAAATGTCCAAAATGTTAACAACTGCCATATGTAAAAGAAATCAAGTTCCAACAACGGAATTGCATAATCCCCAAGTAAAATTATCATTGCTCAAAAGAAAACTATCTTGATTATAAAGAAGACCTTTTTAACCCATTTACATAAGTATTCGTCAAACTGGGTATATTTAATCTCAGGCGGGTCAATAAGAGCATTATATTATATTATTATATATTACACTCTACTATACACACACACATATATTTATCATCTTCTAACTAACAATAACACATCCACTTGAAAAGTGCCATTTGTGGGCTTTGATCCACTCATAATCTAACAACACATCTTCATTCCGTTTTATTCTAAACTGAGTTATCCAGCATGTTATCTTTGACTTAGTATAGAGAAACTCAAACATTTAACTTTTTCACACCTTTGCCCCTTCTTTTATCAGACTCTCACAAAGCCCCTTCATTCATTCAACTGTTTTAGACCAGATTTCTTAGATCCAATATATTATTGCTATTTGTTTAGTCTTTTCAATTCCTTATTCTTTTTGTACTTGAATATAAGATTATTTTTATAGGGTGTATGTTTCTAGTAGGTTTTCTTTGAAAAAATCTCTACTCTTTATAACTGAACATATGTATCTTTTGAATGTATATCATTATAATTTTGATTCCTAATTGAAAATTGTTTAGGTAAATACTATATATTTTTCTACAAGAAACTTAAAAGTAGTTTCTAATATACATATACTTCAGTTTTTATTACTATGTTTTTCGTAATGACATAATGACAGTAGTCTTTTGAAGTTCATGGCTATGTTTATCGTTATGTTTTTCTATAACAATACTCTTATTGTATACTTATTCTTATTTAATAATTTAAACAAGCTTCGATAAAATATAAGGCTGTCTATATTCAATTTGTAGATAAGTTAATATATAGTAACAAATATTGTATTTTTCCAATACTCATCATTCAGATAAGTTTCTTAATTTTCGATGACTGCTGCAACGCACTGCAAAAGCCCCTCGTTATACTAAAGGGGACGGGTGATACAGGTTGAAATTCAGAGAAGTGTATTATTAACACTAGCTATATTCAAAGGTTTATATTATAATTGTAATAATATTGTTTTTGTAATCATTTTAAATACATTAATTATTTATTACTAACACTAAAAGAAAGGGCACAAAAGTGTCTCCAAAATAAACCCGGCTGTCCATCTTGCCACCTCTACTTGATGGGTTGGCCTACTGAGAGATTAGCTTTCTTGTCATGTAATCTTGTAATTTTATATATTTCTTACTTGATCTTATAAGGGTTTTTAAGCATGTCTTCAAAAGGAGCTAGTGAAATCGATTACCTTATATAGAGCCCTTCTTGTATCAATTGGTGCCGACTGAATACACTTATCTATTATAGCAGGTAAAGGGGTCGTGAAGTCTTTATTGTATATCTCCGGATTGAAAAAAATCTGCATGATAGAATATGGAAAGTTACTAACCATTAAAAATTCAATAAAAATAATTTAGTAAGTAATGCCTAAAAATCTACAACAATAGCAATATACTTCATTAGCAAACATCCTCCTAGTTCATATCAAAAGTATGTTTTTTTCCCTTTCCTGCTTTCAAGAAGATTAAAGCACGCACAAACATACCTCAGGACCAAGAAATCGTTCATAGCCAACATCACATGAGTACGGTGCCCCAGTCTTAGGTTTAATACCTCTCCATTGTTTAATGTACTTTGCTGGTTCTTTGTCATGCTTATTGTATTCCTATAAAACAAAGTAAAAAAGAAGTCATAAAATATTGAATTGTGAACATGCTAAACAATAGGGATAGCAAGATGGGCTGCTTGGGTAATTGGTCATTTTTTAGTGCAGGTCGAAAGATGCCACGTCAGTTTGGGTTAACCAGCAAACATTTTGTCACTTTGTATTTATAAAAAATGTGTTAATGATGATTAGAATAATCTAACTTTTTTTATCGACCAATTTGAGATAAACCACAAGCAATTCTAACTACCTTGACAATGTCTGCACATGTGTAGCAATAAGTCTCCTTAATCTTCCGAGCTACTTCAAGTGAATCTTCTGGGGGAACATGTTCTCCTCTTTCCTGCATAAGTCGATATAATGAAAGACCTAACTCAAAAACTTAAACTTGTAAAACCAAAATGGAAATGGAAATGGAAGTCAAAATCAGCATACACGCATGAGCTGTTGGACAAAGAGGGTAACGTCTTTTCCTGAAACTGGTATTGACTTGATGCTGCTTCCAATTACATAACCTTCAGCAACAGGTACAACATGGGTGGCCCCATCTCCGACATCTACTACAACACCTGTCATCTCACACTATACAAATGTATAGCACTATATGTTAATGAAAAAGGGAATATGTACCATTGTAAATAGTGCACCTATGTGACTGTACAGTATATGCATATGATTCAATGAATTTAACAATAGCTACAAAGACAGTTTTGAATTCAATGAACAAAAAAAACAGATAACAGAATAGCCAAAAAGGAAGAAGAAAAATATTTTATGCATGCATCAACCGGTCAAGAAAACTTGTTCACTTTTCAATTTTTCTAGCTTACTTAAGTTGTCAAATGTAAAGCTTTATATTGTTATATATACGTAAGATGTTTATTTTACTTCACTTCAACAAACTTGCTAATATGAAGACTCCCATTTAAATTATATAGATGATATACCTTGAATTATCGTTTCATTAATCATTTAAATCACGTGTTTCCCAATTCTTGAAGTTAAAATAACTGTTAACCAGCGACACTCAACACTCAACTACTGCATTCTGATAATTTATCAATCTTTCGCACTACATACGTCTACGGGTAACTCTAAACATTTGAATTTAATACTCAGTAATTAACATCAACATTGAAGAATAATAAATGCATTTCCATAATTCCACAATTATAATAATCATAACAACCAACCTTAGATGTCGTGTACCCCGCAGCAAGAGCAAGTACTGGCTGCACAGCAATATAAAGCCCGGGAACATTAAATGTCTCAAACATAATCTCACCAGTATACTCTCGACTTTCCGGTGGAGTCAATGGACTCTCGGTCAATAAAAAGTAATGATCCTCTGGATCACACCGCAGGTAATTAAATATACATTGCTGCCAAAACCTTTCCATTGCATCCCAATTTTCCACTTGCCCATGTTTAATCGGGTAAGTCAAATTATAAGCACCACTAGTTCTCGATTTCGAAATAGCTTCTTCTCCAATAAAAAAATCAAGATCAGCCATTACACCAGCGCTATGCTGCGCTAGCCAGCTACTACTACTCTTATTCGAGTTACGGTTAGGCTGCGTTATAAACGACTCATTAACCGCAACCACCGTTGGAGCAATAAAACACGGCTCCACATTACCCGCAAACCCCATTTTAGTATACCTGCATTACCGCCATCATATGTTATAAACTCGTATTAATTCAACCCATTTTAACAGGCAAATTTTCTTTCATAAATTTTCCAAAGAAAATGTTGATCTTTCATTCTTTCTGTCAGCCCAGCCGTCCCAGACCGTGAGAGGCATATCAAACTCACGTAGCATCTTGCTCAGATGGTGACCCAACCAATTGATCCATTTTACCAGATAATTTTTCTAAATTAATAAAGTTTAACCTTGGCACACATGAAGATTGAACCGAGGATACTTTGAAAATGTCCCCATCTCTGGAACCAACTAGGCTAAACACCAGATGCTTCTTTCAACAAAATTATCAAACGCGTCGGGTGTGCAACCGTGCATAGCTATACACTTAAGATCTAAGGTTAAGTGTCTAAACATTTATATCCAAAATCCTATTGCATGTTTAATACTTAAAAGATTATTGTTTATGTATCAGATGTTCAACTTGTATCAGTGTAGCCAATGACTTCTCATATTGTAACCATGTGGCAGCCATAGAAGTTGCCACAGCCAATGACTTTTCATATTGTAACATGTCATATACATAAAATAGCAATAATTGAAAGGCGTATACATATAAAATACGGAGTAAAATTTAAGATTTTATCAAAATTTTGATTCTTTTTTATACATTTTCAGACATCATTATATTTTCGTTCAGTCAATTCATCGAACAGCTGGTGATCAATTAAAATAATACAAGTATTGGTACAAGGAATTACCCGGTGCCGTTGTCGATTACTACAGCAGGACGAGATGTTGAAGGATTCATGATGATGAGATTCTGAAGAGTATACAGATACAACGATATTATTATTATAATTATAAAACTGAAATTGGATCTGCAATTGCGATCCGATGTGAGTTGTATTTAGTGAAGAAATGATCATGATCGTTGGGGGAAATCGATTGAAAACGGCAATTCAACAGCCAGTGATTGGTAATAATGAGTTTAGTAGTTACATCCATTTGGTTTCATCGAAAAAGAGAATAAAGTTGTTACGTCAAATTCAGTAATCAGCCACTATCTTTTGCCCTAATTCAATGATGACTTGGACATCGGCTGTCTGATGTTGGGATTTGGATCCGGTAATGTTTGACCCGGTGAACGGTGGTACGGTTAAGTTGACCCACAAGTGTCGTGATGGCCCGTGTTGGTAACTCGTAATTATAATTATAAATTTTATTATAACGCGTGATTGACATGTGATTTAACTTACGATGTAACTTGAAATCATAAATTCGCTATATGTTTAACAATAAATTCTACACTAATTACAACGACAATGTAAGTCAATTAAAGTTAACAATACAAATTGGACAAGTTGAAGTATTGAAAAATCATGTGACGTCGAACTACGATCGAATCGTAGATCGACAGTGAACCACCTAGAAGGATTTTTACAAAATTGACAATTCAATTGGTCAACATTTGGGTTAACAATGAGCATATGCACCTTGGGCATTCAAGATACATCATAATTACAGTAAATGATTGTGTTTAGATTGAGTTTCTTGATCACGTAAAAATGAATACATTTTTATTACTCAATTAATTAAATCACATCGTTTATAAACTTAAATAAAATTTTATCAAAAAAAAATAAAGTTTATAAAATCATTTTTATAACTAGATATCATCTAATCCAAATCTTATACATTTGTGAAAAGTAAAAAAAAAAAAACACACACACACACAATATCCTTGGGGTTAAAGGAAGTAGACCTTATTATCTATTATACTTCCTTTTATATTTAATCCTTGTGTAAAACAATTAAATTATTGAGTAAATCATCATTAAGGTTTTTAAAATGTCTTGATAACTGATTTAAAAGATTTGGTTATTGAAAATTGTATTTTGAAAGATTTTGACTAGACGATCCACGATCGACCCATAGTCAATCCTTGGTCGTGTCGTGGTTCTGACAGTTTTTTGTAAACTTTGGTTATAAATAGCAAGCTCATTTCAAACCCAAAACTTATCCTCTTACACATAAAGATATACTTTCTAAATATCTTTCTAAATGGTCTTAAGCTCTATAAATAATTTCACATTAGAAGAAAGATCAAAGCAAGAGTTAATCAATGTAGTGAAGAATTTAGTTGTAAAATTTTATGTTCACTACATTTGTGTTTATGTTGTAAGTTTATCGAGAGTGTGTGTGAGGAACTTGATATGTAATCTTCCTTAGTTTTAGAGGAAGAAGATTTGAAGTTAGTTGTCTTCCATTTGTTAGGAGAAGGCTTGTTTGAATTGTAATCTTCCTTATTGAAAGAGGAAGTGTGAGTGTTGGTATGTAGGCTTCAAAGTGTAGAAGATAGTGTTTGAAATCTTCCTAATTGTGTTGGAAGCAAGGGTTTTAGTAGGTAATCTTCTTAGTTGTGAAAGAAGAATTGGTGTAACTTTCTTAGTGAATGAGAAAGCTTATCTTGAAGACTTGTGTTCTTCCTAAGTGTTAGAGGAAGACTTTGTGATGACGTAAAACTTCCTTATTGAAAGGAAACTATTATTAGTGGTGGTTAGGCTTCTAGGTGTAGAAGTTAGAGTGTAAAGTCTTTCCTATTGTGTTGAAAACAAGAGTTATTAGTGGGTGATCTTCTTTGTGATAAAAAAAGATTAGTGTTGGTTTCTTATTGAAGGTGAAGGAGAAACAACACTTTGAATGGTTTTCTTTCCTGCCAGTGAAAAGGATAGAATCATAGTGTAAAATCTCGATCAAGTGATCGATTTATTAGAGTCGACTCGTGACTCATATGAGTTTAACAACGATGATTCATATGATTATAATCTATATAATATATAAAACAAGTTGGTGTTTTATATGTAGAAACTCATAAAATTAAGACTCGATATTTTTAAATATAACTCATGTAATTTTTATTTAATATTAATTTTATCATAAACTTACCACTGTATCTTGAATTCTTAATTATACGTACGAATAAATTATATACTAAGTAAGGACAAAAGCGAAATGTTAAGTTATTTCCAAATATAATTAACACGATGAAAGCTTCAAGTTTAAAGGCTGTTGTAGAAAGTGAAAAATTGATTGGGTTTCCCTTTCTAAGACATGGGATCCTTCCTTAAAAGGAAAGTTTGTTCCTTTAGACATAGACAAAAGGTTCATTGGTCTTTTGTGTATGTAGTACAAATTTTTATTTGAAAATGGAAATGTATGTTCTCTTAATTACTAACATATTAACTTCACTTTGTCACTTATTAGGTTCGTTTTGCTTCGTGGTTGCTCCGGTATCTATACCTACGCCATTTACGAACACATGGGTTCACAAGATTAACAAGCTTTCAGTCTAGCTGAAACATGGGTCGCGTTCAAGCTCCAAAAACACAAGTATTATTTGTCTTTTATCACATGAGTACAGTCGTATATGATTGTGTTTGAGAGACTTACATTTTGTATTTATTAACATCAGTATGTGTCACAAATATATATGATCCATCAGAAGTCTGTTATCGATTGAGATCTCTTATAAATTTATTTCTTTCTATGGTTGCATGAAGTTAATGAAAATATTATTTGAAACATTCAATGTTAACTATAAGTACATGAAGAACAATCATATATAGTCAATGATTCTGGTAACATTCCTAAACATACAATTTGTGGTCAATAATGACATAAATATTGGTAAAATTTGTTAACCATGATTGTTTGGTAGATTGGAGTAGAAGTGATAGTAGCAAATATGATCAGACTTTTGGTAATTATCATCTTTTATATGATGAACATTTAGCTAGATATACTTTGGTTAAGTCAATGGATGGTACATGTCTTACAAAAGCATTACAACTTTATTAAAAATTAAACAAGGAAAATACAATATCCTATTGTGTAAAAGTACATATATTTTGGTTAAGTCATTGGAACTCACATAATTGATTGGCTCAAGATTTCCACTCCTAGGTACTTAATAAGAAGAGTTTTGAGTCAAAAAGTATTTGAAAGTAGTTTTGGGTACAAATAACTATTTGGTGTAAAAAAGTCATTTTTACTTCTTCTTTTTTTAAAGTGCAGAGAAAGCACGGACTCGACCACGGACCGACCATGCATCGACCGTGGTTTTTCTGTGGTTTTTAAAAGTGACTTTGTCCATCTATTTAAGCAAGACTTAAACCAAAATTTTAAACTATCAGACATAAAAATACACTTTCTGAATATCTTTCTAAGTGATCTTAAGCTCTCTAAACACTTCCACATTAGAAGAGAGAGACAAAAGCAAGAGTTGATTAATGTAATGAGGAATTTAGTTGTATCCATTTGTTGCCACTACATTGTGTCATAATTTTTTGTAAGAGATCTTCAAAAGCGTGTGTGAGGAAGATCTCATATTGTTTCTCTTCTAATTATTTGTGGAAGAAAGTTTGAGTGATTAGTGTCTTCCATTTGTTAGGGAAAGACTTATTTTGTAAGTTATTACATATTGTGTTCTTCCAAGAGTGTGAAGATGAAGAAAGAAGTAGTTTTGTCTTCTAGAGTGATAGAAGAAGAAGAATGTTGTGTGGTAATCTTCCAAAGTGTTATAGGAAGATTTTGTTGTGTGTTAATCTTCCTAGTGATAGAGAAAGAGTTAGAGTTGTGTGGTGATATTCCAAGTTGTGGTGGAAGTTAGGTTAGTTAGTTAGTTGTGAGCTTTTGTTAAATGAAGAAGAAGAGTTGGTGTAGCTTTCTTATTGAAGGAGAAAGTTTATCATTGGTGAGTTGTGTCCTTCCTAAGTGTTATGAGCGGTGAAGTTGGAGTGTGACGTCTTCCTAATTGTGTTGGGAGCAAGAGTTACTAGTATGTGATTTTCTTTGTGGTAAAAGAAGATTACTGTTAATTTCTTATTGAAGGAGAAATGACACTTTGAACGGTTTTCTTTCCTACAAGTGAAAATGATAAAATTTTAGTGGAAAATCTCGATCAAGTAATCGGGGAGCGAGTTAAGACGGATTGTTAACATTCGTCCCCAACCACTATAGATCTTGGTATCATCTTGATTTATATTTTTGTGTAGCATAAAGTTTTCAAACGAATAACTTGTTAACTAACAAAAAATTTTGAAACTACTTTTGAACTTTAAATAGTTATAAAAACCGAATTAATGTTGAAAATAATCGAGTTAAGTGGTTCACCCCTCTTACTTACTTACAGTATGTGTTTTGATTATTATTGATTGATGATTGATTTGTAAAAGTAATTATATAATTTAATTATATTATACTTGATAATTAAAGGTATTAAAAAATGCTTAATCAAAAAGTCAAGTTGACCTATTTGATTCGAATGTAAAAAAATTATAATTCGAAAAATTCGACAATCGGAAAATCCAAAAACCCCGTTTAATACGGATCGGTTACAGTTTCTTTTTTCTTGAACGACATGATTTTATAAACCAAATCTAGTAAGAAACTAGCAAGAAAATTACATGGTACAAGAAATAGTAGAAGGGTTGTTTAGCCAACTAACCCAGTTCATTTTGCACTTTTTACGCCTATTATAAACCCCAAAAAATGAATAAGAAAGAATGTCATCAAAAATTGCATCTTTTTTGGGCTTGACCGTACCAAATATATGATTGTTCTGGAATTTCCAAAGCACCCAAAAGGCCGTAAAAATCACCGCATCAAAGCACTTCTTCTACATGGCATTAAGACTGGAGGCACCCGCCTAACACAACAAACTATCAACCGAATTAGGGGTAGGCACTGCAATATTCCACCAAGAACTAATACGGATCTAAATCAGGTTAAGAGTTGAGCACGCAACAAAAAGGTGTTGAACCAACTCTACCAAATCAAGGCAAATAGGACAAAGCATAGAGTCAAGATCAATACCCCTTCTATGAAGATTCTCCTGTGTATGAAGTCTGTTCTACCTAATCCTCCAACCCAAGATATTCAATTTAAGAGGCATAAAATTGTTCCATCTAGTAGCAACCCTTTAAGAACTCAACGTACCGTTGTCTAAAAACATTATAGTCGAGGCAACGATATAATCACCCGAAGGATCTAAGGACCACAATAAAGAATCCTTGTGATCTGTGGATATAAAACCATGAATAAGAGACACTAACTTCTCCCATTGCTCCAACTCCGCACCCCATCTAGGCCACCGTCTAAGAAAACGCTGATCTGGCTCCTAGTTCAGCCGTTCCAACACCAAACAATCCTTATTTGTCTTTAGGGCAAAACTCTATGAAATAAAGTATGAAGAGGATTGCTCCCAATCCAGTGCTCTAACTTGAATTTCATCCTCGCACCGTTCCCCACTTTGATACTGCACAACTCCAGAAGATCAGGGCCTTTGGTATGCAGGTGGTTTATAGACTTTACTAAATTAAGCCAAGGACCACCCCTCCCCCTCGACCGAGAGTTAGTAAAATCAAGTAACCCCTTTTGCCCATGCAACGCTTTAATTACTCTCACCCACAGGGAATCAATCTGATTATAAAACCTCCACCGTCATTTGAACAATAAAGCCTGTTATAGAAAGACTACCTACTCCAAGGCCACCATGCTCTTTACTAACCATGATCTTCTTCCAAGCTACCCAATGCAACTTACGTTATCCAGATCAGCTCCCCAAAAAAATCGAGCCCTAATAACCTCCAGCAACTTAACAACCGTGTCATGATCCTTGAAGAGAAACATGTAATAACTTGCCAAGCTACCCAAAACCGACTTTAGTAAAGTGTATCTACCTCCAATTGAAAGAGCTTTAGTTTTCCACATAGACAACTTCTACACAAACTAATCAACTATCATCTTCCATGAATCAACCCCGTTCATATTACTACCAACATGAAGATATAAACGGTAACATAGCAGCACACCCAACAACAGTTGCAAAACCCTCCCAACATGTTGAAACTGGACCCTATTATAAATTAACTTGCGTTTGTACAAATTAATTTTTAAACCATAAGCCAAATAAATACACCGTAACATGCGGACTATACGTCTCGCATTTTCCAACTCCCAATCACACAAAAGAATGACATCATCTGTGCAAATGAAGTGCAAAACCTCCAAATCCGAATCCGAATTCCCCACGTTAACCCCTCGAAACAAATTAGTTGCACCCGCCTGCTCTATAGCCACATGAAAACCCTCCATCGCTAAGATAAACAGGAAAGGGGAAAGATGATCATGTTACCGTAACCCACGACCAATTGAACACTCTTCCGTAGGGGCACCGTTTACCAAAACCGAAGCCTTAGAAGAAACAGGTGCCACCCGAACCCAAGCACACCAGTTCGAACCAAAACCCATGTGCTCCATTACCTCAAAAAGGTAATCCCAAGAAAGCGAATCATAAGCCTTATCGGAATCAACCTTAAACACCATCAATCTCCTACGGTTCGACTTATACCAATTAACAATCTCGTTTAACATCAAATGACCATCAAGAATCTGACGACCTTTAATAAACGTAGATTGCTCCACATTAACAAGATCACCAATAATCCCAGCAAGCCTATTGGCAAGAAGTTTGTCAATAATTTTATATTGGCACCCAATGAGGTTAATCGGGTGATAATCGATGGTAGACTTTGGGTACCGAACCTTGGGAATCAGCGCCAAAAAAGAGGAATTACACCGCTTTGGGATGTTACGGGCATCTCGAAACTGCCAAACAAGATTCACTACATCCTTCTAGAACCAAATTCCAATACCTTTTAAAAAACCCAAAGGTAAAACAATCAGGACTTGGACCTTTATCACACCCGCAATCCTAAACTGCATTTTTTATCTCTTTCCGAGAAAAATGAGAGTCAAGTATTGAAGATTGATCCTGTGAAAGGCAATTAAAAACCCTAGACATAATCCTAAGGCGACGACCCTCCACCCCAGAAAAGTGCAAGTCAAAATTATATAAACATCTTTAACAACTTTTGCATCACGATATAAATTTTTAGAATCACTTTGTCATCACATGGTATTAATTGAAATATGAAAGCGTTAATAGTTTTATTACTACAATTGTGGTCTTTAGATGTTTTCAGTATAGTTGTTAGAAATAAGCTAGAAAACTTTATAGTGTGTTCAGTTGTGTAAAATTTATCACAACTTTTCGTCTCTAATTTTTTTAAATATGAGAAGAGTTCTCATTCTCTGGAAAAGTTAAAAATATGTTCAAATGTTATTGTATTTTCTATTTTGGAAAACTAGTTAAGTTTAAAAGATTTTGGAAAATTTTAGAAAAGTGGGGGGAGTGTTATAAAGGAAAAAAGTGAAAAATTGAAAAATCCTTGTTTTCCAACTCCTAGTAATAACATGGAAAAATGGTTTTTCCATTTTCTTGAAAAACTTTTCTAAAAATACTTATTTTGAACGTATTTTCGAATTTTTCACTTTTCTTTAAAAAATTCTCTAGAAAAGTCTCCCACTTTTCTTCAACTAAACACACCCTTAAAGTGACTTAGTTTTTACGAATTACATATTCAATATCGAATATAACTAATATATTTTTATTCGACTCGATTACATCGTAACCTTTAAAAATAGATTTATTCGTAACCCAAACAGTAGATAACTGTTTAGTTCCGGATATCAGTCTAGTACTGACCTGTTACGAATAGTGGATTGAGTATCCATTCCACAGTTTTATTGATAGTTCTTATGACTTTTATTATCTTCTCACTTAAATAAATGTTGCGGGTGCAACATTGGACAAACGTTAGATGGCGTTAGCTTTTTACTCCTCACAAACATCTTCAGTTTGATCTGTTATGTTGAAAATATACTTGTGAGTATTTTTGATAATAGGTTAATTAAAATTGATGGGTTAGATCCTCCTTAAGTGTGATAATAGATTTTCGTTTCTTTTTTGATAGAAATAGAAATTGATGAAATTTAATTGAGGAAGCATTACAAATAGGAGAACATGACTTTCTGAAGCACTAAAATTACATCCCTGACCCACTTGATACTTATGGACTTAACGACTTACATACAGATGAGTACCTTGAATTGCCATGGGTCCATATAGTATGAGACTTAGAAATTCCAAAACATACCCTTGAAAAACAGCCGATACATGCACATTTTAAACATGACAACTAATAAAGAATCACTTGAGGATATCTTGAAGAAACCATAGAGATTATGAGCTCCATTACATCCATTATATATACTTGATAACCATTGATAATAGATGTTATTGATAGTAGATCTTGTTTCGTTCTATTGTGCATGATAAACTTGTATCACAAGAGCTCAAAAAGAGCTTGTAAACTCAGGCAGATATCAACTATTTTTATTTCTTTATATACATTTACGTAGTAAAGAACAAGTCATAGTGTTGTGGCTTGTTTTGATAGTGAATTCATTGGCTTCTGCGTATCTCTATAGACCAAGTGTATTGCACAATGTTCTTCAAACCGAACTGGATATCAAACTGGCCGAGCTAATGGTTTATTGGTTCAATCGGTCGGACTGATTTCAGAAACCGGAAACATGTATATATATATACTAGTTACGAACCCGTATGATGCATTGAAATAATATCTAACTTATACGTTGTTGTTGATTCTCAAACTTATATCTCTATTTATATTTATAGATTCTAATAGATTTATGTTTAATAGTTTAATATTATTTTTTAATTAGTGTTTGAGTATGATTTACATAGTCTAATAGATTTAGGTTTAATAGTTCGATATTATTTTCCAATTAATATTTAAGTAGGATTGATCTGTATGTTTTTATCATATATATAAAATATATCAGTTATCAGCCAAATCTAATTTTAATTCATTAATTAAAAATTTTAAAAACTTGTCATATGATATTTTTTATCGCGTGGCAAATTATAGCCGCAATCTCTTATACTTTTGTAGTATTATATATAGATATAAATATAATACGGGAAAGGATTCATAGGGAAGTTTTAAATCTTAGGGAAGGAGAGAAGCAAATCTTAGCCCTTGATTTTTTTATAAATAAATGTTTTTAACATTCATTTGTGATGAATGTTAAATTTTGAAATTATTTGTGATTTTTAAAATTCATTTATGATGAAATCAATGGTTGAAATTTACTTCCCTCATTCCCTAATTTATTTTGTTTCCCTTTTTTGATCCCCACCCTAATATAATAAAAATTAGTATATATAGAAAAATGATTATTAATTAATTGATAAATCGTGTATTTGCAGTGATGTTTTGAATGTGTAAGGAGGTGCCTAAAATGTCTTGCATAAAATATATGATAAATATATATCAAATACATTTATATCACAAACATCTTTGTTAGATCAAATGGTAAACTAGTAACTTCAATTACCAAAGAGGTCTTGAGTTCGTGACCAGTGGAGTGTTATTCATTTTTCTATTCAACAGCTCTTGTGTAATCTTAATATTCATAATGGGTAGCAGTCCCACATCGATGGGAATAGTGAAAAGGTTGCAAAGATTTCGATTTTACGATCTTTTTGAATGAAAATGATTTCAATTTTGTACCCGATTTAAAATCACAGGATCTGTTTAGGATCTTGATTTTAAAAGATAGATTCGATAAATTCTTGCCCATAATTATGTCTACCGAATAAAAAAACATTAAATTAGATCTGATCGTATTTAGCATGAATTAATAAGTTAAATAATATACATATATTGATTTTGTCTGATAAAGAGTTAATAGATTAATCATTTAGGCAATTAATAAAAGTAAATTTAATTAATTTTTCAACTATAATAATTTGACATGTGAAGATCTTCTTTAATAATAAATACAGTAATCTAATTCTTTATAAGTAGTATTGAACTAATATTCTAGCGTTTAAAGTATAAAAATTTCATTAATTTGTTATGTATTTGATCTTTTAAATATATTATAACACATATATGAGACTAGAGTATTTGAGTATGATTTTAAGATGTTGATTAGAACTCGTGATCTCCAATCTTACAAATACAAAAACAATCTTAGATAAGATATCGATCTTAACATCCTTGAGAAATAGTGACCAAAGCTTCTATCAAGCTCTATAAATAATGGATTCATTGCGTGGCTGCCCAAAAATAGGAAACTTGGTCCTTAACAAAAACGCTTCATACAAAAATCTCCCTAGTTTGATCAAACCGGACGGGTTAAACCAGTTATTTATTCTGCAGTCGAACCCACTTAAATAAGTCGGTGATCTGACTGGTTTCTGATTGAACTAGTTCGACCGGATGTCCTTATCCGAATTTAACAACGTTGTATTTTATTAAATTGTTAACTACTTTCCCCATACACTTCATTGTTATTGTCATGTCAAATGAATCGACAGAATAAATAAATAAATCACTTGAGGTACATAAAAGTAAAAGCATGAAAAAAAAGTAGCGTTCAGAAAAGCATAAAGGGAAAAACAATCTACAAAATGATATCAAATGTTGGATTTAAGTGTGTGGGTGCAAAAACCGTAATCAACAAATAATTTAAATAATTACATCACTTTTATGTGTAAGCACTTTCAGATTCTATTATTTTAATCTTTTGTCATCTCATGTTACACGACATTAACAATATAATAATTTAAAGTATAATTAGAACACAAACATAATTAGCCGCTCTTTTTAAAGAGAAATAGAGTTGAAAAAAATGAAAACAATATTATACAATTTTTTTTTAATAATTAAAAGGAAAGAAGATTAAACAAGTTATAATATTAATATTTTTTTCCGTTTATCTTCAACTTGTTAACAGAAATAAAATAAATTGTTTTCTTTCTTTTTTCTAACTCGAAAAACAAAAAATATATATAAAATAATAATTTTTCTAATCTTTTTTTTTTCTATCGTTTTATTCATTTCTTATTTCTTTTCCAACAAAAATTCAGAAGCAGAGCCTCGCGTTAATCGTGAACTGTCGATATTTATGAGGTTCAAATTTAATATGAGATCATATAAATATATATTTTGCACATTTTAATCTATAGTAGTATTTATTACAAAATCGCATAAACCCTAGTTATACAAAACACTTAATTAGTATAAAATCACCAACACCGAATAAGTTAATAAACTCGCATAAAAATGTTACCCTGGTCTTGTGACGAAATACAATTTGAAAGAGTAGATAGATGTTGACTATTTCATATCCTATGAAATTAAATGGCCTATTGGTCCTATACCTACTCTACTAGGCACTAGCAAGTCTATTATTTCTCTGGATGATTGTGTGTCAAAGGTACAAAAACTTTTGATTATGGGTCCGGCTCATATGCTTTTTGTTAATATTTGGGCAATCTTCTTTCTACTCCCCATCTAGCCATCTCACCCTTGTACAATTACGTTAAGTGAAGAAATCAAATAACGAATCCTAAATCATTACCAAGTTACTTTATTGGCAAATGAGATAAGATATACTCCATATATTAAATCACAAAAATATGTTGTGGACTCCATGAACATGGACGTCATGGACCGTCTCACAAAAATGCAAATGGAAGACGGAAAGTAAAGACGTCTTAAGATCTGTTGTTTTTTCTTATTGTAAATAGGGTTT
Source organism: Logfia minima (assembly GCA_963921325.1). Classification (NCBI taxonomy): domain Eukaryota; kingdom Viridiplantae; phylum Streptophyta; class Magnoliopsida; order Asterales; family Asteraceae; genus Logfia; species Logfia minima. The sequence goes on from OY992772.1 coordinate 32,386,005, forward strand.
GTCATGGTTTATATTATGTTTCCTTCTTGATTTATACAATTACTATACTTCTATTATAATTTTTAGCTCAAAGACGATTGTAAAGACGCAACCGTTAGAAACGGTCTAAGAAGTTTTAAGTTTGAACTTTAGTATATAAGCATATTTGTCAAGAAAAAGGTTCAAAAATGGTCATAAGGTACCCCTCTTATTAGTTCAAGTTGCATACATTCGAGTAAATAAAAAGACTAGCTCTCCTCCGATTATTTAGTTAGACTACGTACATTCGAATTAAAAAGAATTTACTATCTCTCGAGTAACTTAGAACTTAAAAAGAACTTCTTCCATTTTACATGCATAAAACCACAAAAGATGTTAAGATTTATATTAGAGCGTTATTAATAATAGTATTAAAATAATGGTAACGCCGCAAATATAATCCTTTTCTTGTTTAGATAACTTTCTTAGACGACTGGTCTTGGATTATAGATAGGGATAGGGATGGGAGTATTTATCAATGATTACGTAGTCGCTCAAATAGTTAAGTGTTGCAACTCGTTGAGACATTGACACTACTTGTTAGAATTTTGGACATTGACAACTAACCTCTTAAAAACTAATAATACTTCATTTATTTAAATTATATTATTTATATTTCTATTTCATTTTATCTAAATGATTATCTACTTACAATTTAAGCAAACAAAAGTAAAATATATAAATTTACTTTCTCTGTCCCGAATTTATAATCTATGTTTCTATTTTTAAATACCTCAATTTTATTGTCTACTTTCAAGTATAAAATATGTAACATAATAATGTGAGTTAAAAGTTAAGGATAATGTGAGTTAAAGTGTAATGATTGTGCTTTATTAAACTATATATTGTTTGTCTTGAAATAATAAAATTGAGATAGAGGGAGTAATAATTAACAATTGTGTTGATTCTCTAAATACAAACTTTTAAGTCCCGTTTGGCTAGCAGAATGTTTTTGGAAGGAATGGAATCTGTCAAAGGAATTGAATTCTGAAGGAATTAGATTATGAGGAATTAGATTCTGTATCCTGTTTGGTTGTCAGAAAATGGAATGGAATCAGATTCATTTCCTTTGCTGTTTTTTGTTTGGTTCGTCAATTTGTCAAAGGAATTGGAATGTGATTATGTTAATTGACGAAAATACCATTTTTTTTCAATTCTTTGTTTTTTACGTTTTTCTTCGTTTTTTTCCGTTTTTCATCGTTTTTAACACTTTTCCCGTTTTTCTTCGTTTTTTTACCTTTTCTTTTTACATTCTTTTTATGTTTTTTTTTCTTTTTATTATGTTTTTCTTTGTCTTTCTTCATTTTTTACGTTTTTCTTCGTATTATGTTTTTATT